>OX457030.1:47163307-47311341 GCA_949752745.1 Protula sp. h YS-2021 | reverse complement strand
TCAATGAGGAAGAAACCTAAGTTAAAAATCCAGATAGTCATGCTTTAGTTGGTACATATTGACATCTTTTGTCAATGTTCCTGGTTACCCTGGAATTGCATTCAAGCACAGCATTTCATACGCAATTATTTTAAGTTTTGAAATGTGTAAATTAGAGTTCAAGCGCTTTAGCAGATGGGCGAATATGTCTTCCACAACAAGAGCAACTTTTTATGTCAGTGAAAAATACAGTCAATTTTACAGTCAACGCCCTTTGGCAACTCGCAACAGACTTGATATCCATCTCTGCCACTGAAGTCAGCCAGTATCACCGCATTGCTTATCATCACTGATTTGAACGCTTGATTAATGCTAGGCTGACCAAAATTTTTTATTTCAGTATTTTATTCCAGAATTTCAAGCAATTAACAGTAGAAGAAGAAAAAGGTCTAAAACACAACAGACCGAACGCGGTAAGGCTAGCTGTTGGGCAACAACACCTCTTTACTCACTACAGGGTCAAGTCACAATCCCAAGGTCACGCCGTCCTCGTTAGACCCTCCTCCCGTTTTAAGTTCAAGATCGCATCTGGGTTACAAAGCAATTGACAATACCCACAAATCAAGATAAGGCAAGTATTTCACGGATGAATACATAAAAACGATAACAAACTTACCCAAACTGAAAGCAAGACAATTTATTAATCAACTCAACAGCTGCCGCAAGATCCGTTTCGTTTTCACATTTCTATCCATTTGTCAGTTATTCAGTGCTTTGAACTGGATAGCTCCGCAACCAGCAATAAGTAGCAATAATTTCGGGCGAACTTAAGTAATTGTTTGTAGGCTCCACACCCGATCATTGTATCCACCGCTATTCGCTGTGTACCACCCAACCTGTCTTCACTGATTCTGTTACGCCAGAGCTTGCCAACAAAATCACACGACTCGCCCCAACAAGAAACAGAGAGAGAGAGAGAGAGAAAAAAACCGTCACAGGTTTTTTCCCCGCTTCTAATGTCTGTGAGTATGTGCAAAAATGAACAGCCGAACTTTATTGCTGTTAGCTCAAGTGTGCCTCATCTTCTTGTTCCAGACAATCAATACAATTTTCATCCTTTAATTCTCTCAAGAATTGCTGTCAAAACATATGGTTTTTTTCTTGGTTAGAACACAGACCTAAAGAATTACGAGCAATCTAAACGTCCGCAGGCTTGAAGGTCTTTTTTAGCTGCATAAAACAAGACGTAAAACATTTTGTGCATAGCTCCATCGCTCTTCCCACCTTGACATCACTACATTTTCCTCAAAAAGAAAAAAAAGAAAGAAAGAAAGAAACCTCAAGAAATGTCAGATGTAACCGTTCTAATAAAATGTCTAGGTAATATTTGGGATTCTTCAAACGCAACCTGCTGTTATCCTCAGGTTCTGGGTCCATTATTTTTTTGCACACAGAGTAGATGATCAATATCTTCGTCTAGTCGCAACGCATGAACTCCTAAAGGAGCGATCCCTCCAGAAGAGTGGTGCCCTTTTAGAAACAGTGTTGTGAAATTAGAGTGATATGGTTTGAAATTGAGTTCACACCGAGTCAATGTTTTTTGCCGAAGAATTTCCATAATTTCTTTTGTCTTTATTCGGGCGAGTATCCAGCATTTCTGTGTATATATGTTTCTTTGGCCAAGTTTAATCCTGTCATCTGAGTGTTTTAAAATATCTGCCGTGGCTGAGCAAGGGGGGTGGGGAGGGAGGGGAGGAAGGGAGGGGGCACTCACCAACCAACCAGCTACCACGCGTGTCAATGACTTTTCAAATGACCCCACACGCGGAGTAAAATAATACCCCCTTTTTTAATTAAAAACGAAGTGTAGTTCGGAACCACTGTTTTTTTTTTTAATACAGAGTACTGAATGAAAATTACTCGCCCCGACTATTTTAACGAAATTGGCACCAATGCGGACCGCATCTGAAAAAAATTACTCTTTTTCTCTGACACTCATGGTAACACCAAGTACCTCCTCTCTCCCCTCCCCATCCCCCCCCCCCCCCCCCTGTCAGCAGGTCAGCTGAGGATCCTCTTGTGTCATTCTGCGCTATATCCATGCCATCTTTAGTAAATTCCAGTTTCGCACATGGAGAATTACTCTGTCTGGGTCTGTTATGCCCTGATTCAATTCAAGTTGCTAAGCAACAGAAACTGACTGAATTTTCTATAAGCAAGTGGGAAACAAACACTCTGACTGACGTTTAAAGTTCCTAGAAGTGAACTCTTGAGTATTGAGACAGAAAGTTGTTACGCTTGTTTGATAAAAAAGGTAATAGCAAGGTAATGTGTTACCTAGGAAATATGGTCGCTAAAAGCAGAATACGTTGCCGAGACCCCGAAAGTCAATTTAATTTTTGGTAGGCAGGTACGACAGAATTTTTCGACATAAAACTCCAGCATTGCAACTTCTCATTCCTTTTACAGTACGCAAAAATCATATGAAATACGTTAGTTCATCATATGTAATACTGATATATGATTTAAAGTATTAATAAAAATTATATCGTGCTCAGGAAGACCACACCTCCAGCTGTGCACATCGACATGCTGATAAATAGGACTGAGCAAATTATAACTGTTTTTTTTTTGTCTTTGTCAACAGTATATAAAAAAACTAAAACTATAGAACATATAAAATGAAGCCATTTATATTCAGCAGCAGAGTCTGATTGAAGACAGTGTTTCACAAGTTTCAAGAAAGATTTGTGGATTTTTATACAGTTCGTGATTCTATGAAGAGAGACGGGAGGTGAGAGATGTTTCTGTGTTCAGAGATGGGAGGTGGGAGGTGTTTCTGTGTAGAGAGATGGGAGGTGGGAGATGCTTCAGTGTAGAGAGATGAGAGGTGGAAGCTGTTTCTAGGTTCAGAGATGGAGAAGGTGGGAGGTGCTTCTGTGTTGGATCATGGGAGGTGGGAGATACTTCAGTGTAGAGAGATGGGAGGTGGGAGGTGTTTCTTTGTTCAGAGATGGGAGGTGGGAGGTGTTTCTGTGTTGAGGTATAGGGGCTATCATTAACTCGTGGCAAGGGAAAACTAGAGAAAGTAGCATTTTTCAAACAAGTTTGAGCTTTACAATGATTGGCAAGACTGGCAACCGAGAAAGTAAAGGTAACAATTACCATGCCATTTTCGTGGCTGAAAAAGAGCAATTTTATCTATCGCTTTGAGTGTAAGATATTTTTATTTGCTGCAAAACTTAGGCATAAAAACCCAATCCCTAAGTGAAAACAAACGGTTTTCCCACAGATTTCGCACCGATTTAGTTTCATTTGTAAGTTTTTGTATACGATAATCTTGTAATATCATTTAGTTCTGTACCTTTCACCCGAGGCTCTATCTTATCAGTAGAGTAGCCTGGCAAAGAACAAAAAAACCGCAATCCTCTAATCATTTTTCTTATGAAATATGTTTTTTTTTTTCTCACCGAAAAGATGAAACACAGAATTGACTAGCTACAATGTAGATGTATACCTGGTTAATGTGCTCGTACCGTTTTTTTTTTTTTTTTTTTTGTGTTGTTTATTCCCGGGAAAGTATTCACCTTCTCAGTATTCAGTATTCAGTGCATTCACCCCCACCAAATGGTGAACTCTCCACAGTCTTGCTATAGAGGTTATAACAATTATATGTTTTCTTTGGTTTAATAGGTAATACGTTGCATAGCAAAATGCATTGAAGTGGTCACCACATTTTCTTTAAAATTGTTCATCTTGTAAACAAGTAACAGTTATGTTTGGCTGGTAAATTCGATGACTTAAAAGGTTTATTTTAAGGTACTAAACATAAATGATCCAGGGTTAATGTAAGTAGAATAAAGATTGAGAGCTTCCGGTCATCAAAAGTCAAATTTGTGTGAAAGATAAATGGTGCTAAATTAATTTTCAGTATATCTACTGTTATGGGATTTATTTGCAAACACGTAGAGCCCTTTAAAGTACATTTAAAATGCAATGTATTTGGTCTAGCAACATAATTAGCTTCACACTAGGTGTGATGTAACAAAGATCACAAAACAAGATATGAATCCAACACTAATGTTTCAGAATATGACAAAAGATCACAAAACCAGATATAAATCTAACACTAGTGTTTCAGAATATAACAAAGGAGTATGAAAGCATATTACAAGAATGAGCTCAGAGTGTGATATTAATTTGCTAAGCTTAACTCTTTCGAACATACTCTGGCGGTTTTTACGTGTAGCAGTCAGTCACTCCATATATACACAATCTTAACATTTTCCCATAGAAATCTTCTTTGAATTGTACTTCATTTGGACTGAATCCCTAAGAAATGACAGGAAAAAAGAAACATTGCACTTTTGTTTATATTTATGTTTCTGAATCGTTATCCATACTCTTTTTTTTTCAGTAAATTGCCTTGTTCATTATTCTGTAGATATCGTAACGATCATAATAATAATCTGAATAACCACAATGTGCTAAATTTATTTTCAGTCGTAACATGAACTGACCATATTCAGGCATTGCTATGAAAGGCAGACTTTGCTTTGGTTCTCTTTTTAAATACTTTTAAGAGCAATCTCTTGACGCTAAATTATAGGTCTAATTAAGCTCCACATATGTCACACAGGTATTACAAAGTCTGTCACATAGTATCACACAGGTATCACAGAGTCTCTCACAATGTTTCACAGGTACACTGAAAAGGTAATTTACTTTTTCAGAAAACAGTTCGTCCAAGCATTAGATACATTACCATTAAAGACCGGTTAATAAATAAAAATTGTTAAGTCCAAAAAGCATATTTGTGCATAACGCCAGGCCTAGCAAAACATACCTTATTCTACTCACAGTAAAGCTTCCGAGCAGTTGATTATGGTTAATTGACCCACTAAACCCAGGTCCTCATTAAAAAGTGTGTTTTCATGAAAGTAATATAAAAAGTTTCTAATAGCGTGGCCACAAAAATATAAGGCATATGATGAGCGCTTTGTGTTACTGGTATGAACAAAAAAAATGATAAAAAATAAATATATGGAATATAGTGCTATTGAATTATTTTTAATGCCAGCGAATTAATTGCTAATTTAGGAAAATGTTTTAGCCATGGTTTTGAATTGTCACATCGTAAATCAATAAGTGTCTGTAAGGGGAAAGCCACTACAATCGTGTACACTTGTACAGAGACACAGTGTTCTCGTTTGAGTAAGCCTAGAAAAACTATATTCTCTATAATATGAACAAGATTTATATAGTTCTGGGGAGGGCCGCTACTTCTTTTTTTTAAGGAATGGTCGAAAAACTAATTGGATATCAGTTTCCAGTTCTGCGCTAGGCAATCTAATCCCATCGCATTCGCTTAGCTAAGAGAACTCGAAGGGAACGTCAGTCCCCCGCTTACTATCCCGAGCCAATACCGGTCACTCCGCTATTTATTAAAAATGCGCTCGTACAACAAAACAACAACCAACTTTTATGTCTTGGAAATGCAAACTTGCACTGTACCGTGCATTTAATGTTCTATTTACCGTGCGTAGCTATTACTAAAACTCACCGTAGTCTAATACTAATCAGTGTAATTTTGCCTTAACCGCAGTTTTTATCACATTGCAATTGTGGCTTTACATGTTTTTAACAAAAACCATTAATATATTGAAACAACTTCATAATTCTCTTGAAAATGGTGTTCATAGACGCTTAACAGTTAGAAATAAAAGGATATATCAGTTTCCTGTATTTTAAATAATGTCGATGTTTTGCTCGTTGTGTCCAGTGTTTATTTTGTTTTTATTTCGGTTTTCCAAATAAATTACGGTAAAATGTTCTGGCGGCTTTCGCTATATTGGTAGCATCCATAATAAGAACACATGCTACTTCTAATAAAACAAATAGAAGCATACTGGAACCAATGGCTGGTGAGTATTTACCCTCAGTGGGTACCACTTCTTCTGTCGAAATAATATATGTTTCTACAACAGAAAACATGTTCCACCGGGTATTAATAACAGTTGGTTGTATGTTTGGTATACTGAATAGAATGAATAAAATGTTTTACTTGATACTGCTCAGTATGTAACAAAAACTTAAGTAAAAGACACAAGGTCCGCGTGTAGTTGCGAAACGGGATATAAATTCAGTGGCGGATCCAAGGGGGGGCGGGGGGGGGGGGTTCAAGGTGCTCCGCCTTTAATGGTGATTTTAAAAAGGCATGGGCACGAATGGCAACCAATTTGTATGTGAGTGCCCCCTGGGCGTATTATTATAGAATTCGTTGTAGCTCATTTTGAAAGATTCTGATTGGGTCCTTTTGGAATCACTATTAAATTTGTTACAAATCAAGTCTCAAAGTTTGTGTGCATTCATTTGGCATACCGAAACACCTGCGAAGTTTTGGTAGCCAAGTTCCATTTTGTTGGCAGCGAGCTGTCTTAGTCAATACTTCGTCCACAAATTGAAAACCGTCCCTGCAGCCATAGTGTATCAAATACCCAGTAGGAATCCTTCTAGACACGATAGAGTGGAGATGTATGTCATAGTGGATTAGTTCTTCGGAGCAATTCCCTTTAATATAACATAATGGTACATAAAAACAATGAAGAAAATTAATGAACCTAAAGATTAGTCATCACAGTACATCTGCATACAATCTTAGCGATGTTTAATTTTGAACAATATATGTTTCAAATACCAATGAATATTCATCTGTTAGTTTGATAATGAACAGCGCTTTCCTGCTTTGGGTACTAATTTTATATAAACAAATAGAACTATAAGATATGACTATTCATATATAAAACCATCTAATACTTAACAGGCTTGTGTCATGCTTATCAGTGAATCCCTTAAATATTGCAAAAATAAATGAGTATTTTATATGCAGTTTGAAAGGATATAAAGCATATGATTGTTTTGATTGTGCTTATATATGCATACCCTTTTCACAGTGAGTGCCTGTGAAGCCCAGGGTACAGTTGCATGTGTATGAATTTACGTCATCCAAACACAGACCGCCGTTATCACATGGGCTTGATTCACATTCATCTATTTCTAAACAATAATGCGATTATTATTATTATATAATGCTATTATTATTATTATTATTATTATTATTATTATTATTATTATTATTATTATTATTATTATTATTATTATTATTATTATTATTATTATTATTATTGCTGTTGTTTATATAGTAAACTCTGGCTAATTATGGCTCTATTTGATAACCACAGTTATGATTGTATAAACGATTCTTAATAAATAAGCACCTGTTTCACAAAGAGTCCCAGTGAAGCCAACGCATGCGCACACATAGCCCGCCACGGTGTCATGGCACTGTCCGCCATTTAAACATGGCTGTGACGCGCATTCATCTACATCTGAGAATCATTTTTTTTGATTATTATAAAGAAAATTTTTGCTATAGATTTATACGTTTAGACACATTTCTTTTGCTTTTAATATGTGTTTCGTCTGCATAACCAGTCAACAATAACATTTCAACATGTAAAATAATTCAATATAAGCTTTAATACATGAGTTAACCGGTGTTTTGTTTACAAATAACTACAATATCAATCGACTTCTGTGTTTCTGTCAACATTGAAAAATCATTGACTTGGAAATTAATCAGTCAGGTTACATCATTTACAATGTTAGGTAAAAATGTAAAATGTTCCGTTGTTGGAATTATATAAGCATAAGTGCACATATTAACATATTTTAAGACATCCATTAAATATCTTGATTGATCAATGTCATGTTTCAACTCACCTGTTTCGCACTGAATACCTGTAAATCCTTCTTCACATGTACATATATACCCATTGACCATGTCTAAACATTGGCCACCGTTTTCACAGGGGTTCGGCGCACATTCATTTATTTCTAAACATGAGTATTAAAACACCCTGCAGAAAGTTTAAATGGTCAAAAATGTACTTTGCATTTCGTTGTAGAACTTTCTTATTTAAAGTGAGTAACATTTCAGTCTTTTCAAATATTTATGAACAACATTTGAATTCCATGGGATACATTAATACCTATGCAGTTGTAGCATAATAAAAGGCGTACCTGCTTCGCAGTTAGTACCATTAAATCCTCCTGCACATCTGCAGATGTAATAATTGATTCCATCTACACACAGTCCACCATTTTCACACGGAAAGGAAACACATTCGTTGATATCTGCAATGCACCGATTTACACTGCAATATACCTTGAATATATAGATTATGTTTCAATGCCCATCTGAAAAATAACCTGACTTTTTTCAAATTGAAAAGTTGCATTGTTGTTCTTTGTTAATAGGAAACTCTTCTTTCATCTCAAGAAATAATGCATATAGAGTAAATGCTAATAGCTTCATACCTATTTCACAATGGCCTCCATTGAATCCTTCTGCGCATGCACACAAGTAACTATTTACATTGTCCATGCAGCTTCCGCCATTTTCACAAGGACTTGATGCGCACTCATCTGAATCTGTGATGAATTATATTGCATCTAAGGCACCTTAATTAAAATTAACACTTTCAGTGAAGTGTATGCCTACTGTTATCTGTTTAGCCGCCAATCAGGGATTTCGGCATAGCAGGGGAGAACAGTTTTGGGTATTGCCTATCTGTCCGTCCGTCAGTCCGTACGTACATCCGTCCATCACCGGCTGCTACTCACACTGTGATAACTCGTCCTTTTCCTGTAATGTTTGTGATACAGGTAACCTATGATAGTAGGTAGTGCATTTTGGTTTGGTTTTGATCTTTTCAACCAAAAGCGGAATGCAACTCCGAATAATGGAGTACTGTATGAATATTACCCCCGTTTTTAACCAAAATGGCATCCTGTGCGCACAGCACCTGGCCTCAAAATTGTCCCCTTTTCTCCTTGTTTTTTTACGATAATACATATGACAGCAAATATCCACCCTCTGCTCGGCAGGGAACAAATGCAGATGTGACCATCTATATCTATACAACAGATATAAGCCTAAAGTATTTTATTTTTATGTTTGTTTGTTGAGTTTAAATTCTGTGTATTTCGAAGATTTAAAACTATTTCACAGTTAGCTCCGATGAAGCAATCTAGACAGGTGCAGCTGTAATAATTAATGTAATCTCTGCATTCTGATTTGTTTTCACACTGGAGCGATTCGCAATCGCCTATATCTAGAATATGAATTTAATGCAATAGTTCTTTGCTTGTTGATACATATGCTGCGAGATCTTAATTGACGTGCTTGTGTCACTGAATTTATTTACTGAATAATGTACGAGGATACAAATAACTTCATGGGATTATTATCAAATTTTAACATTTGCAGTTAAAATAATGTCCAACCTGTTTCACAGTTTAACCCACTGAAACCATCTAAACAGGTACAGCTGTAATGATTAATCCCATCTTCGCATTCTCCGTTGTTTTCACATGGAGCTGACTGGCATTCGTCAATATCTAGAAAAATCATGAATTATAATGTTTTACTTTATTTACCTTTCCTTTTCTTTGTACATGCTCTTTACTGTCTCAGTTGCAGAGTTTTGTTTAGTTGCTATTTGTTGTAAATAAGCAATCTTTATTATGGCAAGTCGTATGTACTTGAACATTTGGTTGTTGCGTAGATATAAAAACCCATGCAAACCAACTTCACATTAGATTCAGTTGCATTTTGCACTCTTTGTATAGACTTTAGTCACAACCGTGTATGTTTAAGTAAATATATATATTAGTATAGTGCCTTATGGATGTAACTCACTTTACGTTCTCTTCTCCATTTTAAAGGTATTTGATTATTTTGCTAGCTAAGAATTTTATATGTGATCCTTTTAATCATTTGACAAGTCTTTGATTATATGAATTTGTGCGGGCAGGCGTTGGGCTATTTTTTCTTGACAGTGAAAATTAATTTTCCTGTCTTAGCTTCTTCTCTGACACTACAGGCCCGAGGACCACAAAACTTTGTATTTATGTAGAACGTGATCTGAGGCTGTGCATTCCACCTTTTTTGTCTACGATTCCGTTTGCATGCTTAAAACGCCATGCGAACACAGCTGATTTTAGAATTAAATAAATACAGCGCATTTAAAAGCAAATTAACGGTTGAGCAAAACAGTACAGCTTATGGGCGTTACGCGAGCTATGCCTGCATAGAGAAAAAGTGCTAGTCCGTTCAATCAATATAGTCGTTGAGCCAACATAACCAAGCAGATGAATCTTATATGTCGCATACGTACTGCACTATAACTATCTACTTAGTTGTATTACAGACTGTGCGGTTTGTAAAATACTTCATGTTGTTCAAGAAAGAGGGTATGCACTTAAGAAAATCTACACTGACCAGTTTCGCACAGATTGCCAGTAAAGCCCTCGAGACACACACAGTTGTAGCCATTGACTTCATCTCTACACTCTCCATTGTTATCGCACAGATGTGACATACATTCATCCACGTCTAGAAAAATAAACATTTGATACATAATGAATAGAGTGTTGAAAAAGCTGAAAACCTGTTTTAGATAATGCGTATTGAGGGTCTAATTTTTAGTGTCTTTATTTGGTACATATTCATCACCCGATCAGTTTACGATTACATAAGACTGTGCAGATTCCTAAACAACCATCCCGATCCCGTCATCTCTGCGTTCGTTCTGAAAAGATGCTTCCGTTGATGGGTACAAGTTTTGTTCAAAGAAGAGTGAGATTCAACTTCAAAAAATCATCCGAAATAGCGAGTTTGTCTGTCAAACTGTTTTTCTGAAAACAAGAAGTGTAGCAGAGTATTTTTCTATTTAGAGGGTGGGTTTTGCATCCTCTGAACTCTGAAACCTGCACTGACCAGATTCACACAGATTGCCAGTAAAGCCCTCGAGACACACACAGTAGTAGCCATTGACTAGATCTCTACACTCTCCATTGTTCTCGCACAAATGCGACACACATTCATCCACGTCTAGAAAAATAAACATTTAATGCACAATAAATGGTGTGTTGTAAACGCTGAATATATTTATTAGATAATGCGTATTGAGGGTCGAATTTTATAATTTCATAATAACATAAAGACTTCACAGATTCCCAGACAACCATCCCCACCCACCATCCCTACATTCGTTCTATAGAGACGTTTACTTTGGTAGTACATGTTTTGGTCCTGCGGGAATGCGATTCAACTTCAAAAAATCATCCGAAGTAGCAAGTATGCCAGCCAAACCTTTTTTTTTAAACAAGAAGCTGCACAATCTATTTTTTGCCAGTTCAGGAGGTGGGGGAATTCATTCCAGAACCATCTGAATCCACCACTATCCATAAGGTATAAAAGAAACTAATCACATCTTAACAGAGATGTGACATATAACGTACACACCTGTAAGATATTTTATGTAATATGCTTACAAAAATAAATTCATAGTTGCTTTACTTTCCAAAAAAATCTAACAAAGAATGGTTCATGGGCAAAGCACATGTCATTCTGGAAGAAAAGTTTAAATTTTAGGTCGTGATGTTTAATGGTTTAAATTAAAAAAAAACTATATGAATCGACAAGGGCAGTACTTTAAAGAAGAAATTTAATCCAATCAAATCCGAAAATATGACTGATTTTAATGATTTGTTATTGAATAAAACTGTTTGAATAACTGCACAGGAAGTACTAAAAACTGCGTTCCCAAAGAGGCGTTTGTTTGCACGGAAATGAATTTGCATTCAACTGTGTAATGAATCAATCCATCAAATATGCTACATACACAAGGCTTGGACAAAAGGTACCTGTGAATAAAGAAATGTCACTAATGTGTTAAGTCTGGATCAAATGTGTCTAATTAAAACGTTATTGTGCTTTTTATTGCGCAAAATTATTTACATAATACAAGAAAACAAATATATGGTCTGATCATCATCATCATCATCATCATCATCATCATCATCATCATCATCATCATCATCATCATCATCATCATCATCATCATCATCATCATCAAAACATCACTGTTCTCATCTCTAAAATGGTACTTTAATACTAACCGAATTCACAGTTAACCCCCGTGAAGCCAAGTGCACATATACACGTATAGACACTGCCTTCGTTGGTGCAGTGTCCGTTGTTTACACAGGGATTAGATACACATGAATCTGTACGGAAATATAAAACACCATAAGATAAATCAATGCACCGACTGGGATTGAGAGCAAAGGAAAGCTGCAATCGCTGTAGTCGAACTCTGTTACAGATACATAAATTACACCCTCATATATTATAGTTTCTTTTTTATTAATGAAAAGAAACCTAAATATATATATATATATCTTTATAATTAGAGGTCTTCTATCGCACAAACATATAGATGTATTAGCACCAAATGCAAAGCGATGGGTTGGACACAAGCGGACCTGGACATGGCACTTTGAGCCCGCTATGAACGTTATTTTGGTTAACCAACGTGGAATATTCGTCGCTTCTACCGAAGCATTGGCCTTCCCAACTTCCGGCAAATAATGTAGAGTGCAGCGCGTATGCCTGGAAAATACAAGAACGTATCTTCATATAGAAACCTATACATAGGTGTGGAAGTAGCAGTAGATGGACAAAACACATAAAGTCATCAGAACGGCAATAAGCCTCTAATTTATAAAGTTGCATAATCCATTGTATATTTGTTATGTATCATGGCCAGGTATGCTCAGATAAGTTGCTTATTGGATATTGCAGCAAAGGGAGTTCTTTAGACATTTTCTAAAACGTTGCAAATAACAAAGAGTCCGATTCGTACATTTGCAAGGGATATGTCAAACAGCTTCGAAATCATAAGGTTATAAGTACTTCAAACCATATTTTAATGGACTTTATATACTTATATACATAATAAGTATTGAATGATACCGTAACAAATATAACGACAAAAATTTTTACAGCGCAGTCAGGTTCCTGTCCGCATGCATCAGCGCAACTAGCAACGTCGTCGCCGAAATTGCCGAAGTAAAAGTAATGCGGCGGGTTTTCACTCCCAGGCCCACCTGTTATAACACCATAGACAGCATTTCTATTCGTGAAATGTTGCCATTCAAAACAGGAACTGGATCCAATCCCATCTAAACATAAAACGAGTTTAATAGTAAACAACCAGTCAGGTGTTTTTCTCGTGAAGGGTGAAATCTCCACGTTGCATAGAAAAGCGTGAAAAATGTAGTACAGGTGGGAGGGGCTGCATTTTAAAAAAAATGACAACTGGTAATTGGTAATTTTCTAAAATATTCAACGATTGTATAGGCTTGACTTGTATTTCTATAATGAAACTATATTTTGTAACAGCTAAATTTACTTAGGCAAGTCGTCACCCACCATTCACATATCTCCAAATTTCATTTTAAAACACCAGTTAAAAGCCAGTCTATTCATAAGATCATAAATAAGGAAAAATGGAAAAACCAACCTTCTGCATCACAATGCTGGCGAAACTGGAAAATCACTAATTGCATGATAAGTATTATATTTCCGTGATTTGCTTTAGGCGACGTCATCTTTTTATTTCCTCATCAACGAAAAACGTACAATCCACATATCTAGCCAGGTTCCTATAATGATTTCAGTTTTATATAAGCAAATGTATTATTATTCCAGTTATTCGTGACACAAACAACTGAGTCACGTTGCAAAGCATATGTTAACTTATTTCTAGTCAACATGAAGATGTCATGAACAGTTATGAAATTTTCTTTCTAATCAATAATATTTTATGTTGTCTCAAAACAAGTCAATATCTGTTAACTGCTATTGTTTAGGCTTTAAAGCTATCTTTAAAACGTGACCTTCGAAAATGTCGTCAACTGCTCAAGTGATCTGTATCTATTTTGTTTTCTTGACAAGGATTTATAGTGTCAAATTCAAAGTTATGTAGCAACTGGGCATTGTTTCAATGCTCCATTGTTAAAATTCAATACCATTTACTCTGGTTTGACTTCCCTTTCTTTTTCTCCATTAGTTTTAGCAAGCAATATGTGGTTCTTCAAACATTAGCAAAAAATCTATCAATTGGTTCTTGTTTAATTATTTCATTTTTAGAAAATTGAACTTAAATTTTAGTGTCTTAAACCTTGACTTAAGTGTTTATCAAAGGTCAGAAACTGGCTTTGGACAAATCCCGTTTTCCAGTTTTTAAATGTAGCATCTCAGATAAAAAAGTACTCCCTCAACTGATATTTCAGTTAATTAGATGATTATATTTATGCACTATAAATCGACGTAATAGTTTAATAAATGACAATAATTATTATTATCAATTTAAAAGAAAAGAAACAAGACTTCGGAAATAGTCACGGCTGTTTTTACCGGGAAATTACAAGGAGCCGTCAAGTGATTTTCTGTACAAAATGCAGGTGCCTCTATATATCACTCAAGTATGGTTTCTTTGCATCCCATAAAGCAGCCCAAATGTCCTTTATATTCTTGACTTCTCAAAGTGTCCACTAATTCCTGCGGAAATGGTGTGATACGTTGTTATGGAATCTTTATGATGGGATAAAATTTTAAATTAAAAAAAATCACAAACACTTAAATACGAAAAATAGATCACTCCCGAAATTTTACGCATTTGAAAACAGCAATGGAATAATATATCATGGAATAACGATTCCTTTCCCGACAAGATGCTTTTGTTGCACTTGTCAATAGATTTCTTATTAGGAGTGGGAGTAAATAAAGGCTAAGTAAACACCGATAATGATAATTGTACCAACGAAAATACGAACGAAAAAAAATAAAAACTAAAAAATTTATAAATAAAAATCTAGCGATTTTGTCATATCTATAGCTTTTAACTTTAGCATATAAAATCCATGAAGGATTACAATTCTTAGCTCTACTGGCGGATGGTGGGGCCAGCTGCAGTGCAACTAACACGGCTAGAAGCGCTTTAAGCAGCTTAATGGTTAAAGACCACAACACTTTTGGAGACCATCAGCAGGTTATTCGATTATTAAAGGGTGTATTTAATTATAAACCTTTTTTCCGAAGAATCGGTACATCTGGGATGTAAATAAGGTGCTTGAATATTTTCGCACTATGCCTCTTGTTGAATATTTAACCCTTAAACGTTTAACGCTAAAGTTGATTGATCTAGTCGTTATTACAACAGGCCAAAGATGCCATGCGATGCACTTACTTGACCTTAGAAATATGACTAAAACGTCCGACGACTACATATTTACCATAGGCGATCCTGTAAAACAAACTCACCCAGCGAAGTACATTGCTCCAGTTAGTTTGGGT
Organism: Protula sp. h YS-2021; assembly: GCA_949752745.1. Taxonomy (NCBI): domain Eukaryota; kingdom Metazoa; phylum Annelida; class Polychaeta; order Sabellida; family Serpulidae; genus Protula; species Protula sp. h YS-2021. The sequence continues at coordinate 47,296,094 of OX457030.1, read as the reverse complement.
AGCTATCCTCACGATACTTTATTATGTACTAAAACTAATTTAGACCAGTATATTAAGGTCACTGAAAGCAGAAGACAAGGAGAAACTAAACTGTTGATTATGTTAGCCGTTTAAAGCAGTTAACCATATCCAGATGGCTTAAAACTCTTTTGTGTCTTTGTGGTATTGACATGACCATATTTACTCCCCATAGCACAACAGCGGCTTCCTCTTCTGTGACGGCAAAGGTTAATGTGCCTATAGACACAATCCTTCAGACTGCAGGATGGTTTTCAAAAATTTTATCACAAACCTCTTGTGAAAGCAAGTGCATATGCATCAGCTGTGTTATCGCAACAACCCATAGGGATATGATAAGCTCAATTATTTAGTTGGGCTTGTATGTTGGTCTTTTGTAATGGTGTTGATTTCTGCCTGTTTTTAATTATGCTATTGCCTTGTGTTAATTCTTTGTATGAAGAATGTAAATAAATTCATATTGCCTATTCTTGTTTCTCTTTGCACTGAGAAATGGAAACGTTAAAATCTCCAGTTATTCTATAGCGAGTCACGTTCGATAGTTGCGTTTTAACTGAAAATTAATCGAGCCTGACAAAGGTAGGTGATGATTGATAGAAATTAAAACGTAACATCGAACGGACGAGCGAGGAAAACGGGCCGCACCCTAGCCCTACAGAAAAACTGCCCTATCACACGTCTTTTTAGTTCCTTTTAAAATGTATCCCATTCTATTTGACATCACGCGGCATTGTTTTCTTTGAGAATTGACTTATCCCCTTAATTGTGTGTATAAAATAATAATAATAATAATAATAATAATAATAATAATAATAATAATAATAATAATAATAATAATAATAATAATTAACAAAAATTAAAAACAATAAACTTAAATCAAAGCCGAATGTGCCATAAGGAATGTAAAGCAGTACACACTGCTGTATGTGACATTTAAACATAACGTTCAATAAAACGTGTTACAAATAGTACTAAATAGTCTCAGATTGGTTTGAAAAGTAGCAACGATGCAACACTGTATGTGACATTTAAACATAACGTTCAATAAAACGTGTTACAAATAGTACTAAATAGTGTCAGATTGGTTTGAAAAGTAGCAACGATGCAACACTTAGATATATGTATAAAACAGAAGTTAGTCCAGATAAATCCACCCTCAGATATACCTTGTCAATGGCTCCTGCGCGAAATTTCCTTCAAATGAATAAAATTTGAGAACTCTTGTCAAGTAATCTAATAATAAGCATTCACCTCTCCGTGTATTTTATTTTACTTTTTATGTCATCGATGCATAGCTTTGAATCATTTTCTAAATATTTGCAATGTGTATGGCAATATTAATTTACCATCGGAAAACTGAATCACTAATGCTTAATCAAATAACTGATTTTACTTGACAAGTTTTGGCCAAGTGTTTGTTATTCCTGAAGAATATCAGAAAAATGCAAAAAGTATTTGATTATTCAGATCAAAATTTGTTTATTAAAGAAAATACTCTACTGAACCGATAAATAATGATTAAAAATGCGCTGCAAAACAACGATTTAAGAAACATGCACTCAGAAAAGTGATTAAAGAAAGGAAGTTGAGAAATAATGATTAAAAAATTCACTGAGAACTAATGATCTGAGAAAAAATGTTATGAAAAATAACAATTGAGATAATGTTTCACTCCTAATGGCAGCCCATGCCATTTCTACCATTATCAACAGGTCATTAGCATATAAATCATATATAAAGCAGCTTCAGAGACAGCTGTTGGTCTCTGGAAAGATCAATCCGTTAGGTATAAACACAGAGCGGAAGAACTTAAGAAGCAGATCCAGTGTACAGTAAAAGTACTATCTTTGTTGAATCCTTTAATCCATAACCTTAAATTGCTATGAAGATTTGGAGTTGGCTATCCCTCTGTTCCACAGCAAATTTTTGCGTAACATTCGTAAGGCTTGCACTATTGTAGATAGATCCAGCAGCAACATGAAGCCTATTTCACACAATACGAATATAAATATAGATGAACCAATCAGAGTAGCGTGCTCAGCTTCCGTAGGTATGGTGACGTCAGATGCCTCTACATACTTCTCTAAGAAGAGAGAAAAATGTGATTGACTTAATTGTATAGAAGGAACAGTAAGTCAAGTTTTTTCTTAAGGTGAAATTACATAAATAGGCATTTTCTGTGAAATATGTGAAGTTATGTATTATCACGAAAATACACTCATTACTGAGACTAAAATTAAATAACAAGACATAGAAGAGAGCACAGCCGCAACCGGTATTAAAAATCTATGATAGCTGGCACTGTCACCTGCTATGATACGTCTGATACGTCATCTATGTACAAAATATCACATCACCAAATACCATAAGAAATAGATTATAGAGGTTGGAGTACAAGCCGGCGAAGGACTTACGTACGGGTACGGACAGACAATACCCAAATCTATGACCAAACCCCCGGGAGCTAAAGTCCTGGTTCGGGGCTATAAGCATCCTTATCTTCATGATGATAAATACCGCAAAACATGAACAATTAAGATATTAACATTATTCCATAGTTTCACAGTTATGTTATATGTTACGTGCTGTATGAGGGCTAAACGAAATGGCAAAAGGCCACCAATATTTAAGGTATATATGTCTGAGTATCATTGTTCAGATATAAAAAGTATGATCATGCCTATTATGCGTTTTACATGTTTTTCCCTTGTAACTAAGCTATTACCAGTCTGTCGGGTTGAAGCAAATACTTTTAAACTACAACAACTACTTCAAAAGAATAATTGATCCTTGATCATGGCTGTGTGACAATATTTACATTAAACACTTACTGAAGCAAGTCCGCAGCTTCGGAATCCAAGTTCCATTCTGTTGGCATCTTGCAGATTTTTCAATGTTGCTGTTGTCAGAAAATTCCAAATCTGTTTCGCATCCATACTTTATCAAATAGTTAACTGGAATTAGATCTGGTACAGCCCGCTTCACGTGTATGTTCTTATTTCTAAGTTCTTGAGAACAGTCACCTTAAAATAGTCCAAGAGCAAACTTATTCAAACTCAGATCACATACACACACACATACACACACACACACACATATATATATATATATATATATATATATATATATATATATATATATATATATATATATATATATATATATATATATATATATATATATATACTGAAAGCCAATAAAAAGTTTCAGGTAATTGTGAATATTGTATGTAATACTCAGTATAAAGGCTCTGTCAAGCCTCACGGTACATCCGTATGGGGTATGGGTCTTGCACGCTGTACTGTCATTAACGCCGCAAAGCACAGCAAAATTAACCCACTTGCGTATATTTAACAGGTGATATTGACGGAAAATCAGAAATTGAAATTCATGTTTCAATACTAATGCATGATGCCATATTCATCCCACGAATGCATGCTCGCATTCGATATACTGGACGCAGGGCAAAATTACAGCCCGATTTTTAAACTGTTCTCAACTCATGACACACAGACGGGTGCAGAGATACCAAGAAACCGGTTCCATGAGCGATTGTCCACGCCTAGTCCGAACAGGACGACTTTATCAGGCCTATTCACGTTTAGAACAACATCTTGAAGCACCAGGGAACATAATCCAATGATTAGCAGTCCATCCATTCGCCGTTGACAACTCGGACTGGGAGCTCTCGAACCGGTTCCTGGGAACCTTTTAACGTTAATCAGACGCCAAAATCGACATATTTGTAATAAACAACGCCTTTAATGGACCCTCTTATGATTATCTAAAGCAATTTGATTGCGCGGATGTACGAGAAGCACGTACTTGAAAGTCATGTAGTGCTGTGCTTCCAAAATAACGCCGATTTGAGTTTCTTGCAACAGGACAACGGGCTACCGCATAGTGCACATTTAGCATTTGATTATTATATGCGCAAGGAGTCAATGTGCTACCATGGCCTACATTTTCGCCACATTTGAACACTATAGGGCATTTGTATGACCATTCAAGTAGAAGGGTTAGAAATCTACCCAACCCACCCACAAATGGACAAAAATTCATCCAAGGATGTCATATCCGTTATTAGACATTTGTCCTCTTGGCTCTGTGAGTGTTGTTTTCTTTTGCTTAAAACTGATTCGTGTTTAAAACAAAATTACACTGTTAGGTAGCACCTTTATCAATGCATTTACGCTGCTTTTTATCCAGAAATAAAATTAACACTAAAATATATACAGTTTGAACTAACACTTGTCATTGACTGTCAGTAGATATATCAAATTTCTATAATAATTCAGACACACACTAGACCGTTTTCCCTACCGAGTAGCGAAGATTACACTGTGGGGTCACAAAAATACCATTCTAAACTCTTGACCCCGTACATGTCGTCTTTTAGGTCCAAAGGGTCGAAAATAAGCTCAAAATTGTTCTATCTCTAACCGTTTTCGAGATAATGGCCCACTTCCGGATTTTTACTTTGACCATGGCCGAGGAGGTCAAGATCACCAAGGTACCTCTTACGTATAGTCTTTCGGGCCTAAAGGGTCGAAAGTAAGCTCAAAATCTCTGTTTTTGAGATAGTGGCCCAATTCCTGTCTATGACATTGACCATGGCCGAGGATGTCAATCGTTCTCTCAGGTTATGATTAAAAAAATGTAGCTTTCACGGCGTCTAATCACCCTCTATCAGTGAGCCAAATTTCATCACTTTTTAATTGGGAAAAATCCAAACGCTGCAGCCAACTTAAACTTGCACATGCATGCCAGTTTAAACTACTGCTCTCAGCTTCTTGTCGCCTCTTTCTCAAATTTGTTTTGACGCTTGTTAAAGGAAAAATTAAGCGAATTTCAAAAGGAATACAGGAGGATCAACTAGACATGCTGAAGTTTATCACATCCAAATTTAATCTTTCTAGACGTAACGGCCTCTGACTAGCTCCACGGACAAACTAAAAAAAAACGAAAAAAAACATGCCAAAGCTGCGGCTTAAATTTTCGTACAAATTCAATACACTAAGAGATTTCGGCAAATCCCACAAGTGTAATAAAGGTTACATGTAAGACTGTTACTCATTTGCTAATGCGTTTCATTGTATAATGTTATAAGATTCATTTGGATTATTTATATTCATTTACCATAAATCTACAAGAACGCTTTACCGGTAGCCAGAGTGCACTAATACATATTTAATGAGCCTTGAATTGCCTTAAAGTTTTTTTCAATACTAGTGAAACAATCCTATAGTTCATTCATGATACGACCCAGCCGTAGTTTATCAGCGCAGTTACACATAACAACCGTTGTCTGCATCCATGAACATAGTGTAATATTAAGACTCAATATAAAGTTTTTTAAATATAATGCATGTAATGTATTTGTACAATGTATTTAATATTATACAAAGATAATGCCCACTAACTCAGTAGGCGTTAGTTTTGAATTCCGTGACAGGTTAGCTAACACATTGCATTCACTGCAATAGCTAAGGCAATTGGAGCAAACGTTAATCCCCCGCTAACCAACCCGATCCGGATTTAAAGCAGGGACCCTGGCATTACAGACCAATCCTACCTAGCTCAACTAACCTTTACCCCTTGAGAGAAAAATTGGTTCACTTCTTAATGGAGCAATGCAATGTTAGGTTTTATGCGTGAGGAGAGTGAGGAAAATTCTGTCAGTTTCTGCTCAGGACATTCTCAATAATTAGGTTATATCAACAATATTAACTGAAGACATTTTAGCAATACTCTTGTCTACTCTTTAGCAATACTCTTGTAAAAGGGGGTATAATTTTCATTGACAAAAGGGGATTTTTCAGAACTGTATTCCACGTTTGCTTAACAATTGGATATTATTTGCAAAATTGGCACTCCGTGTTTGCGGTTCGGTTCGGTAACCAGGACACGCATGGTAACAAGGTGCTTGAGTGCTCCCGGGGCATGTCATTAAGCATTGCTATATTGACGATCTGGCATGATAAGCATGATCCAAATTTCAAACCTATGTGGCAGTGGGTTCCCGCGAAGTGTCCAACACAGTCACAAGTGTATCCGTTCACTCTGTCTACACACTGACCACCATTTACACATGGGTCTGAGCTGCATTCATTTATTTCTAGAACAATTTGTAAGCAATTCTCCTATTTTCAACTGGGCCTGAATCGAATTCAATCATTTCTACTATCATTTCATAAAAACAATGAAATAAGTACATCATTAAAAAGTTTCAGACATCCCAGTGTCTTGATACGTGATGTGCGCGGCCACAGTTTGGGTGCTTATATTTTGGTTGAACAAACAATAAAAGCTTTTTAATGTATCATTGTTCTGTGTGATCATGAAGAAAATCGATATAAGTAGTTAATTAAACACAAATTATATAAAAGTGAAAGTGATGGTGTTACAAGTGACTTAAATGATATCGAGTAATGGCGAACCTGTTTCACACAGAATTCCGATGAAACCTGGACAAACACATTCATAACTGTTTATCATGTCAACACAATCAGCTGTATTTCTACATGGCTGTGAAGTACATTCGTCGACATCTAAATTAAATTAAATACTTTTTGATATTGCATGTTTCATACTGCTATTATTACCTGTTGCAGGTTTTGTCTTCTTTTATATACCTTACCGGACATGCATACCATATTGCAATTTAGCTTATGTCAGCAAATAGTGTAAATGTCTATTCTGCTGTTAAGTTTTCGTGATATTTCTATAATAAACTTTTATACTCAATATTTTTTCATGTTTTTATATTTTTATTTGATTGTGTTCCATACACTTATTATTGATCTCTTTAACTTAAATGCACTTGAACGTTGATTGAAGTTGAAAATCCTACGTAATTGTTTGGCGATGGAATTGTAATATAATGCTTGAAGACAAACCTATTTCACAATGAATTCCACTAAAGCCTGCTCTGCATGCACAGACGTAACTAGCAACGTGATCCAGGCACTGGGCCTCGTTTTGGCATGGACCAGACGCACATTCATCTATATCTAAATAAGACCGTATAGGATTTGTTAAAAATAGGCGTACTCAAAGACACACATAAATCAAATAGAAACTTCGATTTTTGAAAAGTTGTAAGAATTACCTGCTAAACCTTTGGTATGCATAGAATAGCTGTTTTATATCAGTATCCAAATATTTAAAAAAAATCAAAGCTATTATGTACAAATTGCAAAGTGACTTTGATGTTTTTTCTCAATTTATTCTCATACATTGTTACACACATAAACTTTTGCCCCTCTTTCGGTCCTAAGGGCTACAAGCTGAACCAGCACTTGGTTTATACCCAGAGTTCCTAACATTGCAAAAGTCCTTCTTCATGTGTTGCAACAGCATTTTCATTTATCTATATATTTTCTCCATTTTTAACCATTTTAACCGCCATTATACAAACAAACAAACAACAAACAAAACCATGTAGATACTGTGTAGCGTTTTTTGCTCCTCTTGATAATAAGTACTCCACAGAACGAACGCTATTTTACTGTAAATTGAAATTAAAACTACCGAAAAAATCCTATACATCAAAGTTTCAGAGCTTTTAAACTTATATCTCTCCCAAAGTCTAATTCCAGCGATCACAACGCAAAAGTCATGTACAAACCATATTCACACTGTGTACCATTGTATCCTTCCAGACAAAGACACGCGAATGTATTCAATCCATCTTCACATATTCCATTGTTTGCACACGGATCCGAGACACATTCATCCATATCTGCAGAAATGATAGCGCACACTTAATATTTTTCTTAATAAGACATATATTTATGCATATCATTAATTCTGAAATTTAATCAAATAACAATTGTGATTTTTAACGCTCAACAGTCTGTGCTTTTTGTCCCAGTGGTCGGCCACTCTCGCAAAGGGATTGTCAAAATACAGTTCACCAGACTGAGATGCAATTCTTTCCGAGTGATTTTATGCTCTCATTGAATTAATAACATAATTCAAATCGGTACACCAGTGAGGCCCTACATACATGTACAGCTGCAGTTGTTTACGTCATGGTCACACTGTCCGAGGGTTACAATTATTAATGTCTTGATGTAAAATCAAGTGCACCATTAAAATATGTTAAAAAAATACCCCAAATACGCCAAATTACATTGTGCTGTTCCAAAAAAAAAAGAATTTCTGCTAAGATTGTGTAAAAATATAAAAAAAATTGGGTAAAAATAAGAAATAAGAGAATAAATAAAGCAACATTAGTTCTTATCCAGAACATACAAGCCATTACGACGTAAATTGTTTTCTAAAGCTTTAGAAAAGCTTTTAAAATAACATACAGGTTGTGATGTTGAAAACACTACTACTTTTCAATTCATCTTCGGCTTCTTTCATGTTTTACCCGGATATTTTTTAGTAAAACAGCAAAAGAATTGCACATTTTATTTGGAATGCTCAAATGGGATTTGGTATTTGTACCTATTTATTTATAAATTACAATCTGTATCTGAAGGTTAGTATCTTAATGAATATTTATTTAACATTTAGCAGTGAAGAACTTCAGCAGTCATAATTTCTTGATAATTAAGACAGATCTAAAACCAATTTTGAAATGTTAAATAATTTATATTTTAAATTGCGCAACTTGTTTCCGCTAAATTTCTTGCAGTTTTCGTATTAAGTATATCTCTGTTGTGTCTTCAACACCACTCTGATACTATACATTACAAAAACAGAAACCTGTTTCACAATGCACTCCAGTAAAACCTTCCAAACACACACAGTCATAGCCATTGATTCTGTCTGAGCACTCTCCACCGTTGTTACATGGCACTGACTCGCATTCATCTATATCTGGAAAAAATATTTACATCATTACGTCATATGCAATATATTATGTATTACATTATGCACTGTATTGTGGCTTAAAGAAACTAAACCAATACATCAATCTAGTTCAACTAATTGAACAGCTGAACTGCTGAATAGCACAATGCCGTTATGCATTACGTGGTTAAAAAGTTGTGGCTTAGAGAAGTTAAACCATGCATTAACCTCTGACGAACTAACTGAACAGCTGAACTGCGGAACAACACAACACCAGTTTATTAAGTTAAATCGTTACTTTAATAACATATTTCAAGGACATTAACATTTACCGGCTCATATTAACACGGAAATTGTACAAGTAAATAGTTTTCTATATCCAAAAAGGTTTATTTATAGCAAGAAATAAAAAAAGAAACCTACATGCATCTATTATCTACATAACAGTTATACAAAGCATTTGTATGTCTACCTTTTGATTACAAGAATTTAAATTGAACTCTTATGCTTGATTATTGTAAAATAATTGTCCATTTCTAGCTTATTGTTCCATGGAGTTTTGGGTGTGGTTATTTCGTTATTATTGTACTGAATTAAAGACATGTATTTAGAAGATTTAAACCTGTTTCACAGTTAGCTCCGATGAAGCCGTCCGAACAAATACAGCTGTAATCGTATATGTCGTCTCTGCATTGTCCATTGTTTCCACACGGGGTAGACTCACATTCGTCTAAATCTTGAATATAAATTGAGTGTGATAGCTTTTTCTTGTCTACGAACATTTTAACAGCTCTTTATCGCACGGGCTGTGAAATTTATTATGGATGAGAATAATCCAAATGTTTTTGTTGAATATCTTTTTGTTGTATCAAATTCAAAGCATAATTATTAGAATGCCAAACCTGTTTCACAATTCAAACCACTGAAGCCAGATGGACAAGTACAACTGTAACCATTAACATCATCCGCACAAACTCCGTTGTTTTCACATGGATTTGATGTACATTCGTCTAATTCTAGAAAATAATTAAGGTTAACTGAGCTCAACATATCATATTTTACCTTTGATTACGAACACTCAGGTTTTACTTCATATCTCTATCATATGTGCGCATCCCAATTTATTGCTACTCTGACAAATTAAGTGTACATATATAGAAGTCTCTCAGACCTGTTTCGCAGTTATATCCCGTGAAGCCTTCCGAACAAATACAGCTGTAATAACCAATTTCATCTCTGCATTCTCCGTTGGTTTCACATGGGACAGATTCACATTCGTCTAAGTCTAGAATTTAATTAAATATAGTAGTTTTTGTTTGTCCATGCACCAGCTAAGACCTCTTTATTGCATGGGTTATAAAACTTGTCATTGATTGCGATTTGTAGCTTTTATTAATATTTATTAATATAATCTCTGTGTATATAACATCTTTTTATCACATTGAAATGAAAACTATAAGAATGGCAAACCTATTTCACAATTCAACCCACTAAAACCAGCTGGACAAGTACATCTGTAACCATTAATGTCGTCTGTACAATCTCCGCTGTTTTCGCATGGAATCGATGCACATTCATCTATTTCTATTAAAAAGGATGAGCTTAAATGTTGCAAAAAACTTTAGTTTAACTGCAAGTTTCTATTGTCGACCTATGATTTATTCCCATAATAACTTTGATTTACTAACACTAAGCGTGTGCATAGTATTGATTGTTACTTAATTATGATCATATATTTAGAAATGTCAAACCTGTTTCACAATTATATCCAGTGAAGCCTTCTGAACAAATGCAGCTGTAATAGCTAGTCTCTGCATTCCCAACATTTTCACGTGGAACAGATTCGCATTCGTCTGCATCTCATGACATTGTCGTGCCAAATTGAACATACCTAGTCATAGGTATGTTCAATTTGGCACGACAATGTCAATTTGGCACGACAATGTCATACCTAGTCATAGGTATGTTCAATTTGGCACGACAATGTCAATTTGGCACGACAATGTCATACCTAGTCATAAGAATATCAAACCTGTTTCACAATTCACTCCGTTGAATCCAAGTAAACAAGTGCAGCTGTAACGATTAATTGCATCTCCGCATTCTCCGTTGTTTTCACATGGAGCTGATTCACATTCATCTATATCTAGAAAAATAAGATTAGATTATAAAATGGCATGTTATACTTTGTTTGCTTCTAGCACACTACCTTACCTTGATTAAGGCATGGCGTATATGTATTTGAAGTATGTGATATGGAGTTGCTACAGTAACGAACCTGTTTCACAGTACATTCCGTCGAAGCCTTCTAAACAAGTACAACTATAGCCATTAATCCCGTCTCTACATTCTCCATTGTTTTGGCATGGGGCTGACTCACATTCGTCTAAATCTAAAAATATGATTTGCTGCCAGTTCATTCCTTCTTGATAAAAATGAATTCAATGTAGGTAACAAGATTTGAACAGCGATCATAGATTATTGTTTACCGTAATAAACAACTTTGCTACAAGAATGCTGTGTGAAAAAGGTGTTTATCATGCAAAGTTGAAAGCATATGCGAATTAAAATGAAAAGAATGATTAGATAGTAATTATCGACACTAAAGAGCCATGAAAAATACACACGTGCCTGAGCATGGTCAATAATATACTCATAGAATTTTACTTGAATTTTAAATAAAAAAATTATTCTCTCTGTATTGCATGCCAGCTTTGCTTTTGCTTGCTGCGTGTGCGGCATTATTAATAACTTTAAACTAAAAACAATTGAATAAAACGATATTGGTAATTACCACAAACCTATTTCACAACCATTTCCGCTGAAGCCGTTTGGACAAGTACAAGTGTAAAGATTAATTCCATCTGTACATTCTCCATTGTTTTCACATGGAGCTGACTCACAGTCGTCTATATCTAAACAGTTTTTATGGTATACTTGTTCAGTGCTGATGCCACACTCTTTGCTTTCTCATTTCTAGTCATTTGGAGAGAGCCCACATTAGATGCCTGTTTTTGTCCAGCTTTGTTTGCTTTAACATAAATCTTTGAGACTATTTCACCATATGATTTTAACATGATAAACATATGTTCATTACATGTTTGAACGTATTGTTCGTTGTTAAAATATAGTTTTATTGTATCCACAAGACACGTTATCATAAAATATCATAACAAAATTATTAAGTTCGATTGATATATCCACATGTTGACCATAACAAACACTGGTAAAACTTGTTATATTAAACAAAAGTTTTCAACTATCGAAAATAACAGTATATCTAAATGTTTTACTAGCATTTCGTGCTATCACCACGTGTAATATTTGAAGATGTGCCATTTTACTATGGTTTTTAGGATTGTATGTGACCGCAATGCGAAAAAATTACAAGCCTTAGTAGTTGAATTGCTGATCTAAGCTTACATGGATGTAAGGCCTAAATATCAGAATATCCCTTGTTATTGAGAAAAACTATGATTTTAAGACATTGTTCGTAGTGTGCTTTACTTACCTATTTCGCAATGAACACCACTGTACCCGTCTGAGCATTCGCAACTGTATCCGTTAACTTCGTCTAGGCACTGACCGTTGTTCTGGCATGGGCTAGATTCGCACTCATCTCTTTCTATTAACATGTATAAAAGGTCACAGAAATCAATGCATATATTCACCGTTAGTTTATTATAAGCCTTGTGCAATGTTTATATTCGAGTCACTTTTATGACACCATTAAAATAAAACACAGCAAATATTACTTAGTTTTAGTTAAAGTAATGTGGGATCTTTGAATTGTATAGTGTGAGAAACCTACCAATTTCACAATTCGTCCCAGTAAAGCCATTTTGACATGTACACACGTATCTGTTAATATTGTCTACACACGTCACGCTGTTTACACACGGACTGGACGCACATTCATCCGCCTCTAAAACAATAAACCAAATTACACTTGTAGCGTTCCGAATAAAATGCCCCAAAAGTCTTTTTGACCTAAAACAAAACAGGGTAAAAATGAAAAGCGTTATCGTGCCTTTAACAATCAATGTGCTATTTACTTATTTATTTTTTTCGGATGTTATTTTATTTTTCACGTTTTAAAAATAGTTATGAGTTGCTTACATTTCTGGATAGTTTTGTGAAATGTCTTTTATCAGTTCTGTCATTTTTACCAGGTTGGTTTGCAGTCGAAATGCAGAATTCTATTCGGAACATATATGTGTGAAAAACCTCACGTGATTGCTGTAACGAAGTGTATTTGGGAATTCCAGGGATATTTTAACATGTAAAAATGATTTTAATGTTTTCGTTTTGTATAATGTTATATACAAAATAACAATAGAAACGACTGGAAGAAGACATGACAGAGAATTTTCAGTAATGTTTAAATCAAAAACGCTATAAAAGATTGTTAAATCCGCCAAAATTTCAGTGAAATCTCTAGTTACGTATTCTGATACAGGAAGTATGGTTGAATAACAAATTGCCAAATGAGTGCAAGAAATTAAAAGGGCGATGCGCAAACGTATCACACATTAGGAATATACCTATATCTACAACTTCATAGATCATGATAATAAAATAAAGCAACTCCTTGTTTGGCGCGCCGTAAATAGCTCTTGCATTTTTAGCAATGTTTGATGTCTGCTACCAATACATTTACAAAATCTCGCGCTGCCATACGAGTGCTTAATTTTTCTATTCCATGTCTTGATTAAAAGGTGTTACAAGAACTGATTAACTGGTATATGGTAAAATATATCACACAAACTATGTATGTAAACAGTAAAAATGGAGATAATATAACTCCAAAAAATTAGGAGAAACGCTGTGTAATTAGCTTATTCTTGAGACATGATTAATGCCTATCTGAGGTTTTTAAACTGTTTACTTGACATAAACCCCAACCAAACATACATCATTAGATGAATTCTCAACTAAAACCAGTAATTATGAAGGCCTTTCATCAGAACTGTTTACATAACACTTATATGCAGAATTCGTATGGGATTGGTTTATTTGTATTGGCTAAATTTTATCTTATATTTACCAAGAACTAATGTCAAAAATCAATACATCATAGGAGTGCTGTTGTTACTAAAATAATAAAGCCAGTTGTAATCCAGCTACTAATTTTTAAATTCGTGAGTGGTTGCGAAGTGTTTTGAGCGATTGTTTCGGGAAAACATTTTATAACATGACTGAGCATTTTTGCTTGTCTTATAATTTGAACTGCTGCTGTTATAGTTCCTTTGAAGATTAGCTTTTTTCATTGTAGATCCTATTTACTGTACGAGACAGGCTTTAAACATTTATCACTAAAACACATTAGAAAGGATCCATGAAATATTCTAAATTACGTTCAAGTTGATAGTCTTACTTGAAAAGAATAAAATAACTGGTCAGTGAAAATCTTTCGAAATCATGAACTATTTCTTTCTGCCAGGTGGAAGAGCTTAACCAGGAAACTGTTAGAGCAAGGATTAGGTTTCATGATGGTCAGTGCACAAACAAAGAAACAGTAGTATTGATGCAGTATCCCACTTTTATCGTAAACGTCACTGGAATTGTGTGCTTTACATGTAAAAATGACGCTAACATCTGGAAAGATCTGAATTCATTCATTTAGTCTTCTGCACTGTTCACGCTCGCTTGTGTGTGTATGTGTGTGTGACTCGCTTGTGTGTGCATGTGTGTTTGTTAATTTTTGCATTTATTTATTTTCAGTTGGCAGTGTATGCACAAAGGGAAAAGCACTACTTGTTTGATACAGATGACAAGTGCCATTGTTGCCATTGTAAATAAAATAAAATTTAGAGGTGTTAAACAAATCTGGCTGTACATAGTTAACAAAACGACACAGAGAGTATTTTTAGCGGCGTTCGTATATAGTCAATGCCATGAAGAAAGCCTGTGACGTAGTGCACCTCGCATCAGCGAAGTACTGGATGACTGACAACATGAAACGAATTCGTTAATTTAAGCTCCTGTGCCTATAAAAAATGCAACAAAACAATTATGATATAGTTAGGAGGGTGACATGCAATTTTGCTAACACTCGGGTTGGGATGTTACACTGCATGTTAAACTGCATGTTACCCTCTTAACTATATCGCAATTGTACATCGTTGAATTGTAAGTAAAAACTACTTTCTGGCTGGTCGAGAAGTGTTTAACAAATCTGACTGTGACTAACTACAGCATGGTCCAGCGTTTTGTATTTTGTGTGGTAAATGGAGTCGAAAGTGTTGTGTTGGGCTAGTAAAAAGGTTAGAAAATGTGAGGCATTGTAAATACAATGTATGGTTTCGTTCAACATCCGACATCTACAGAATGTTTGCGAATCGTTTAAATACCATATCTCTTTTTACACTTCGCTTTGAATTTCCCAGAAAATAATAAATTAAAATATAAAAACAGTCAATTTAGAAGCATTAGGCATTGTTTACAACGCATGAACGGCATAGCGAAGGCGAAAGCCAATGACGCAGTACACGTTGCATCAGCAAAGTACTAGATGATTGACAACATGGAACAAATTCATTAATTTAAGCTCTTGTGGCTATAAAAATGCAACTAAAGAATTATAATATAGTTAGGAGGGTGACATGCAGTTTTAACCTTCGGGTTGGAATGTTACACTAAGCTTCGCCTCGTGTAACATTCTAACCTCATGATGAAAAACAGCATGTTACCCTCTTAACTTTATGACAATTGTGTATTTTTCTAGTACCACCCTTCCAGTATCGTAAACGTAAAGATCACGCAATACCTGTTTTGCATAAGTATCGGTATGTGTCATCACATTCCTTATTAAACCAGTAGCCGTTGCTGTGTATTTTTCTAGTACCACCCTTCCAGTATCGTAAACGTAAAGATCACGCAATACCTGTTTTGCATATGTATCGGTATGTGTCATCACATTCCTTATTAAACCAGTAGCCGTTGCTGTGTAGCCTTCCACATGTGTTACCGTCATCTGGCTCAGAGGGGTTCCATCGGTTGACGTGAAGGTTTCCCATGCCATTAAGCATACCTGAGCCATCCAACCACGTCCACTCTTTCAGACATGTAATACAGTTATAGGAGTTACCGCATGAACATGGGGAATCAAGCTGCAATCCGATCCAGTGATCATTCCCCATTAATCTAAAATCATACCAAAAGTAAATGCAACTCCTTCACAGTAAAAGTATATATATATATATATATATATATATATATATATATATAGATATATATATATATATATATATATATATATATATATATATATATATATATATATATATATATATATATATATATATGATATCTCCTGTGATCGCAATATATTTATTCTGTTTTAACCTACTTACTTTTAATTATGTTAATCCATACTTTCATGATGTTTTATGAATATTAATTATTTGTGTGATATCATTATACTTTATTTTATACTGATGATTATGAGATGTTAGTTAATGAGTATGATAATGACTTGCCAGCTAGGAAGTATGATAGTGACCTGTAAGCCAAGAAGTCTGATAATGACCTGTCAGTTAAGAAATATGATAATGACCTGTCAGTTAAGAAGTCATTCTCTCCATCACTGACTATACTGGTCAATGACGCTGTGGCACCATTGCAGCATTCTCTAGCCGTAGGCCAATCCGTTTCTTCGGAAGAAAAATAATATTTGTAGCCCTCAAACTGGTGTATTCGGTCGTCATCTAATGGTACAAAGAAAAATATATGGCAGAGAAATTTATATCGTGGTGATTTGGGCCCAACAAGGCAGGTAAAACCTATTTATTGAAACCGCACAATGCTAGTAGCAATTCAAACACTTTTCAAATGATCTTTAACCCCATGTTATACAAATTAAACATTGATTATAATATTTGTGTTTTATAAACTGTTGCATAAGTATGCTCTTAGGATATGCTGTTTTTAATTTTAATGAATGAATAGTAACTCATCTGTCGCACCTAAAACACCAGAAATATTATAAGAATTTAACAAAAAAAGGCTGCATGAAACGAACAAAAGTTAGTGTCAAGTCTACAATATCTTCTGTAAATAAGGTATTGAATAATTATTTAAATATATTCTGTAACTTTAGAAACATCGAGAAAAACTCTTTACTAATGTTATTCTTAATGCTTATAAGGGCATAGCATTTTTTGTTAATTTTAGCCAAGAATTACACATTTCCTAGAAAAAGAGCCGATCTGAGTGGCGCGTCTTAAACGGTTTTGTTCACACTACTTTCATTAGTTGCCCATGCAATCTGTTAAGCAATGCTAATGATAAACAAAATTATGGAATAATGACACAATCAATGTGAAGTAGCAATTTTTTTAAATGGAATGAATTTGAAAACATTGATTTAGATACTGTCTTTGTGCTTATGAAAATTTGAAAATTGTAGATTGCATAATCTGTTCATAGATTTTTATGCATCTGATGTGAACACAGTGTAAAGGTGCATTAAGAAATAGTGATCTATGATACCACTAGCATTAATATGTTCTCAGTGGCTCATCTACGTAATTAATGTCAGTCAGTAGTTGCTTGAAATAGCAGCAGCTACAACCCGCAATTTGCCAAGTAAATATTTAGATGTTAATCCATTAGGCCTTTTGACTTCAACTATAAAAATTGCCTTATTTGCATACTTGATGATTTGTTCTAATGCCTATTCAGCTCTTTCTCGTAATACATGCCACAAGCAAAAAAGGCTTGAAAAACAGATAACTCCGTTCGCAATATTCAACTTTTTATTTTTAAAAAAGAATCATCAGCATTTACTTATTCAGAGTTTATTGTAATGAACGGATACTTTTTTTATTTTGTTTTTTCCTTTTCTTTGTCAGTGTGAAGCAACACCTCTGTTTACTGTTTGAAAAATTGCTTTGTGATAAAAAGATAACAAATGTAAAAGTGTAGGCGGTGTAGCTAAGGTATTAGCTGAGGGCACTTGGTATGGTATGCGTTACCATACATGTAGAAAAAAACGTGAGGGCGGAGAACCCAAACTAATTTTGAACCCAAACTGCCAGTTTTGGCAAAAAATGGAAAATTTCAGTCAGTACCCAACAAAAAGGAGGTTCGGAACTTCATTTCACATTTGGATATTATTTCAAACTTAGCACTAGACGTTTGGGGGTCATTCTGAACCGTCATGGATAGGCATGATGACCAGCTGGCATATCAGTGCCCTCTCCACCCTGGGTCGGTATTACAATAGATAGGCATACGCGGTATGCGTAAAGATTTCCACTAACCACAAAACGGTCAAACACTATTGTAAATAAGCATCAACAGACTTTAAGTCTTGTCCTTTCTCGTAAAATGCGTGATAATAGAAAAACGAGGACAAAAATATTATGTTTCCTCGGCTTAACGTAATGAACTGGTTTACAAGTAAAATGTCTATAAATTTCATGAACGAAAAATAGAATTAAAACCTGTTTTATATTTACAAACCTTTTTACATCTCCAACTGTGCATAGAAAAAACATTAATATATAAAGTTAATAAGTTAATAACATAAGAAATTAATATTGATACAATAAAAAAGTGGTTATATATATATATATATTATATACATATATATAATATAATATATATTATATAATATAATAATACAATATATATAAATATATGTAATATATATAATATATATAAAATCCTATTAATCTACTCACTTTGATTTGAAAACTGAAATATTTCGCATGACTGATAAAAATCCAACATAACTATTTTTACAAAAAGTACAACTATTCCGGAATATCTACATAATGTCACTGCTGTCATTTTCAAATGATTAATAAACTTCAAAGCCACCAACAACACTAGTTTATACATCCAGCATTTTCGATGCTTGTGTTTGCTTGACTCTTTGGTGTGCTGATGAAACGCTAATTATCCCAGTGGCATGAAGATCTTGAAAGGCTTTTAATCTCTGTTACAGCATTAATCTTTATTCGAGCATTAGTCTCTATTGGGGCATTAGTATACATTAGAGCATTAGTCTAAAACAAAGCATTGGTCTCTATAACAGCATTAATCTCTATTAAAGGATTAGTCTCTGTTACGTCATTAGTCTCTATCACAGCGTTAGTCTCTATCTGTACCTTAATCTCTATTAAAATATTAGTCTGTGTTTTGCAATGATAAAATCACAAGCGCGGCTGGACTCCCGAAGCCTGTAGCACAAGGAGGACGAGCCTGATAGGCCATTGCGAGCTGAGGGCGAGGCTAAGGGGAGGTTTTTGTATCAGTAAAAACGCGAGAATAGTTTTTATTTATGTTTTTTGCTATAAATATATTCTGTTCTAAATTACATATTTTCTTGCACTTGCGATGCTTTCTGTCGTGTTGTTACGTTGTTACGTTTACTGCAATCATGAAATAAGGTCCAAATACCTCTATTGTAAAGCACTACTTTTTTATCACAGTAGCATAATGTGGTTATAATTTGTTAATGTTTTTTATAACCCACAAGAACGTTACTAGCTTCGAATTGCAAGAAAACATGACCTTGGATGGGTTGTATTCTGCATCGGTGGCTAAAACATGGTGGAGCACACAGAGCTTTCTGTGCTAACTAATTGTGTCAAGTTATTAAATAAGGTAATAAATACTGGTCTTTGAAAGATAATTGGTCCTGAAGCCTCTCCTGCTCAACATTGGGATGCATAGAGTGTTTTAATCACTACGGGATTTTATTATCTTTAGTATCTTATTTTATCACTTTCCACTTGATTCAGTCTTACTTGCTGCGACGTCAAATGTGCATTGTAAGCGTTTATTTTTTAAAAGGTATCTTCCATTTTACTGATCTCTTTTACGTTTGACGTCTTTGTATGTCTTGAGATGTCGAAACGAAACATTGTTTGTCGTTGTCGAGACTAAATAATCTGCGATGTTTTTAAACCGCGTTTGGCCTCAAAATTACCCCTCCCCCACCCTCCGTGTGGGTTAAGGGAATCTTAAGAATAGATCCACTCATATTGTCAGATCACGACGTATTTTCAAGGGCCTGGTATAAAGTGCGCTCAGTACTCTATAATCCCCCGGTGGATTCGGATCATCTTAAGAATAGACCCACCGCTGTCTGTTCAGTGCATGTCGAAAAAGACGATTAATCACACTGTATTTTTTCTAGCTTTTCTTTTAGTATTTCTTCATCCTTCCTTTTTCACCTTTCTCACGTTAAATACGAAACAAAACAAGAAACAAACAAATTAACCTACATTTAATATGAAGCTACTCCGGCGGTGCCCGCGATAAAAGATGTATTAACGAATGCCTTTGATTCCACATACACTTTATCAAATTGAGAGTTTTGGTTGGCACTTTAAATTTTATTGTTTAGCCACAAAGTTCAATGACTCACTTATATTAGTCTTGGTACTTGTGTGACGAAGGTTTTTTGCATACTGTAAAACCTTATTAATCCGGACAACGTTGCGATTGACAAAATATGGCCGGATTAGCCATTCGACTGGATTACTCAGGTAATACTATAATGATTTCTATTGGGACATAGGTGTTTAAAATGTGTTCAAAACCTCAGAGGGGAGGGTAGGGAGTTTCTCACCACATCAACCACTTTTAAAACAGTTTTGTCCTCCTTGTTTTTTTTTCAGTTGTACCCTTCATCAGGATTTAAATCGCTTCTTTTGTCTCTATATTCAATCTTGAGTGACACTGTCATTTAGTTAAAATTTCTGGCGATTTAAATCAACCATATCAGACATTTAAATGAACTGTATCACGCATATTATGCAAGCTTGTTCGGAGGTCGGTTTCATTTTATATAACGCTAACCTACAACTTTTCATTAATTTGATGTTAAAAATACAAATAAATTGCAACAAAATCATGCTTTGGGTTTTCATCCGATCAAAGTAGATCAATGCCAACAGAAGATATTTGAACGATACTATTGTACTATTATATTGTTACTTTATATTACATTGTTATATCATTATATCATATGACTGCTTAGTGCAGTGATTGTGACATGACTTATGCGAGCTTACGGCCTTTTTATTTGAAAATTTTCAGATGCGTTAAAAGCAGGTGTTACTTTGAAACGGACACCCATTTGTTTTTTTTTGTTTAAGCAAATATTGCAATTGGCTTACAACAAAACAACAATTGTGGATTGTATTCTCATTCAACTAAGCAAGTCTTAATAGTCAGTAAAAGACTTGCAAAGAGTATGTTGAAGTTGTGCGGGCAACTATTTCGGACCTTTTTGCCCTTTGCTGGTCCGTCATTTTGTCTTTACTACTCCTCTTGCCATACTGGCCCTATGACCAACACCCATTTCAGAAATATTTAGAACTTGATCTTGATCTGAAGTGCAAATTGTTTGTTTTTCGTCTTTGTTGTCATCTTCGTGATCAAAACGAGAAGCAAGCAAGTGATTTTTGATCAAGATGCAGAATAATTTGCACAAGCCTCTGCCAACAGCCACACTATGCGTTACATAAATGATCTGTGCTTTATTTGCATACGCAAGATATGCTCAGCATAGTGAAGTGCTTGTATTGATTTTATAAGAACGACGCGTGAATGCAAAATTTAACCTGGCCATTTTAAGTGCACTCTATGTTCGTATAAATTATCACATTATGTTACGCGCTATTCTTACTATTCTTGCGGTGGGGTGGAATGTTTTTTTAGAACAGTTTCGAACTGGTAAAGAAATTTTTAGAAAGGTTTAGGAACCTGGAAAAACATTGTCTTGTCCGTAAAGGAAAAGCAAACAAAAATCCTGAATTTGTTTAAAATTATACTTGAAGGGATAAGGTGATTTTAAAAATAAAAGATTTGTATGGCGTCTGATGCCGGGATGGCAGGTTATTTAATAATTGAAGTGTTTTCCAATGCTGCGTATCCACAAAGCTGTAAGGTAAATAACACTGTGAGGTTCACCCAAGACATATGCCTGTTCGTCATTGTGATGTTTCTAGCTATAAATAGGACTTTGTATCACCTTTGTTTTCATTCATTTTGCTGAGGTTACCACTTACAGGCGTGTTTAGCAACATTATATTTTAATAATTTTCATTTTTAGGAGAGCTTTGTCAGAAACCTATTTTTCTGCAATTTTTTTTATTTATTTACCGGTTTGAAAAGGGTATATTTATATACCGGTTTGAAAAGGGGCTTTGCGACAAAATGAGTAAAAATAAGAAAACTTTGCGTGCAGTTTTTCTCGGCCACTCTTTTGCGTACCGGTTACAGTCGTTTTGTTACGGCCGTTCCGAGTACCAGATAAATCTTGATGCAGTTTACGGGAGTCTAATTATTTGCAGTTGTCTGGTGCACATTTAAACATCTTTTCGGGGAATTAAAATGGTTACAATAGATGCATGTTGATGTAGCCGTTCTAGAAAAGATCTAACGATTTGTGTGGTAGACGTTTCGACTGACTTATTTTTGTGTCAACACTGAAAGATCTAACACAGCAACTTTGCAATATGGCGGGCGTAAAGTTGTACTTTCAAAAATATGGTTCCGCCCAGAAAATAAGTGGCGTTGAAAAAATAATCGAAGTATCGAGGAATACAACGACGCCGTTTATCTCACAAACTGGCGCTTGCAGCAAGAGCTGAAAATGGACCCGGGAAATGAGCGGGTTTTTATAATCAGAAGGGAGCATGGAAGCATTTCGAATGCCTACAATGTGATGGCGTGCACCCAAATAACGGTAGCTTCCGAAAATATAGAGACAACATCAGAGGAACATTTCTTCTCACAGTCAAGAATCTTTGAGCCTCTTGCTATAGCTAAGTAATTGTTTTTCTTTTCTGGTGCTTTTAGACCGATTTGTGACTGGTTTTGAATTACGGAGTGACCGCTGTTTTTCACTCCTGTGTTTTAAGGGGTGCACTGGGTTGCACCCACTATTCTGTGTTGCAGAAGTGAACTGGGTTGCACTTGACAATTCTGTGTATATATATTTGTACGGGTGCACTGGGTTGCACCCGCTATTCTGTGTTGTATGAGTGCACTGGGTTGCACCGGCTATTTCTGTGTGTATGTGTACATTGGGTTGCACCTGGTATTTTTGCGTTATAGGTGTGCACTTACTTGCACCTCCCTCAGCCCCCTATTTTTGTATTATAGGTGTGAACTGGGGTGCACCCCCCACTCCCGCACAAAAAGAAAAAAAAAGAAGAAAAGAAAAAAGGGAGCTGGCATTTCACTGGTTACAGCACTGCTTTTTCTCAGCTGTCAGTTATGCTGACAACCTGATAAACATTTTTGCGCTCAGCTTTTATTTCTCACAGCGGGATTTGTTTGACCAATCCTAGCCATGAGTCACTGATTTCTTGTGATAACCCTATGTACATGTTCATCCCTTCTTCTATCAATCCGTTTGTTTCAAGAAAATGCAGAGGCTAACTTATCCGGGCATTTCCGAGCTAGCCAATAAGATTGCGCCAACCCACACTTTATATTAACTGAGATGTTAGGATCCCTCTTCTTTTTCCAAACTTTTAGCTTATAAGCAGTGGCCGCTGTGTTGGCTTTCCGTTATTACTTTTCTTAATAATTAGCGAAAGCTACTAAGTACATCGGGATATATTCTCAGCTCAGTTAGGATATCGATATTAAAATTAAAAATTAAATTGAATAAAAAATATTAATTAATATGTGAGTGACGTTTTTGTAAATCAATGCATAAACAAATAAACAAAATGATAACTTTAGCCTTTTAAAGAATATTGATCTAGTTTTTCTTTTTTACGATCGTTATTTATCGTGGTTGGTTGGAAATATACCCAGTTTTGTTACGTTTATGAATTTCGTAAATACGCTGCATCTGTTGTTTCGCGATATCTGAACGCACTCAATAACATTTCAGCAATGCCAGGCAAACATCCGCGGTCAAAACTATCCCAAAAGGGCAAACATCAGAGAAACCGGGCCGCCGATGCCAAAATCTCTTTGAAGGATGCCCCCCACCCAGGCCATGAACGTTTTCATTACGAGAGAGTAGGTGAGAAAGGAGTTAATGCAGACGGTGTCGGACTAGTTTTCATGTCCTTCTTCGAGCAGAATCAAGAATATTTACGCCGTACAGATGAAGCTTGAGACGCAGGGCCGTCTTTGGTGCAACTAGAGCTGCCTGCAAGTCGGCCCACAGAGGATCAACCGGCTACAACATCGGACGGTATTCTGGACTTGTTTGCTGATGACAAGTCCTCTCAAGGTACGATACTTACATCTGTGACAAACGCGGCCCAGTTTGATCTCCTCATTAGAAGAAAAGTGTCTGAGGGGAGAAACTCCGAATAAGAAACAAAACTTTTATTGACCTCAGTTCGTTGGTAGTTCTGCGATGGATCAAAAACAATTGTTTATTGCTCTCGATAACTCCTTCAATCTGAAGCGCCATCATCCAAACCAAACATAGAATAATGTCTGATGCCATGCTCATTTATGCGGCCTTTATCTATTTTATCTACTTAAAGGGCCACCCACACGAAATCTCCCAAATACTAACTTATACACCAATTTATATATCATTTATCCAAAAAATGGCGTTCAAAACTCGTACCTCCAGATGGAGAATTTATGATTAAACCTTTCGCAGCGCACGCGAAACTACACCTCTGGCATGGGACATACCCTTGATAAATCAATACATCGGGGCATTGATGATAACAGTTCAAGTGCCTTTCATGCTCGGACGGGGTACATTTCTTGGTCAGCGCAGGCCGAACCAGCCTGTACCCAAAGTATTCTGCTTCAGTTTCCTCACCAGCGGCTGCAAAATATCCCAGTGTCGATTCGTCCACAGTTGCCCAAATTGTCACAGGCAGCATGCCCTTAGAACATGTAAAAGCATCCGTCGATCCACGCCGAGTCACCCAGCTACCCAGAAGAAGGACAATGCAAAAACAAAACTCTGTGACATTAACGTTGAGTTGTTGCAACAACTTTTGTTCGGGTATGACGAGGTTCTTGATTTTGGGTTTACAACACTGCTTTATGTTTTATTCCGGAAATTTTTTCGGCTAAATTAAACGTAGAAAGCCATAAATCAGTCGATGAAAAACCCTCTCACAACAAATAAGAACGAATGTGATTTAAACAGGATAGTCTGTTCCTTCGACAAGCCACCATTCGAAAATTTTTACGTTTCGCCCATAGGTTTAGTCCCAAAAAAAACTAAACAAATTAAGACTAATCCACAACTAGTACTATTGCGATAAAATGTTTTCCATGTGGGCTTCCATATCCTGTCAAAATTTTGAAGCTCTTAGTAGCGCACTGCAATCGATACTCGTAAAAATGTTTGGCAGTCAAGAGGTTTCACATATTTTCGACAATTTCATGTTTTTGGTCCTCCAAATTCGGATCGAAGCCTCACAAGCTTAGAAGTTTTCTCGCTTAATGCGACGCGATATACATACCCATAAATAAAAACAAAACAGTTCCTCCAACATGAAAAGTAGTACTGCATGGTATTGAGGTAGACACCATCTCTCTCCAAGCTAGACTGCCACCAGATAAACTCATAGATTGTAAATTAAAGAAGTGCTAAATTTAATTGGGAAAAGGAAAGTTACCCTGCGCAAAATACAGTCAGTTCTAGGGTTTCTCAATTTCTGTTGTCGAGTGGTAAATCGGGAAGGACTTTCTTTCACAGACTGTATCACCTCACCAAAGAGGCATCCCAGCCTCACCATTTCATCCGCATATCATCGGACGCACAAAAAGACCTCCGCATTTGGTGTCATTTTACCAGAACTAGAAAAGCTCAAAGGATATCCAGCTGTATTTAATCGCAACAAAATCACTGGGTTTTGCAGTAGTTTTTCGTGACCAGTAGTGTGCTGCCGCCCTGGTCACACAGAGCAGACTACCACATAATGCTTTTAGAGCTTTATCCAATTGTTTTGTCCTTGTGTCTCTGAGGAGATCGACTTGTTTTTGCGATAACATGGCGGTGGGAAGCATTCTAAATTCCCAAACTTCGAAAGAACCAGTAATTTTGTGTTTGGTAATGAAGTTTGCTTTTGAATTGCTTGAAATTTAATGTCGTTTGTTTTAAATGAAAACATATCCACTGATTACATAATAAAGTATCAGAGGCCTTTTCTCGCTTCCAATTTCAGAAAGCAAAATCAATTCAGCCAAGCCTGGCACCGGTGTCAACAACCATTCTGTCCCATTGGGAACTCTCCAGGCTATTACAAAACGATTGATCCGGAACTCCCTGAGTAAAAGCACACGAAAACTGTACAAAAACCATCTTGCTAAATAACAAGAGTTTGTAGAGCTATATTTTGGAAAAGCCGATTTATTTCTTTGCGAGAGGACAGGATACTCTTGCCTATTGCTTCACTATTCGAAAAGGGCTATTCACCCACCTCAGGCATGTCCATAATTTCCTCCCTCAATTTTGTGCAAAAGTAACAAAAGGAAAGGACCTGTATGACATTTGACGATCCGCCAAACGCTAAAGGGTATAAAAAGGTCATCACCAACACAAGACGTACGCTTGCCAATTACGTTGCCAATTCTCTAGAATCTGGTAACAGCAGCATCAAGGTTGTTTTTGGACCCATATCTCCGGCACCTAATGAGATCAATGTTCACACTTGCTTTTGCAGTATTCTTTCTAAGAATTGAGGAGATTACAAATTATTCTTAAAACAACAGTCCACATCTCTATCTCTCCAACATCTCTGTTTGCAAGAGGTCACTGGAAAGAATATTCCTTTAAACACAGGAAAACGATTACCCATTTAGACTAGTTGTTCCTCCCAGTTGCCAGCCGCTTCTAGTTTAAGAGCCTACCTCAATCTAAGAGTTGCCACTCACGGTCCGCTTTATTTGTTCAAAGTAAAGCCAGCTTCTCGCAGTCTCTTTTCAAAGTGTTTGAAACAATGCCTTGCGTTCATTAATCTATCCCATCTGCCTTACAATGCGCACAGTTTTCGCATTGGTGCTGCCACAAATGCGAAAGCAAAAGGTCCCAATGTGGAGCAAGTCAAAGCGATGGGTGGATGACCATTGGCTTTCAGAAATGTATGCGCGTACAAGCCGTAAGCATGTCGTAAGCATGAATTTTAGCCTAAATATGTTAAAACGGTAAATTTGGTTAAAGGGGTGTCTCTCTGTTTTAAGTTTGAATAGCAAGTTTAATAGGGTGCACTTAGCCGTTGCCAGCCTGAAAGCGCCGTAGGTGAAATGGGTGTGTTGCTGGAGCAGCCTCTCCGTTCCTCTAAAGTTGTCATGTCTTATGGTGTGTGTTTTGGGTATAATTACTTTGGTGCCTTTATCTGTTGTCGGTTTGTGTAGCGTTACAGATGAAATGGGTGTGTTACAGGAGTAGTCTCTCGGTTTTCATCACTCCAATGATTGTGTGCTTTGAGTATGTTGGATGATTGTTCGTTCGGTGGCGGTAGCTGTTACCAGCTTGTTGCGTGATACCGCCCCCGATATGGTGTGCTTTTACCAAAATCTAGTATATTATTATGTAATGTTAAGCCCGAGACGGCATGTATAGTTTTGTCAATAAATGACTAATACGTAGTTGTATTTTATAGTGTGATAAAGCATAAAATAATTCAGTTGGTTAAAATAAATGCGTCGAGAAATTTTTCTGTTTTAATTCTGTTTCCGGTCTCTGACTGGACACAAAAATATTAGTTGATTGTAAGAACAAAACAAGTTGTTTAATACAACGCTTTTGAACAAATATATTCTGGTGCAGGATCTACAAGAGTTTCAAAAGCTGCAAAATGCTAAAATAAGGCAAAGCTTTTTGTCTTCAAAAACAAAACTGGTTTATTATTTAGCAAAAAAATACCAGTGGGTTAGTACTCACGTGTTTCTTAGGGCGCATTAACTTATCTGTCATAGTATATGCCTCACTAAGAATGTTAACCATAATATTACTTCGTTTGCCGAAATTTTTTCACTTTTGATCCGCTTTCTTACTTATGCAGATTTTATTTAACCTTTTCATTAACTTAATTTAAATTGTGATAACAAATACTCCGCATACCAATTTAATTGAATAAAAATTACAGGTCTGTATGATAGAATAAGAGTAAAAAACTGGTTGCAGTACTGAATATGGTTTTGTAAATCCCTTTTAGAACAAAAACACATCAAGCGAGTTGTGTTGCCAATATGAACTGCTATAAATTTGCCTGGTAATTGAACACTTGACTAGCTGTTAGCTTGCAAGGGTTATATGATTTTTTGCGAGCAGCCGTTCGTCCTTTTTTATTGACACTTTTTCCGATTTTTGTGTGTTCTTCTTCTCTGACACTATGGGCCCTAGGACCATGAAACTTGGGACCTATGAAGAGCTTGATCTTAATGTGTGCATGTCACTTTTTATTTTTGTCTTCGATTTCGTTTTCTTTGTTAAAACGCCATATGAAAAGAGTGTATTTTCTGCAAGTAAATGCGGAACATTTAACGTAAGCACAGAACACCACACAGTTGGCCAGCTCTGTGCGAGCTCTCACTGCGTAAACAGATAACACAGCGTATGCCTACTCACTCACTCAAACCTTAAATCAACAAAAAGCAAACACTACTCGGCTTATAAGACGTATTCAAGCTGTATTGTTTGCTAATATATTTAGCTTGTATTAAGTTATGAACCTATGGAGTTTTTTGACAGTGGTCCGATTTTTTAGAATATTATAAGCCACATACATGTTGTGCCATAGGCTCTTTACATAGTTGTACAACACACTGTGTGCATGTTGTAAAATACTTATACTATTCAAGAAATATCCCATTGAAGAAAGTATTTTTTTGTTTAAATTTTTGTCAAGTGTTCAACATTTCGCTAGCGAAATGTGGGCTCTAGTTAATTTTTGTGGAATATACTTTAGCTGAGGTAGGCGATAAAACAAGCATCATCCCTGAACAGTTACCCTGGGCTTTATTTGTGAGGTATACTGACCATGGCAATGCACTTCTTAAAAATTGCTTTGTCAGAAAATGTGAACATTTCAGTCACTTTTACAACGTGAGTTTGTTTAATTCCAGTTCTCTTGAATTTACATAGTTTTACATTCGAAAACTACCAGATAACAGTTTGTAGTTTTTCCCAAGCTGAAAACAGGTGTTATAAACTTACTTCTATTTGAAAAATCTATAGTTTCACATGATCTGCAAAACTGCCATACGACCAGCTGTGCAGCGATTGTGGCCAATCCACTGTGGTGATAAAACTTTATCCTTGTCATATTTCAGATTTTTTTTTTAAAGCCAGGCAATTTCACACATTTTAAGGTATTTCAGTGTTCAGATATCTGCTTAATCACTTTCCTCCAACAGGGTTCAAATAAGGGTTGTTGTATCCATCTAATTTATTGCTTGGCGTAGGCGTGGTCCAAGAACAATCCTGACAACAATAAAACCCACCTTTGTACGGAAGCGTTACAGTGACGTGTGGTTTGTTTTCATGCAATATTCTGTTCTGGGGGCAAGTTTTTGTATGTATGTTTCTTCCACATGCCAAATAAGCGGAAAGCGCAACAGAACTTCAAGTCACAGACTTGAAATTAAAACGGGGATTTATAGGCTTGCGCCTTATAATTTAATTTGAATTAAATCACCTTCTCCAAAGTCAAAAAATCTCGTTCCAAGAGATTCGTAAAATTTTTCATCGACTCACTAAACAGAGATCTTTTGACGTCATTTATAAAGGACAGAAGATACGAATTGTTTGCACGTTTAAGAAAATAATTTCTGTTTGAACCTTTGATGCTCTCGTATGTTATATTTCAACAAAGCTTAGAAACAATGACAAAAAACTGTGCTTTTTTCACATTCTGGTCGCATCAGTACCAGAAGAAATTTGTTCTATTGAGCTTGAATTTATTGAAGTAAACGTAAACATCACAATGACTGAATGAACTAATGAGGAATTTAAATAAAAGAAGAGCAGTTATTTGGGGGTAACAACAGTAAATTCAATTAATTTTGCCTACTCAAATCACTCTGTTCCTGGAGGCAGTAGTCATAATTAATATCCCTATTATTTAGAGACATCAAACTTATAAATTAGTGATCATTGGTCCTCACTGGGTTTGTCAGGGTTTTATGACTTTAGTACAGGAATTCATTTGCTAATGTACACAAATGGACATGACGCCACAGGATCACGAAATTAATTTATGTAATTAATTTGGTGAAACCTTGCATATTATCTATTCCAGTAATATGACACTCTTGTTCCTCATAAGATTTTCTTTTCATCGTTGTTCTGACGAATTTAAGGAAAAGTGACTAGATTATACCCCGCATTTCGACATTTTTAAATACTACTTCTGGTAAAATACTTCTCCAATCAACGGTGCCAGGAATACTTTCACAGGCATTCCCTGCATAACGTATATTTTTCTTGACATTTGGCAAAAAATTATTAACTTGTGGTCATTGAATGGCAAAGTTTTCAGAATGAATAGTCCACGGATTTTCAAAATGCCACTGTTCCTTCTAGTCAGATTGCTTTCACGTTGGGTAAGTATGTTACTCAAATAATTCTTTGTTACTTTTTTTATTTCTTTTAATGATTTTGTTAAACTTAATCAAATTGGAGCCACTTATTGACCAGTTATACAATGTTATTTTTTCATGCGATCGTTTCCAAAATTGCAGAATGTTTCCCCCCCCCCCCCGCCCCCCATCCCGGATGCTTACCAACTGATCCTTCACCAACCGAATAGTTACTGTGCTTATTTGACTAAAGCTGATTAAATATTAACCAGTGTTAGCTTTCATACAATTGTTCTTCGAGTGCTTTCAAGTGTTTCACAGCCAACCATCTGCGAAGATTGTGGTTTGAGCGATATAAAGTCGTGGTTAAGCTATTCCCATGCTGTTTTGTGGTAATATGTTAATGCATTCTTATTTCACTGGCCATTACTTCGAATCAATTATTTTCGTGCATACTTTGCTTATAAACGCAATCAACGTAACAAATGAGTCCGTTTTGTGTTGAAATCTAATAGGCACACAGTTTCATGTAAATTGTAAATGACCGAGTGGCACAGTGAAACCTGTGTTTACAACCATTTCGCAAATACGATCACCTCGGAAATATAATCCCCACCCTTGTCCACCCCTTTCTGATGGCGCTGTTTCCGGGGCAAGTTTGTAAAACCATGACCTGCAGCACAATATTAATTTAAGCCCATTTCGAGTGTTAACTATGTTTCCTTATGTCCACTCATGGATCATTATTACTCCACTATGCTATCAATTTACACTGGTATAAAATAGCAAAAATCTAAGGATATCCGCGTATAATTAACCAC
Organism: Protula sp. h YS-2021; assembly: GCA_949752745.1. NCBI lineage: Eukaryota > Metazoa > Annelida > Polychaeta > Sabellida > Serpulidae > Protula > Protula sp. h YS-2021. The sequence continues at coordinate 47,264,961 of OX457030.1, read as the reverse complement.
CAATCGGGACTTTAACCCCAGAGAGGGACTATAGGTTTGGTGTTGTCTTTCCGCCCTTCCGTCCGTCCATCGCCAACTGTTATTCCAAGCTTAATAATCCGTTTCCTATGATCTTTGTTAGATAGATGTACCGTCACAGTGGGCAGGTGCGCGCTATTTTTATTCAAACCGTGGCCCAATTTCAAGGTCACAATGGCCGATGGTTCATTGTGCAATGTTTCAGCACAGCATTTAAAACAACAAGGTAAGAACAGCTAATGAAGTCAAGAGCAAATAAGATTGCTTTCGGGGCAAACTATCATGACACAAGCAACAATTTTTCTTTTATTTTCCCACTGATATTTTAAATTCAAAGACTGAATGAGCAGTTAGGTTACTGATGCAGTTCCAGCTCCTTTTTCTCGAGTGACCAACAAACGTTGCCCAATAGCCAACTTCCGCGGCGGTTCGGTCTGTTGTGTATGACATCTTTTTACTCTGCTCACCCAATGGGGTTTCCGCGAAAATAGTGCTCATAAAAGAAAGGAACTACTTTTTAAAATATCAGTCCGCTCTCTGTTTATACATAAGAGATAGATCTGCTCAGAGGTTAGCTGTTTTATAACAACGGACCAACACATTCTCTCTCCATTTGGGCAAAATATAAAGTTAGCAATGCCACTTTTTAGCTTTTATTTTTGTTTGCATGAAAGGATTAACAGTTATATTTTAGGCGAACAACAACTGTGTGTGAAAATTTAATTGTAACTCCAAACTCGACTATTAATATTTTGTGAGATGATTCTCATTGCAAGTGTGCACTATGATTGAATATTGTTAGAGGGTGCATTATGGCGTTTATTGCTAGAAATGACCTGAATGAAATGAATAGCAAAAAACAAAACAAAAAAAAACAAAACAAAACAAAACAAACAAACAAAAACAAACAAAACAAAAAAAAAGAAAAAAAAGAAACATACACGAATGAAAAAAAAAACCTGAAAAAAAAAAACATTTAAAAAACTGATAAATAAAAGGCCAGCTAACGGAATGCCGTATCAAAAGTGCGTTGTAAAATTAGAGAGCCTGTGGGATTTTTGCAGTCACCTTCAGTTCAAAGACTGCTTATATCAAACAAGTTCGGCCTTAAAGATCTTTTGCCTCGGAAAAATGGCACTCACTTTGAATTGCCCATTATTTAATACCGCTCCTTCATTTCTCAGCAGTGATATTCAGTGATATTCATCATGCTATCCAAATTTTCACGTTTGAACATCGTGAGGAGTTTTCAAATCACAATGATAGAGCTGAAATACAGCTGATACACTTATCAAGTGGCCGCAAAACTGTGTCTATGTCACAACTTACGCCATATTGTGATTATGAATGTTGCTAAAAACTCCTGTTTATTTCCGAAAATTACTTGAGATTTTAAACTCGGCAATGACCTGCTCATCCAGACGAACGTCCTTGGACATTGCGAAGTATCCCACCACTTTCACTGACAAATGCACACAATACCAACAACTGCACTCTGAAATCTACCACAGTATCTCGTCTCTAAAATTCATTGACAAGCAAACAAAAGTCATTAAAGTCATTGATTGTGAAGAAAGAAGTCATTGACTGTGAAGAGGCAAGTCACTGAAATCATTACAGGAAAAGAGCGCGGGTTACTGGGAGTATAACATAAAAAGCAGATTCACTGACCACAAGGATACACACTATTTTCTTTATTTTTGTCTAAATATAACAGCTTATTAGGAGTCTGGCGGGCATGTGGGGGCGGGGAGGAGGGGGGGGGGCGGAGGGGGTGAGGGTAGCAAGTCGCTACCAAAGAGAAGAGGATATTATAGCGAGCAACACCGCCGAGAAAAGCATGATACCAACTGCAACTAAAACCATGTTCACTATTCGTTTCATCTTTTTAGTGGACTCGTCCTGTCTGCAGTTTGCAGCAGTTCTAGTTTGTGGTTTGGGTTTGAGCGATGCACTTCGGTTGTCCTGTAAGATATCCGTGACCTTATTAAGGACGGCATGCGCTCTCACGGAAGCGGTGCGTTTCACATCGTCCGACTTCTGTTCTTTTCCCGTGTCCGTCGCTTGTTCGTCTGTTGCGTCCGTAATTAGCGCATGCGCTGTTTCATACATTGTTTCATCGGTCTGAGCAGAACAGTTTCTCATTTCTACGGCAGTGTCTTGGCAATCGGAGCAGTTTGTTTTGGCACTGCAGGTTTGTTTTTCTTGCATGGCGTCCGCCTGTGTTTGCCCACCGTTTCTGTTTACGGACACCTTCCCTGCATCTGGCATCTCCACAGGCTTGGAGTCCGTACCGTCGCCCTGCTGTAACGGACGTTTATTTACAGCCTTCAGTTTTACTGCTCTTTTAACCTTGTCTGTCGATGCAGGTAGAACAAGATGTTGAGTTGGCACCACTGCCTGTATGGGGATGAAGCGATTCTGGTAGAATACAACTTTGTGTTTTAATACAGTCACTTGGCTTCTTCTGCTTGAGTTTGTGGAGCTTTTGGAAGCATCACTCACTTGCCGTGCTAGCTTGCAACGGCCCTGTGGTGGGGTTTGCGTGGCGGTGGATATTTTGAAGCTGGTGCAATGCTTCAGTTTATTGTGATTTTTATCACATGAGTAGATGGGTGACGACGGTTCTGCTGCCGTTTCTCCAGCTTCGACGCTATCTGCTTGGAGAGTGGGCTTCTTCTCTTGACTTTCTGTTGACTCTTTTGCCACAGTGTCAAACATCGCAAATCCCGTATTCACGTGAATTGACGAGATGTCAGCATCTTCTTCCTTAGCAACACCACCCTCTGCCTGCTTTATCTTATCCATAATGTCATCATCTTGCTTCTCTTTATCAGTTACAGCACTCTTATCTTGCTCATCAGTCACAGCATCAACTGGTTTCTGTTTATCTGTCAAAAAAGTTTGTTTGTGTTCATCGTCCATGGCCATAATACCAGCTTGTTTATGTTCCACGGCTGTAATATCAACTTGTTTCTGTTCCCCAGCTGCAAGAGCAGCTTGCGTTTGTTCCATAGCTGAAAGCACAAATTGTTGATGTTGGTTATTCGAAACACAAGGTGGAGTTTCCTTAGTTGAAAGAAGATCAGCTTGGTCATCAGTTTTGATTGAAGGCTGGGGAAAGCTGGTCTCTGGATAGTGTTTACCCTCAGTCTCCCCATCGCTGTATTGGTCACATGACCTGTGAATGCTAGCCGAAACGATTAAATAAGACTTGGGGCAGCAGTGAGGCTCTGATGATGTCCGAACATCCACACTGGTTGTTTTATCGCTTGGCGAAACATCACTAAAACCATCGACGAAAGACGCCGAAGGCGAGGGGATGGCAAGTAGTTCCGTCGCCTTAGGCAAGGCTAAGCTTGTGCAAATACTGCTACCTTCCACGTGGCCTCTGTCCTCGTTCGACACTTCGACGTCATCGCCCATGTCCTTAATTACGTCTGCCTGTGTGACGTCATTCGTGTCGTTGTATTTGGTGTATTGTGTAAAGGCACTCGATATACTATGGAAAGGCCTGTTAAGTTTAGACTTCTCGTTACGGCATTCTCCAAGCATAACCGCCTCGACTGCAACGCTTGAAGTTTGATTAACCGGGGTGGAACGGGCATTTTCATGCGTATTTTGAAATGCGTCTGAATGTTGTAAGACCTGGGCCGTCTTCTGATGTCGCGTTGGCAGGATATCAGAACAGGAGTTGAATGTAGTTGAAAACTCGGTGTTATTTTTATTATTTGAAGCAATCAGACTTGCACATTGTGACGTCGGTGTGGCAACAGATGAACAACTCTGTGGACAGTTTTGTGATGTATCAGAACAACCCATATTGGCGTCAGCACCATACAACGAGCCATTAGCTACAGATCTGACGTCAGGCACGTGGTTTGGTGCCTCTTTTAATTGAGCACATTCGGACTCGTTACGCAGAGAAATGTCAGTGTCGGGAAGAAGAGTGCCGTAAGTAGGCGAGCTGAGTTCGATACTCCTGCAGGCGCTAACACGGTACCGTTTTCTGGCTAAAATGTCGCTCACAGGGCTACTACTATCCTCCAGTCCCCGCTCTGCAGACGATCGTAATAGAAATGTGGATCGAGCCGGCGCCCCATGCGGTAACCTTGCAGTAAAAGAAGTATCACAGTGAGATCTTTCATAGCGGTCGCCTACTTCGACTGATGCCAGAAAGTCCGGTTGGTCAAGTGAGTGATAATAGCGGAACGTATCACTGGATTGCCTGGGGGCGGTTACATACCTACGACGTCTCTCAGACGGACTCGCCTGCAGACGCATTCTTTCATAGTGTCTGGAACTGTAACCGGGCATTCTGTCTGTATAGGATATTCCATGGGGAGTGTACAGGTCTTGGTGTGACATGTAACCCGTGACGTAGCTAGCCTCACCTTCGTGGTGTGCATCATGTGGTCTATCTGCCTGGTGGTATCTCTCCCCCGTTCGCTTCCTCTTAACACTAGAATTTCTAGTAAACTTTTCATCGTGGCTGCTAGGCAACAGCTGGTTACTGTGTACATATCTACGGGTTGTTGGAAGACATTTTGCTTGTCGTTGGCGGGAATCAGCATCGCTCCATCGGCCACGAACGTCGCTGTCACTCCACAGTTTCTCGTATTGGTCTCGTCTGGGCCGATTCTCTTTGCTATCATTGCGTTCCACGTCAAACGACACAGCTCTATAATACAAAAACAAGACTCAGCAGTTTTTGTTCATTTCGAAAGCAATACCAATATATTCTAGTTAATTGTAAGGTCATGGTTCCATTGAGCAGACACTGTCATTTCGGATTCGTATTCGCACCAATTCCATGACAGAAATGAGTTACTCTCAGGGAATGTTGACGGTATTGAACATGTTTACCTGTACGGCAGTATCTTTCTGAAGGTCAGCATGAATCAATGCTCCCCGGAGGGGTACTTGGGTACAAATCGGTTACCCTGTATGTCCATGACTTTTTAAACGATCCAACGAGTGCTAAGATCTTTTTTTTTCTAATCAAAAGCGGAGTTGCATTTCCGAAGGAATTCCTTTTTGCGGGAAACGCGGAGTACTGAATGAAAATAAAATTACACCCCATTTAAACGAAATTGGCACTGCAAATTACCGCCCTTTTCCCGATTTTTTTGGACGTGCATGGCAACACATATGATACCAAGTGCCCCCCCCCCCACCCCCTCTCCCCCTTCCCCCTCCCCAGCAATTAATGTACACCCAAAGGTTGTTCACTCAAACGTTTTGTGATATTTTCCTTAAAGTGTAGAATTTTGGAAAGTGGGAAACCGAAAGTGCTTCCTGGTCAGGAATGTCCAATATTGACCAGATTAGTAACAATTAATTATTATGTCAGAAATTCTTTTATAACATCGGAATCAAAAATGCAGTCTTTAACTTTCTGCCACTTACGTCAAAGAAAAGAATGATAAATATCAGTACTTTAATTAATGCTGCCGTGTATCCATTTTCGATGTATTTAATTTTCATGTCATTGTGGAACGTTGAATAAAAGATATCTTAACTGCTGTGTAATCATAAAAATAAATTCCTCACAAACCATAATTAGCACATGCAGTTGGGAGATATTCTACAAAAAAGAACAACCAAGCAATCCAAGTAATACCTTTTGAGTGATTACCTTTTCTTTTTCTTGGTTTTGGAAGAAGCGGGTAATTGCGCCATGTCATTTTCCCATTCTGCTGACGACGGTTCTTCACAGCTGACCTTTTCATCTGAGATTTGCCTGCCTGGAAATAATAAAGGGCAGTGCAGAAACGGGTTGTGCAAGTCAAAAGCAGCAACTAGTACAGTTAATGTGCTGTCTCCCAGACTGCTTGTTAGCAGTGCTGACGTTCGTGAAGAAAAAAATAATCATTTTGTAAAAAGTGGCTCTGGTGATGAATAAATAAGGATAGTAGCCTGAAGAGTCAATACTTTTTATGACAATATTTTCGATATCCTCTTCCAACAGCATTTCCTGGCTATAGTGCTCTTCGAAAATGGACGCTTTGAACATTGCTGTCTTTAGTATTGCATTACTGAAGTCTTCAAGTACCAATTTTATTTTTGATTGCCACAGAAACACAGACCCTTAGGCCAAATTATGACCGTCAACTGATCGATTTTTCAAAATCTACTCGTTCTAAACGTCCCCCAGATATACCACATTTGTTTCGGCAATCGAACCAAATTTGGCCAAACAATGACGACATTGCAACCTACAAAAAATGCCACTTCTATAAACTTTGCATGTCACTTTCAGATTGAAAATACTTGGCGACTTGTTTAAAACTGAAAAAAAATTATCGTTGTTATTTACGGTGTGGGATATGTTAGTGTATAAAGACTTGGTCGAATGTCTACAGACATCCTAGAGTAAGTGCTTTCTGCATATCAAATAACTAGTTCTAATTTATGTTAAATTATTGTTGTCCCTATCATTTGACTAGCGGTCATTTGACAAACACTGATTTGACCAGCGGTCATTTGACAACAACTGTTTTGACCACAATTCATCTGACCAGCAGTCACTTGACCACCAGTCATATGACCACCATTCATTTGATCGCAGGTCATTTGCCCACCAGTCACTTTACCAACAGTCATTTGACCACCGGTCATTTGACTATTTTTCCTTTGATTACCATCCTTTTACACACCAGTCACTTGACCACAGGCCACTTGACTACAGGTTATTTGACAACCATTCATTTGTCCGTCGGTCATTTGCCCACCAGTCACTTAATCAGCAGTCATTTGACCACAAGTTTTTTTACCAGAGGACATTTGACCACATATCATTTGTCCACCAGTGACTTAATCAACAGTCATTTGACCACCGAAAAAATACACAATATTACATAAGTGTGATATCTGGCATGAGAGAACTGCAAGTGGTCAGGGAAGCTGGTGGTTAAACAGACGGTCGTTAAAACGACGGGTGGTCAAATGGCCAACTCTCTTTAACACATTAAGTAGTAAAAAGCGCAACACCAGAACAGGAAATAATCTTTATCCAAAGTCATTTTGTGATTCCGGTGTGGTCTTAATTTTTTATGGGATAATGATAACAGAACGTAAAAGTCTGAGCTATTTATAGACTTCCTCCCAAACAAATACCCTTCAAAGGGAAGTGCTAGTTTTAAGATGGGTTGGTATCTTTAGCTATGCATATTCAGCTGAGGGAGTCTCGAGTCTTTCTTGCCCTCAGGAATTAGGGGCACCCAACGAGCGATGGGCGAAAGACTCAATAGGCGATAATTTTGTATTCCGTGATAGGTGAAAGTCTGTCCCCTGCTCACCAGATCGCTACAGTTTTCGGCAGCCAGCTAACCGCTGTTCCCAATATATATATATATATATATATATATATATATATATATATATATATATATATATATATATATATATATATATATATATATATATATATATATATATATATATATATATATATATATGGCACAGTGGTTAACATTCCCCAGAAATTGCTAACAGGCCTTGAAATAGTAAAAAGTTTGGAGTATCTGATCCCTTTGGTAGCTAGCTGTATTTCATTGAAGAACAACTATTTCAAGGTGCATATCGTTGGGTGTCCTTCAAGAATCCTGAGTTGTCTTTGATATTTGCATTTGTGCGAGGGCATTGCTGCTTCTTGCCAAACATGGGATAATAAATGTCATTATAAAGAGCATTGTCATTTCTTTACATGGAACATACCAATATCTTTCGTTGTTGATCCTATCACAAAAGACAGTAGTCTTTATCCTCAAGGCGACCTAATGGGAGGCTTAAGCGAACGCATGACTGCTGTCGTTTCTGGGAAACGAGGGTCAGCTGTTACCCATCAGCAATATACAAATAACATCAGGATTTCGACCCTATTCGATTTCCGGATCCAGGGCGATGAGATGCAATCCTGATCCCTCTGATCCTATTTTTAATTTGTTTTCGAAAGAAGCGAAATCGCCCGCAAAAGCCCCCGCTGAGTAGATCTCAGACCTGGTATTTTCAATGCAGTTTGAAATAATTATTTATGTATATTCGTCTCAACAGTACCAATTCATGTCCTAGATACACCACCATAAAAAACCGGTGTATCAAATAGCAATGCTTTCTTCAGATGGGAATCGTGTTCCAAGACGTGCTTGCTCAGTGGGTGGCACAGAAATGGGACACGTTGGCCTCATATTTGGTGGTAATTGAGCAAATAATACTCACCTTTGTTTTGTATACCCCTTTTGCAGTTGTTGGTGGTTTTGTTGCTAGGCAACAGAGACCCCTCATCATCGCTTAGGGCTCGATTTCTGTTTCTCTGGGGTAACATCAGCTCAGACAAGTGGCTGTGCCTACACATGGAGCCTCAAACACCAAAGCCGAGTCATAGTTTTTCAAACTGCAACAAAAAGTTATCTACTGTCTGTGTAGACATCAACAGAGCTCTCGTTGCGCCCACACAGTATGTGTCATATTGCATGATCATGTGATCATGTGGTCACATGATCATGTGCTCTCACGGTCATATAATTCCATCATCATGTGCTCATATGGATATATGCTCAGATGATCATATGCCCATGTGACCATGTGTTTTTACGCTCACATGGCCATCAGTTGTTATCAGTATGTGCTCATATGATTATGTGTTCTAATGGTCACGTAGTCACATCATCATTGTGTTCATACGATCATGTACTCATATGGCCATATGCTCACATAGCCATGTGCTTTTATGATCATGTGCTCATATTTTCGTGCGCTTTTATGGCCATGTGCTCGTATGACCATCTGTTCATATGATAATGTGCCCTTATGGTCATGTACTTAAATGATCATGTGCTCAGATGTTCATATGATCGTGTGTCCATATGATGATGCACTCATATGACCATGCATTCATATGGCCATGAACTCATATGATAATGTGTCCTTATGGCTATGTACTTCAATGATAATGTGCTCATATAGCCATGTGTTCATATGATCGTGTGATCATATGGTTATGCACTCGTATGGCCATATGTTCATATGGTAAGTTGCTCATATGATCATGTGTTCACATGGCCATGTACTCATATGGACATGGGCTCATATGATAATGTACCCTTATGCTCGTGTGCTCAGATGACCATGCGCTCAATTGACTATGTGCTCAACGATCCTGCGCTGCTATAACCATGTGCTCATATAATCACGTGCTAATATAACCATATCTTCGTAATGGAGATACTTGTAAATGAACCCCCCACACCCATAAGCTCGAGAGATTGCTTAAGCGTTCTCACGCCTATTGTGTGACCTTAATGTGGCTATCTGGCACATTAACACAAAGAGTGTGTTGTGTTCATTCTATTGTTTATCCAATTGTTTGTTATACCAACTAGAATTTATTTTGCAATATATACATTCGACTCTTTGATTCTTTGGTATACGCACACGCCTGTGGAGTTGTATTTTGTAATTCTCAATTCTAAAAACAAGTGTGTAGAGACGGGGCTGTGCAAATTGTTTGATGTACCAACACATCCGCTGTGATGTGTTCATGTAATTAACAGGTGTATCCAAACTCCTTCAGGAATGCGATCATGCAATTGTTTGTTTGCACCCACACATCCACAGCAATGTACCAGTGTAATTAGTTGCTTATTGGCACGCATGGAGACAGGAATCTCATCTTCAGTTACCTGAAGTTCATGTGCTGTTATCCTTCAATCATTAGGGTGCTGCATTAAGCAAGTGCCCAGGTGCTTTTTGTCCGTTTGCTATGTCTTATACATGCATCAATAATGCATGAATGTGTTTCCGAGAAACAAGGTAGTATATGTGCGTTTCACTGTGTATCAAAAATACACAGAAATCCAACTATTTGTGATGTTAGTGGCTTGCGTATGTTTATATCCTTAAAATTCTTAAGAATTTACACAAGTCTGCGTGGTTTATTCTTGTTTTCTGTATGCATATGCTGTGCTCCTAAATTCTTATTTGTAGCGCATACAAATTTGCTTTCTCAAATCCTTATTTTATGCATATATCTGCGTTCTTAAATCCTTGTGTTTTAAATGTCATCTGGCATCCCTTGTGTTTATACTTGCGTTCTCAGATACTTGCCTTAGTATGCAGATGTTTGCGTTCTCAGGTACTTGCTTTAGGTATGCATATATTTGCCTTCCCAGGTGCTTGTTTGTTGCTTGCATATGTTTGCGTTCTCAGATGTTTGTTTTAACTATGTATACATTTATTTGTTTGTTGCTTGCATATGTTTGCGTTTTCAGATGCTTGCTTCAACTATGCATATATTTGCTTGTTTGTTGCTTGCATGTGTTTGCGTTCTCAGGTGCTTCCTTTAATTATGTTACGTTTTGCGCTCTCAAGTCCTTGTTTTCTAATTACATACTGTTTCATTCTCAGGTGTTTGTTCATTATTTGCACATATTCGCATTATCACGTGCCTGATTCATTCACTTGCCATTTGAAGTTGTTAAATGTTTATTTACTGTATGCATATATGCATGAACACAGAAGCTTGGCGGCTTGATTTCATATAGATGATCTAGTCCACACAATAAATCGTTAACTCCTGATAGTCCCTTTTTAGTACACTAATTTAACTTTCAATAATTTCATCAGTTTTATAGAATTAGTTCTTATCAGTATAATTAATATAAATATAAATAAATAATCTTATTTTCTGTGTAACTCCTGTAATTAAACTTTGCAGTAATATTTATCAAACGCTGCATATCTAGCCAGACTTTCTAGAGCCTTGGATTACCTGACGCTTAAACGCGACAGTCGACTGATCAGTATTTCCAATTTAGTTTTTATTTAGACAATTTGCTGAAGTATACTGAATCAACAGATGATGGTAAAGTGGAAGCTGGTTATCCTTTACGTTATTGCTTTAAGGCTTAATTTGCCAGCTTTTTGGAATATAAGAACATTGAATAATGAATAGCACACTTTGCTCTGTATGTGGCTATATGCTAGTCTCAGGGTACATAACAGTGAGTATGAAGAGAGGGCGATTTTGGCTTCTGCTGCAACGGCCTTACTTAGCCCAATATTGCTGTCAAGCATCCTGCGTTTGAGACTTTTCTGCCGCCAGGTTTATTTGCTGTAATGTTTAATGTAAGTGCTTGGACTTTTATGTCACATGTGTGATTAGTAAATGGAATGTATAAGCATCGCTACTTGCGATAGTTGCTTAAGGCGATCTGTCAGAAAACGGATGCAACTTGATGTAAACTCCAGACACGCACAGGACTTCCATTCTGAGTGTATTTAATCAAATAAAATACACATTTTTGCTTAATATTGCTACTATTCATTATCTAAATTTCTAAAAACTATCATATTTTTTATTTCTCTTCTTTGAATAACTTTGAATATTTATAATGCACCTTGGTACACCTTGATTTCACATGTTTGAAAATTGAGGCTTTGAATTGTAGGTAATATTATTTTAATTGGATTAAATAACTTTTTAAACGATAACACGTTTAAATGATAACACATAAAGCACGCTATATCGTAATGGCAATACGTTAAATATATTAACTTTGACAGGTTAACATTTTTTGACAACAGTACTGTTTACAACACTAAAGAATCGTAACATGATAATCATGTTCATTTTACTTAATTCACGCTACTGTGTCTGTTATTTTAATCATTTTATAGTAGCAAATGCACACCTTAATTTCCAAAATACGAGTACTCTTTTCTACCCTGAAATCCTAAATGCGCACACTTTTATGCTGTCAATTGTGCTTAGTATAATTTTAGAAATACTGACGTTTTAAATTTTTCTCTGTTTGGGGGTTTGAATTCTCGGAAATAAATCTTCTAAACTTAAAACATACATTTTGAATGAACATTAAGCTTCTTGATTTTTGAAATTTAAAATGTAGATTTTAAGGCTGCGGAAATTTTAGCTCTAAGATAAAAATAGTACTTTCATCCAGTAAAACATGTACTTGTGCATTGACGGTTTTATTGAACTTAAAATGCAAGCACAATATCGTACATCTAAATATCAATATAATTACCAGTGCACCAGACTATAATGTTGCAAACAGCACTGTTGTAAACACAATTCTCCTGGTAAAGTTAAGTGTGGCCATAGCGAGCTGGTGAATCACACTGTTATAGGGAGAGATCATGGACTGACTGGTTTGTATGGCATTTGTGGAGGCCTGTTAACGAACCATGAAGCGGTGAGTTCATTGACCTTCTACAAGTGTTCGAATCCAATATAAGGTACGCCAGTCTTACTGCCTATCACTGTTATAACACAAACACGCATAATCATGCGTTTGATAGTCAAACAGGGCAGAAATTAACTCCTTTTACTTCTCAGATACTTCTTGGCATTGTGACACTGCCTGTGTTTTACAGAGCAACATTCGTTACATAAACAAAAATGTTTCAGTCACAAAGCCTTTCTCAGAAACACGTTGGCTTGAGTGAATGTGGCGAGTAAAGTTTCGGCCTCGGTTAGAAGACGCAAAATTTACCCGTCATTCTCTGATACGTTGCATCGTCACTGAGGTGTGTTATAATATCTTTAAAGAAACTATACAAGTAATTTGATCATATCAAAACACAATAAAAAAATTTTAACTTTGGGATGGTTGTGTCTGATACAATAATATTTTAGAAAGGTTTATATGATAAATAATATCTTGCTCGAAAATTCATGTTACGTACTGAGTAGATGTCATCAAGTAAATCGGGGTAGCACTTTGACCAGGAAGAAAAATAGTCTTGTTTCTCATCCCAGTTTTTAGTGGCCCAGCCAGGGGATGGGAAACAACGTTACATTTACACTAGACTTAGTTGATGACAAGAGGGTGCCAGACTGAACAGGGAGCGGAGACAGGGGTGTGGGAGAGAAAACAAACAAAGTCTTAATTCTTTAACCGTGCCAATGCAAAGCTCTTGGATTTGGATTGGTTTTGCTCCGTGCTGAACGATGGCTTCATATGCTAAGTGGATACTACACGCACACAATCGGTATAGGCAGTGTTTGCCACCGATCAATGTCATGCATCTTTTAGGTTGTCTAATAAGGCTGCTATTGTTTAGGATTTACTTTTCTCTCATTAGAGCAAGGTTTACCGGGAAGCCGAAATATATGGGAACTTTACCTTGTAACTAAAATTGTATTTTTATCTGGCAGGCTTACAAAACATTTTATAAACAATTCATTCTACTACAACTTCTACAACAACAACTACTACTACTACTGCTACTGCTACTACTTCTACTACTCCTATTACGACTACTACCACTGCTACTACTACTACTTCTACTAATTTAATAATAATAAAAATGTTTCTGCAGGTCATTTTAGACAAGATAATTTGTTTGACTCGGACACTTTGTTTCAAAACAAATTATTTCTAACAATGATACTTTATCTTAGCATTGTTTGTAAGAATCGATCTTTGCGATTACCCTCTTATTTATTACACTTAGGGATTTTCAATCCCCATAATTTATTGAATTCGGATTCGGTAAGAAGCTTTCGAATGACTCTTTTCTCCATAACCTTGTCACGTGAACTCCTCTGAGACGGTTAGGAACAGGACCACCAAATTTGACAGAGACATGCTGTAGCATGTCTAGCTCGTCCGCTTCATTTTTAAAACAAATTCATTAACAAATGGATATTGACATTTTGTCATTGAAGCCCAATATAAGGCAGGCACACGCTATGATATAAAAAGCGGTATACCGCCTCGAGATAAGGTGCCTCGCGACATAACGAATAACATCGAATCGCCTCAAAATGTAAAGTGCAACAAAATGCCTCACTTTTTGAAACAACGATTAAAACATATCATTCAGCTTTCTAAATCTCATTTTATTTAGCCATTTGACAAGGTATCAGACAGCAAATATATATAATTACACCAAATTTACAGCTCAAGGTCAACATGTAAACTATATTTCCCTGGACGGATTTCCAATCGCATCATTGCTATCATTGTACATGCAGCACAATCCGCTTTCTTTATTGCGCCCATCAGCGACCAAATGGAAGGATGGGTTTATCCAATTATGAACGAAAACCGATTCTTCCACCCTTCCATCTGGTTTTTGGTTCGTGGTTCGTCGTGTAAGGTAGCGAGGTGAGCGTTCCAAAGATTAACAGGAAATCGTGGTGGGACTCAACGCAGAGGTACTGCGGCTTCGCCATTAACACAGCGGAACGTCCCGGTGGCGTATATTGAGACACAATATTCAACTAACTTCGCGGATCCCTCCGGGGTATTTGCGTATGTGTTCAAAACAAGCCTAAACATCTTCGAGGGAAGGGCAAAAACAGTAGCCCGTCGAGAATACCACAAAAATCCTTGAATTCGTTGTCGTCGTGATACAGCTGTACCAAACCGAGGTCCTGTGTTTTACGCCACGTGGCCTGTGTTAAGTTGTTAAGACAGCCTCGGATATCGATTTCCTTGAACGCGGAACCAGCAAAGGAATTTCTTTGTTACTGCAGGGGATTCCAATGAGGCGTTTTGTAGCACTATATATTCACGAGCCCTTTTGTCACGAAGCGTAATGACGCAAGTCGTTTTGTCTGGGATTTATAAATAACAGTACAACCTACTGATATCTCCACTAACGACAGAGTCCCCAAATATTGGGCGTAGGTGTAATGTGTCATATCCTTGTCGTTATGCTGAACAGCAAATATCTTAGCGGAATGCTTATCCCCTACGTTTCGGGTGTGTTCACCTCCAAACTTGCTATTAAGTTGCTTTCACGTTATAAATGCTATTTTGGGTTTCTTTAACTCGCTACAAATTAAGCAACAAGCAAAGCACGATCCGATAGTTACAATATAACGCCACTTTTATGTTTATGACGTTATTATAATTCATTCATCCAAGGAAATATTTTAACGTTTCATCAACGTTGAGTTTTGGATGATTGTGGAAGTCTTAATGGCGAAAACCCGGGATGAAAAATATAAAACATCACCGCTGATATAACCACTGGACAAAAGACCACCAACCATCTGACCACAAGCAAATGAAAAACCGACTATTTAACCACCAATCAGTTTTCCTAATAGTATTAGTTTGCAGCCAAATTGACACAGGGGTAGTCGTTTTCGGCAGTTGTTGAAATGAGGAGGGAGGAGGTTTGCGCCCACCAACTTCACAACTTCTACCTACCGACTTATTTAGACACCAGGAGAGTGACACATATGTCGCAAAAATATTTATCAGTTTATCAGCCTGGATAGTGACCGTCACAAGGAATAGTTTTATAGTATTCATTGCTCCGTCAAAGTTCTATTTCAGTTGGTATTTCAAAAGTAGGCTGTAGGCGCGTCTGAATATTCAATCCTTTATGTCTTGATTTTCGTCAAATTTCAAAGCGACTAATCATTTTTTTTCTGGGTAAGGGTTCTGACAGTTTTGCTATGTCTTTCTTTCGGCGTCTTCATGAATATATCCAATAATGAGTCAGAGACGTTAATTAAGCACCGGAAAAAGAGCATTTTGTCAAACTATGATCATTGGACGTTCAAGACTTGAGTACGTGTTGATCTATGATGGCACATGTGATTACAACAAAATTACAACTTACTTTAATGCTGTCGAAATTCTTTTTTTTTCAGCAAAATTAACGTTTACACATCGTTGCTTATCCAACGCCTATTCAGGGTTGTATTAAATTACAACCACTTTCAATGTTGCGATTTGTACTGGTCGCAACCTCAAATTGACTTTTGGTCAACGTCAGAATCTTTACTGAGATATAACATGTCAAAAGCTGCGTTGCGTAGAGTTTTGATGCATCTGGCAACTTGCCATGACTTTTAACACAAATGTTTCAAGAATTGTGAGTGTTCAGAATAGTATTTATGAAGCCCTTAGTGTAATTTTCGATACTCGGTAGCGAAAGCGATCTAGTTTGAATATAATTTACTGAGATCTGTTACGTAAACCCTAACGAATAGCAAAAGTTACTTAAACACAACTAATACAGGTAACTTTGTTTAAATTTTAAGCAGAGTGCATTTAAAATCAAAGCGATTACGAATTACAGTTGCATTTTTGACCCCTGTGAACAGCATGTTTAACACTTGGCAGTAGAAGACTTTCGAAGATTATATTGAAGTTGTAAGGGGCCAATATTTCGGATCTTTTTTCTCTTTACTGATCGTCCTTTTGTCTTTACTACTCCTCTGACCATTATGCTCGAAAAAGACTCAGAGCTAAAGAGCTCAAATGGCGGAAAAACAAATACCAAACGTCTGAAATTCAATTTAGAGAGGAGCAACATAATTTCGGTGTGATTCTTGAGCAAGAACAAGTAAGATGTTATTGTAAAATCATCTCGGAAAATGAAAAAGATCAGGGTGCATTTTTTCGGAAAATGAATATGCTCATGCACAGAAATAAAAATAACCCGCTCCCGATATACAACTCCTCCAAAGATATGGCAAATAACTTTAATGACTATTTTTCTGTAAAGACCAGCAAAATTCGCGCAACCTTTGATACGGATTCCGCGTTTGATTTTGGTGGACATTTAGGCTCTAATTTTGAGAAATTGGAACATTTTGACAATTTACCTACCTGAAATCTCAAAAATTCTTAAATCGTTGCCGAATAAAACATCCATACTGGATCCAATTCCCACATCTCTACTGAAATCGTGTTTAGACGAGCTAGCGCCAGTTATTATTCGAATTGTTAACCTTTCTCTTAGTTCTTGAGTGTTTTCTGGTCGCTACAAAACCGCGGTGATATGGCCTCTACTTAAAAAATCAACATTAGAACGCATACCAAAAAATTATCGCCCCGTGTCGAATCTCTCCTTTGTCTCTAAAGTGATTGGAGAAGTAGTTTGTCGACAAATAAACACTGATATCTCACGCTGCAATCTGTCGGAAAAACTATCAATCAGCTTATAAATCTATGCATAGCACTTCTGCACCTAGATAATCGACAAATAGTTTATCTGAACCTCCTCGACGCTGGATCACACCGTCATGATCAAACGCCTGGAGCAAACTTTTGGAATCAAAGGACAGGTTCTTGAGTGGTTTCGTTACTATCTTGTCGGCCGTGAAGTCCAAGTTATGATTGGTGATGTGTTATCTGACATTAAGGAGCTAACAGACTTCGAAAATTGGTCCCAGACTGTATGGTGGTTACACTAGACCACTTGGACGTCTTATGTTTGCTCTTCACCTCTGGTATCACTGCTATGCAGGTGACACACAGATTAAAGTCAACTAATCCTAAGTCAGTCATTGACCAACGCACAACTTGTGATAGTCTCACGAACAGCATCAGTTCCATCAGTGATTGGATGTTCCGTAATAAATGAAAGCTGAACCAAGATAAAACTGAGTTCCTTGTGATCGCAAGCCCAAACAATATGGATAATATTGCAGTTCACCAGCTTCACCTTAAGGACGCTATAGTAGAGAGGACACATGAGACACAATTTAGGGGTAATCATGGATATAAACCTGGGCATGCAGAAGCACATAAACGACATATGTGGAAAGTGTTACTACTACATTCGATGGATTTGGAGTATTAGTAAATTCCTTACCGAAAATGCAGCCAAATGCCTTGTTCACGCGTTAGTGATTTTCCGTTTGGACTATGCGAACTGTCTTCTTGTTGGTCTACCAAAGATCACGTTATCCAAATTACAATTTGTCATGAATGCAGGTGCTCGTTTAATTAAACTCACCCCGAAACACGCCCCTATTACACCTGTACTAGCGTCTGTACATTGGTTACCGATCGTACAGCGAATCCAGTAAAAAGTCATATCATTGACATATAAGGCTTCGGAATACATTTCAGATATGATAGTCAAATATCAACCACGACGCACACTCCGTTCTACAGTACAGGACCTTTTAGTTGTACCAAAGTGTAGTAGAGACTAAGAACTTTTAGTCATGCGAGTCCTACATCATGGAACGCATTATCAGGGAGCATCAAAACTGCAAAGAACGCTAAAGACTTATCTGTTTAGTAAAGTGTATTTTAGTGTTAATCGTGCTTGATTGTTGCGCTTAGGCATAAGCGCGTTATAAGAACCAGAATAGATAGATAGATAGATTATGGCTCCAGGACTCCCGAAGTTCCTACAGATGTACAACTTGATCTGAAGTTGTGCCGCTTGTCTTTGTTTTCAATTTCATTTTTAGAACGGTTTCGAACTGGCAAAACAGTTTTTTAGAAAGGTGTATTTTCAAAAATATTATTTTTGGCCAAGTGTTTTTATTTCGCCGAAGTGTAAAATTTCGAGGCTTGGTAGTGCAATCGGTCTAGTTTTAATTGTATTAATGGAGATCTTAATTGTATTGCACAAGCCGAAGCTTTTATCATTCACCAAAGACCACAATACTATTTGTCAACAGTCAGCAATATCTATATTGCACAAAGCACTTCTCCATTAATGAATGAGTAGTAATGAATAGCGTAAAATCAGAACTAAACATTCCCTCAGGGTGGAGGGAGGGGGGGCACTCACGTACCAAGTGGTTACCATACGCGTCCATGTTTTTCTTTAAAGCGAACCTTAAACTCAGAGTGCTAAGTCTTTTATAGTAGGCGGAATGCAGTTCCGAAAGAACCCCCTCCCCGTTGTGGATGGAAACGAGTGCTGAAAGACCCCCCCCCCCCCCATCTCCCTGTTTATAACGAAGCTGGCATTCGGCGCGAAACGTGTCTGGCCTCAGAAAGTGCATCCCCCCTCCAACCCTCTGTGTAGCAGTATCGTCCAGATAATTGAACACATTTAGTGTATGTTTCAGATCGATGTATCAATAACGATTGCTATGCACATGCACTCACTGTGGATGACATTTCTCTTGCACATGTTTGTGCAGCTTCAAGTGTCAGTGAATAATTCATTGCAAAGTTTTCACGACTCACGCAAAATCTAATGTCACTGGCTAGTTTTCGCTCCTGGTTATATAAGTGCCTGTTGCTAACGCCGGCCCGTCTCCTACTCAGTCGTTTTGCATTATTTATCAGTTTTCGTATGAAGCATTTATCATTGCCGTTATGCATCAAAGAACTACATGCGTACGTATTGATGCTGATTTTACATTCAGCTATAAAAACGTGTGTTTTATCTAGTTTAGCAAGATTCACTCAGCAACTGAGTGAATCATTTTTAACACTTGACAAGCCTTTGGCTTGCAAGGGCTAAATGAAGTTTTTTTTTCTGGACAGTGATCTGATTTCCTGTGTCATCTCCTACACTGGCACTACGGGCCCTAGGGCCACGAAACTTGGAATTAGGTAGAACTTGATATGAACAAGTGCATGACACTTCTTATTTTCGCCTTCGATTTCGTTTCTTGTTTAAAACGCGATGTGAAAAGAGCATTTTTGCAAGTAAATGCGGTGCATTTAACGAACAGCACAGAACACCACACAGTTGCTCAGCTTTGTGCGAGCTCTCACTGCGTAAATAGATAACAAGGCGCATGCCTGATCAGTCAACAAAACCCTAAGTCAACAAAAACTAAACACTACTCGGCTTATAAGACGTATTCAAGCTGTGTTGTTTGCAAATATATTTAGTTGCTAGTAAGTTATCAATTTATTTAGTTTTTTCTTGACAGTGGTCCGATTTTTTTGGTGTCCTCTTCTCTGGCACTATGACCCTAGGACAACGAAACTTTGGACTTGTGTAGAGCTTGTGAATGATAATAATAATAATAATACGGATAATTTTGGCGGGGGCCATGGCCTCTAGTTTCAGAAAATGGCCCCTAAAGTTTTCGCTGGGGCGCGATGGCTCCCAGATTCCATAAATTGCCCCCAGGTTTTATGGCTGGGGACCATTGTATGCGTGTTGTAAAATACTTTATATTATTCAAGAAAAAACCCATTAAAGGAAGTATTTTTGTGTTTTAATTTTTGTCAAGTGTTTAACATTTCGCTAGCGAACTGCGGTTCTAGTCCCCACATTCTGATACAACTACTAATTTATGTTTAGGTAAGAGTGGATAGGGTTAGCTTTATTTTTCTCTCATTTCATTGTGTGATCACATCATTTTGATCGGAATTTTTGACGCTACTGTGAGGAAGTTTTACATAATTAAATATAACACTAAAACGTCATGACAGGGTCTTCAACCAATGCCATGTTTACCCAATAAGCACATACCTGTTAATAATTTATAAAACAACGCGTTGTTATTTTCGGTAGAAGAAAGTAGTCCAGAGGTCAATATAAATATATTTTGCAATGTTTTAAACGGTATATTATTATTTATCAATAAAGATAGAAATAAAAAACTAATAAATAAATAAATAAATAAAAATAATAATAATGCGATGTCAATTTTTGACGTGATGCATTGTTCACGAACATGCATAATGCGTTCTTAAAAGCACTCAGACGCGGCAAACATGAATTCGAGAAAGAGATTTTTTTCTCCAAAGTTATTTTATTTACGGAAGTATTCCAAATAGAAAAGACTGGATCCAGTTCAACAATGATATATTTTTGGCATTTGTGTTATTTCTGATGATCCCTCTTCTGATGATTTTTTTTCTTCCGAACTCTGTAGTTGAATGGTTCAAACAACGACCGTATTTTGGGCCGCTTAGAGCTTAATTTGGCACATACAATTTGGTTCAACAATGCCCGAAAAAGCCCCGATAAAAAGCCCCTAATACAGTCATAAACCAGGGAAATGCCTTTTAATAATTTCATTATAGAATCTCAGTGTATCAAAAGTAATTAGACGTTGGACATTGAGCCAATAAAGTATTCGCTCATGCAACTAACAAATGATTCTAAGGAGCTCAGTTGTGGTAGACAAGGAATTGGTCGGGATGACAAAAGGTCACAAAAAAGGTCACAAGCGACCTTCATTTCAGAGAAGACCGTTCTACTTTTTTAAATTCTTTTTTATTTACTTATTTATCTTTCTTTTTTAAGCTCATTATGGGACCAAACGTGACGTTTAATAAGATAATAAAATAAATTGTAATACAGAACAAGACAGGTTGGCCAAATACGCCATACATCTAATACACAATATGTTTGACATTTCATATGTTTATCAATTTTTTTTCCCTCACTGGGAAACGAAGAGGGATGCGAGGGGGGTGAGCAAAAGAGAAGCCCCGTCCCGCCCCGCCCTCCACCCCCCCCCCCCCCGAAGTTGGCTACTGAGAAGAAAGTTCGGGATCGACAGGATGGGGGTTCTGAGGTGAGGGTCGTTTTGTATGGGTGAGTGCATTTCTGAGACGTTTGAATGTAAATAAACAAGACACGTGGAAGCATTGGCCATCACATGATTAATCTTATCCAATCAGATTACAGGAAACGCATCCAATTGCAGCAAGATACTGTACAAAACAGAGTGTACCAAATGACACGCAGACATACAAAAAGCTACAGAATTTTCGTTTTAAGTGTTTTAATGCATTTAATGTATTTTTAAACTGACAATCTTGTATTTATTTTTCATCCAAAAAAAAATTTATTCAAACTAGTGACACCATCTTTGGAGAGTGTTGTGTATACAAAAAAAAGTGATTGCAACAACATATATATTTAAATACGTCACAAGTATATATACAAGGACATTTCAACGTACATTTAATTACATATATTATCTCTAAATTTGCATATCCGTTCCATCAAATCACATAATTTTCGTGATCGAAATCACTCCTGTCGAGATAGGCTTTTTAAAAAGCTTTACCAAATATTAAAATGAAGTGCGTAAAAAATAAATCTGTATAAAAACAACAAAAAAACGCATCAGCCATATAAAGTGTCAGAACAGCCAATAAGGCATTACGGTAATTTTAGCTGTCGCCAAAAAAGGGGCATAACTTAGTCCAAATAGACTTCATTCTGACACTTTCACAATATAGTGTGAAATGTCTGAATAAATCGGGAGCTTTAACCAGAAGTAAAGCAATCACTAAGCGTGTATAACCCAGCCTCAGGTCACAGGCCATCAAGGGAAAAGCAAATTGCTTGCTTGCGGCGTAAGGTGCTTAACGCTTACTTATTTCCCTGAAGTATTTTGATAATAATATCCCGTGCTAAGCACAACAGTCTGGAAGATTGACACAAAGCACGCCATTCTCGTTATAAGACTTCCCATTTGATTAATTCGTCAAGATACAAGTCAAATCAAATCGAGAGGAGTGCGGAGGAGGGGGATTGTTTTATGTGAATTGCCGAGGAGTGCGGGGAGGGCGGAGGAGGGGGGTTGATTGTTTTATGTGAATTGCCGATGTTCGTTCTTTAACTCGTCCACATCTAAACTTCGAACCTGCAAATGGTCTAACGGCCCAACATTTTGTGAAACAACTTATCACATCTTGAATCCCTCCCCCCAGCCCCCACCCCCACCCCTCTCCACGGTACTGAAAGATGTTTGCAAAATAAGGGTTATAGTGACCTCACCGCAGTTCAATTAACCAAGCATACCATGCCATTTTCAGCCTCGACTCGGTTAAGTTAGACATTTTAAGGGAAATGATATCAGACCGTGCCCTTTCAGAGGAACTCACGAAGATAACTGAGTAAGGCAGCTGTTTCGTTGAAATGTGCTGACAAGCCCCACCGCAGATGTTTATAAACCCTACAACTAAGGTTGTAGATGAGGCAACTCATTTCATATGGTTTCATACGTTGGCATATATTCACGACAGTCTGCTGACCTGAAACTTTCGCCACTACAGATTTCATGTGAAAAAAAAAACAATACACATTTATGAATTTAATAGCGTTTTAAGTTTACAATTGTCCTTTTTCATTCACAATAAGTACAAATTTACCCTGGCCGAAAATTACATCATTTAAAAAAAAACAATACTGTTAATTAACCCTGAATATGCACGGGCTGTGGCGTACACATTCCAGTATACATTCCAGTAAAATTCTACGGCACATTCCAGTACACTTTCCAGTACACATTCCAGTATACATTCTGGTACACAATCTAGTACACGTGATCTAGTACACATTCCGGAACACGTTTTAGTACACATTCTAACATGTACATGTGTTATTATTAGATTTAAGACGTTAATTCTAGTGACTAAACTGTCAGACATACCAATACATAAATCAAGTAATCCGCGAATTTCTCGCCAACCGCCACACTTCGTTCTTCACAATTAAGCTTACGGAAACCACGTTTAAATCTGGTTTTTGCAGGCTTTTTATGGGAATCCAGGACTGTTCTTTGTGACAGTTTTACAGTGCAAAACTTTCTTCTTTGACAATAATAAAAGAATAAATTTGACAGCGGCAATAATAAGGCCACATCGTAAAAATAAGACTAAGTTTAAGGCTTGTTTCAATTTATTTTATCACATCGAAAAATCCTTAAATAAAGTCCCGAGGAAACGGAACTTCTTGGTTGTTTACTCAGGCTTTTCGTTTTCTGTCTAGTCGTTATAAAATAGAGAATTTTTTTTAAACTAAGGAAGTATACAACATAATGCATCCACAGAGGATTTATTAAAGTTCATGAACTGTGCGTACTCAAAAAGGAACAGGACGCCATTTTCCATTCATGTGACTCAACAGAAATGTGCCTAAAAACACTACAATAAATCTAGATTCAAGCATTATAACCCTGAGATATAAGCAATACTTAAAGTATTTTAAGGCATGATTTTATATTAATTTTTTCCTTCTCCAAAAAAGATGACGTTGACAGTAGCAAAGATTCCTCAATCCCCGTCCCCACCCACCCAAAAAAATTCAATGCAGTGCGACCACCACCCAAAGTTATCTCGAAGTTATCAAAAATGGCGCGTTATTTTTAGTTTTATATCTTTATTTTTTTTATTGAAACGACTGCAACAACTCATGTTCAATCCAACTGGATTTCGTAAATTTATTTTCCATTCTAATCACAGAAGAAAAACTAACATTGTCATTTTTTCATGTTAAGAAAATATATATTTAATTCAGGATACAAAACAAAATGGACGACTTGGAATAATGCCATAACAGCCATGTGGAAGAACAACGAAAAACATCAAATTGGCCTCAGTCATTGTATAAATAATTTCACAAGCTTCGGTAAAAATACATCCACTATAATTTTAAAAACAAAACAAAACACAAAAAATTCAATAGAAGAAGGACGGTTTATTCAATTTTCCATATAATGGCAAAAAAAAATCATTTTCAAAATAACATAGCAGTGAGTTTTCAGTGATCACTTGGGTTTTTCTATTTCATTTCTTATTATTGGAAGAATTTTTCTTAAATTGTTTTCTTTCTGGCCCTCTTATTACAAGTGCTTGTTGACCCAGTCGATGATCTCTTGCCGGTACTTCTCGCCCACCCCATCGGGCTCGTTGTGGATCTGATGGTAGCCGTCTTCCACAATCTGCATCCATAAACACAAAGTACACATGTACTTGCAAATTCTATCGCAATAATTCAAACTACAGTTCAGGTGTTTTTCATGCAGTCACTTATATCTCTATAATCAGGACCAAGTCTACAGAACTTTGTGATTTGGTCAGCATTCTGATTTATTATGCACCCCTGTGGCATGAAACCAAGGGTACTTTTTACTAAAAAATATCCAATCAAAGAGCAGTATTTCCCTTCGAAGATGTCAACTTTTTAGATGCTGAAGTTTTCCACACACGATTACCCCCTTTTCTGTTTCTAGTGCATGGGTACAAAGGGAAAGGAAAGGGAATTGCGAAATAGAATGTACCTGCAGGGTTTTATCAGCGGAGCCGGCGCGTTCCTGGAGTATTTTGGATCCGGATAGCTCGCACAGTATGTCTTTTGAGCCATGCACGTTGTATATAGGCAGCTTGAGCTCGGGGAATCTTTTCTCGCACTCCGCCATTGTGTCCATCAGACATACACAGCACCTGCAACAATACGACTCCACATATGTATTTTCTTCCCGAATGATGTGATGGTTATAATTCATTCCTAGTAATAGTTCAACATGAACTAGAAATCATAGTTTCAACATCAGAAACCAAGCTGTTTAAATTTAACTTTATCCTTAAATATTTCACGGCAGATTGAAATCATTTTATCTTAGATGGATATAATTCGTACTTAACACGAAATCCTCATTCGCAGGGACTTCATTTATTCACCGAAAATATGGGAAATTGTGTGTTTATATTTTTAGCTAAGACTTACTGCAATATATGAGTAAGGAAAAAAAGAGTAAATAGAAGTGACACCCTTACTTAGCGCGCAGCCCCCCGTGATACACCAGTGGGTCTGCGTCATATCTGGTGCACTGCAACATAGCATGAGATTCATAACTATATATCAAAGCTTACTCCTGAACAAATAATGTGAATAACTAATTTGTGTAAGACATAGCTTCATTAGGTAGTCTTTACAGGAATTTAAGCAAGAAATTCTGAAGAAAAATCAAAATACAGCACACGGTTTTTCATTTGATCCGTGAGAAAAATCCAAAGGCAAATGTACTTTTTTCAAACTCACTATTTCTGGGTCTCTGCAAGTCCACTTGGATTCTATGCGACCCACTTGGTATTTTGGAGACATATAGGCAACCATCTTTGCCAGCTGTATCTGAAATACACACTCAGTGGTCACACTACTCGAACGGCACTTTCGATAACATACCATACTGCTGTATTAAGCACCTGTCGTTCTATCTCTCTAGAAAGATTATCAAGATTGTCAAACACATACCACCTTGATTTCTACAAAATATTTCAAAATAGCAACGTCTCTATCTTTTTTTGCCAACACAATTTTTGTATCAATGTGAAAATTGCTTGAACACTGAAAGAAAATGTATGACGAACAAATTTACCTTGAACGGTGTAGCGCTCTCTGGGTTGGGTTTCAGTGCTGGCCCAATCAACAACATGCCTTTGAAAACGTCGGGGTGTTCCAGTACCACTTTTACTGCGATCAGCCCTCCCTAAAATTAAGTCTCGTTATAAAGTAAACAGTTTTTTTATCATTTTCCACATGTACCGGTACTGTCTTTTATTATAATAAACCGCCAATTCATCTTCTGTCAAAAAATCTAATTTAGCTCAACAGATAATTCTCTAGCCAAACGAATGCCACGAAAATAACTCCAAACACATAATTACCATAGAATGTCCAAGCAGAAAATACGGAAGCTCCGGGTATTTTTCTTTCATTTTCTGTACGTGCTGCAGTACATCTCGCGTGTACTCAGTAAAGCTGTTAATATGTGCCCTCGGTCCCTCACTCAACCCGTGACCCACTGAAACAACAAGTGTTGCTCAACAATGCATGTTCTTTATTAAAACGTCATACTGGGTACAGCCAAACCTTAAAAAAATATGAACATTTTAAAAGTCACATTTTAGTTGACAATTTCGGCCTTCCGTGAAATCGGATAAAAGGGGTAAACTGTGTTCTACTCACAATTAAGTTGCGAATTAAATGTATCACTCTTCTGACGAAGTTTTGCCGCAAAATGCACATTTAACTTCTTAGAAAACATTCACTTCACTATTATCATAACTGTGTGGAAGCACCGTGGAACTCACCATGATCATGAGAAAACACTAAGATTCCTTGTTCTGAGAAATCTTTGCCGAAGTGTTCGTACCAGGCTGAGTGCTCCCCTAAGCCATGTGCTATGAAGACAAGGGCTCTGTAATAGATGGATATGATAGGGTTTCATTGATTACATAGGCCAATTCGCACTTTCGGGTCTTTCCGGCGGAATTAAAGAAATGATAAGGGAAACCATCAAAATTCTGATTTTCTTTCAACATGCACACTTTCAAATTTATAAAGCCATCATATGATTTTTTAAAAACTATTTTACATATTATTCAGTCCCTTTAATAACCAGCATGTGAATATTCTGGCATAATTGTTGATTTTTTGCCGTTTTTATCGTTTCCTTATATCCTTATCCCAACTGAATTCAGCCGAAATGCAATAACTTTTCGGAAAAAGTCAAGGTGCGAATTGGCTTATTGTACAACCTTGCGGTTGAATTGTTTGGAACAGTAAAATTGACATGCATAAATAAGTAAGAAGCCATTTTAATCACCACGAAAATTTTTACTGAAAAAGTTACTTTACTTATCGTGGGTCTTTAATTAATGTACTTATCGCAAACTCAAGCTACTTGGAACTGCGCTTACTTCGGGTTGCTACTCGGCTCCCAATACCTGCAAAATATTTTTAAATTATCGACATTAATAAAATGGGGTGTTTCGAGCCAATTTACATTCTGAGAATGTGTCTGTTTGCTTGACCAAGAACCCATAACTCGTTCAGAAAACTTCTGCTAAAAAAAAACTTTTTTATTTATATTTTGGTTTTCTTCGATACTGTCACATAAAGTGATCGACAGATGTAGACAACCATAGACATAAGACGGTATGTGTGGGATCTGTTTCCTCGGCCAGTTCAAAGGCAAGCAAAACTGTTATATGATCCTTTTTCATCCCTCCGATAAAAAGTTTCATAAATGATGTTGATCAAATTGACCCAAATTTGTTACGAATAAAACGGATAAATACAAACATTTAAAGAAGATTGTATCCCGGTACTCAAATTTCTCCTCTACCTCTACTACAAAACCCTGAGAATTCATTTTAAAAAGAAATGTTGATAATATTAATAAAAATTAGAAAAATCAGAAACATGAATTAGATATTTTAATCAAACATTGGTTGTTATAACTTAATGCAATTAATCCCAACGCAAACACATATATGAGAGAATAATGTCAACGCCTCTTTTGTATAGACGTAGAAACAAGATCTTGCCTGATCGTAATTGGAACTATTTCTACAAAACAAGTTACTAAACTCCTTGGCACCTGAAATTTTAAAATTTGACGAGCATTTGCTATGTGTTTAAATTCAACTACACCTCTAGTCCAGGTTTCCTTTGACCAATAGTTTGAGCTTTTTCGCATGTTTGTCCTTTTGTCCATCCCTACGTAACTTTTGGTTAAGTACTACTGGTCTTTCAATTTCCCCCACATTGCAATATAATCTGTAAATATACCCGACATGGACGGGTGATACCTACTGTTTTATTGTAGGAAGTCTCCAATTTTAGCCAATTTATCGAACCAATCACCATCTTGAAAATTTTGTTATAATTGCTCGAAATTTAGTATGAAAACAGTGGTGCTCATGGGTAAAAACACACTTGATTTTCATCTAAATTTGGCGAATTATATCATCTACGAAATTTTTAATACTAGTGCCTCCTGTGCACCCTAGCGAATTTCTATAATATTTCGGCAGTTTGCAAAATGTCACTACTGTTGTAGCCACATTATGGCATAGTTTCTACTTTGGATACTTTTGCACTTTAGCATTTCTGATATTAAGTTAAACAAATGACACAGCCTTACGCAAATAGGGGTGTCCTCTAGATAAGTTCTAAATACTGCAAAGCCCTCCCTTTTGATAATTTGAGCAGTTAAGATTCATATACTAGACATGTTGCTAAGCCGTATTATGTTTGAAATGGACAAAATAAACCGATCGACACTTTGTCAAAATGGATAAGATACACATATTTTGCATCGAGACTTAAAAAAAGTTTCGTCTAGATAAGTTCTCATAAAGTACAAGGCCCGGGATCTTCAAACTTTACACAGTAAAAATATGTATATTTGTAACTTTGTAATTTAAAATCAGCTAAACTTTGACGCATGGGCACTGTGTTAGAAAAAATAGACTAAAATGCAGATATGCAGGAATCGAGACTTGGAATTTTGTCCAGTCAGGTTCTCAGAAGCGATTTTGAAACATTACACAGTGAAAATATATTTCAGATATGCAGCGTCGTACAATTTTTGAAATGAGCCGAAAATTCAATACTTTGTCAAAATGAATAAAAAATCTATTAATTATACACCGAGACACAGAGTTTTGCATAAACTAGTTTTCAGAAAATATAAGGAAGACTATTTAAAATCTATGCGCAATAAGAAACAGATATATTGCAGATGTGCAATGTCGCAATATTTTTGAATAGGACAGAAAACTGACTAATCGGCACTTTACTAAAAAGGGCAAAGAAAATTATTGATTCTGCCCTGATAAAAACTCTGAGGCTTGACTCTAAGGCTGGAAAGTGTAGTACTACGTATGTGTTTTAAGAAGATTCATCAACAAGTTCAAATTAAATGCGTCCCAACGCATTGAGAGCTTTCGGCATTATTTTGCATACTGGACTTAATATTGCGCAATCATTGCGCATCATCATACAAATGTATGCGGTTGAGGAATTGGTAGGGATAACACATCTTGCTACATTTATTTTGCCAGTGTAGTACTGTTAATATGAAAAAATCACAATATTGTAATTATAAAGGAAATAAATGCATATTGCTTTATAGAAGTACAAATCGCATGTCTTGGCTTTTGCCAGATAAATTGAGGTTGAAGGCCAGCATATATTCTTTTTTTTTTTTCATTTTTGGATTGAGACGGCTGGAAATACCCACCTTTGGCTCGATGCTATCTCTGTTTTATGATAGGGAGTGTAAGTTATTGAGTTCTCACCTTCCCTCGTCGACGGTACCGTCTGTGTTCACTCAGGTTATGAAAGTAATAAAGCATTGGGATCGACAAGTCGGGTTGATCATTTTTCAATATCTCCACGATTGACTGGTGGTGAACAAGGACGTCTTGCTGTCTGAAGTGGTCAGTTGATTAAGCAGTGCTTTGCTCTCGGCCTCATGGTCAATTTCAGAAAGTAAGAGTTGTTTCCTGTTCAGTGAATAAAGTATTCTCAGCGATCATCTGGACTGGGCAAAGGGCAGGGCTTTGGAGACTAAGCCACGCATTCAAAAGTGGTCGACTTTGATTGTTCACATAGTATCCACTGCTGGATTCCCTATGTGGTGTGTTGGTTGCCACGGAGAAGCCGGTCGAATTAGGCAGATGTCATTTTCGCGCGTTTCAACGTCTGGATCTGAGAGCATTATGTCGTGGCAGGTCGCCACATCATCATGCTTTCCCCGTTAGCATAGTTTAGCATAGTTTATTTTTCCAACGCGTACAAGGAAGGGCCAATGGTCTTGTCAAGATGGACGCTACGTATAAACGTGTTGAAAATGAATGCTGTCTTAATTACATGTCAGTTTCTGTCTGTGTGTCTTAAGGGTCATGTGGTTCAATTTCTTGTGGACGTTCAGACAGCGGTGTCGTATTCGTCCAAACAGATTTTCAAATTTCATCAGATTGTAGGTCAATCACCTTAGGACTCCTCAGGTCGACGGCTTTGCAGACCGCCTCAATCGCCGTCTTTCAGAGTACATTTCTCCGGACAGCAGCGTTAGTGATAGATGCGCTAGTGTGCCGTTGACCTCCAGGAGTGATGCTCGTGTTTCCACCGTCGTCGATAATGTTGAAGGTTCTAACGAACATTTGGAACGAGAGATCGAAGGGGCTGCTGGCAGTTGCGTCAGATCTACTAGGCGTGCCTTGGTTTCTTTTGTTGATGTTGTTACCGTGCGTCAGGAGTGTCCGAATTCCGCTGGAGTATGGCAGTCTGCGGCAACCTAATTGGGAGTATTGCCAACCTAATTTTCGGTTGTTTCAGCTTAATCTTTAGTGCATAAGTTTTCCTTAATGAAAAACAAAGGTTTTTTTCAGAGAAACTTCAGCGTATGGGTTCACAAGGACCCTAAAAAGAAGGTCTATTTGTCGCACTTGCGATTGTTCGAGGTGTAGTACGTCGACATAGGCATCAATCCTGTGGCAGCCATGGCGATACCGACTTCTGTCTCAGTTAGCTCCATCATGGCATATCGGTCACCCCTTGCGTTCATTCTTAAGCGCTCGTCTGGCTATAATTTGTCTGCGTGTGATGTCTTGTTGGATTTGCTCAGATCCTTTGAGCTGGAGCGTCCTCTAATAGACAGAACAGTTGTTGAGTTTGATCCGTCTAAATTAAAAAAATACGGAATATCCTGTTTCTTGGATTGCGATAAAATGGTAATGGTTCAGTCAGGTGAGTATCGATGCATCGATTCCGATTGTCGTTTGGTTGACAACACATTGTAAATACGGCTACTGGTGACGCGAGTTCAACGTCTCCATTTGCGGGAATATCCCGCATTTTTTATTACGGATTACACTAGCCTATGTTAACACATTCGAAATCTAGTCATGTCTTTACAGTCTACAAGCCGATACTTTCGAAATTAAAAAGTCTAGCTGCACTACCTTCAATAGCCGTCAACAGAAACGAAATAAATAAAGTAACAACACTAAAAATTTTAACTCTTTAGCAGCTTATTTAAAAGTGATTTGGATGAGTTTTGATTGTCATTATCTCTGACAAATATCAGACGATGGTATATACAGGATCGATGAAAACATTAGGTGATATTTTACCTTTTAAAAAGTCAGTACTTTGGAACACTAATAATATGAATATGAACAGATACCCAGTGTTGCTTTAATAATGTTTCGCTTTCAGATTTTTGTTCCTCATGCACTTTTTTCTCTTAACACACTAAATTTTTATCTCATGTAATCAGTCTGCGCTTTTTAGTCACCAGTTTTGAATGATGGTGAAATTGTATATGATCTGACGCAATAACAACTTCAGGTAAATACATTTTGACAGATCTTCAGCATCTTTCTTGATCTGACTTCTGCTGAAAACAGTATATATGTTCAAGCTTCAAATTTGGAGGGTCTACAAAATGGGTTTATTCTTCAGTATGAGGAAAAATATGGCTGAAAACTTAGGATAGCTTAAAAGTTTGTAAACACACTGACAAAGTTGATCCTTCGTCAAAAAGTCGTCAAGCTGAGGGATGGTAACTCTTCAGATTGACGATACCCAAACAATCTTTTGTGTTCAGAAACTCTTTTCATCAAATGAACTCGCCTGAAAATAATTAACCTAAATTAACAAGGCCTACAAAAAGGCCTGCAAAATGGGTTTACTCTTCGGTATGTCAAGAAAATTTCGCCCAAAGTTGTCAGTCTGACGAGGTTTAGATCATCAGATTGCCAATCCCCAAACGGGAAGTAAAAAGTCTGCCGAAATGTTATTTACGTATCAGATTATTAAAAAAAGTTCTTAAAAATTAGTTTAATTTGACAAGTTTATTGGACAAAGACAAGTTTCTGACAATGACAAGCAAGGAAAAGGAAATCTAAGTTATAAGCCTCTAAACCTCACAATTTAATGGAAATCAAACTAGTTTTTCTATGCAAAATAATATTCTACGGTTTGGTTTGTTTAAACGATCACATGGTTGGGAGTACACACCTTTACCAAGCGCAGCAATAAATAACAATTAAATTAAAATAATGGCTTCTGTCCTGTTTTGCCTGACATTTTTTGTACGTTTTTAAAACAGTTTGCTTGAATACATGGTATATTCTGGATTTGGTACGACGGGAAAACTGAATTCTGGTCGAAAGAAACATAAGTAAATTATGAGTAGTTGGAAAACAAGAGTTGTGGCCCAACCCCCTCCCCCAGGACATAGTCAGACCCCCCCTCCAGAACACAGTCGGTCAGACCCCCTAGGACATAATTGGTGTGTGTTTGTGTGTGTGTGTGTGTGTGTGTGTGTTTGTGTGTGTGTGTCTGTGTGTAGAAAAAATATAGTGCTTATCGTACCCACAGGAAATTTTAGAAAATTTATTTTAAGCAACTCCCTACGAAATTGGGAGCTTGGAAAATCACGTTGGCGCGAAACCTGCTGTTTGGATAGGGTTGGCATAAATGATAGAAAAAAACTGGTATTATTGCTGACCAGAAGTGACGTCATGTAGTAATGCCTGTTGCCATTGTTGTCGATGTTGGTTGGTTGGTTGGTTGGTTGTTGGTTGTTGTTAGTCGGTTTGTTGCCATTGATGTTGGTTGTTGCCTGGTTAGTTGTTGTTAGTTGGTTGTTGGTTGTCATTGATGTCGGTTGTTGGTTGGTTGGTTGGTTGTTTGTTGGTTGTTGGTTGTTGTTGGTCGTTGGATTGGTTGTTGGTTGGTTGTTGTTTGTTGCTTGGGTGTTGGGGATTGTTGTTGGCTTGTTAGTGGTTGTTAGTTGGTTGTTGGTTGGATGTTGTTGGTTGTGGTTGTTTGTTGTTGTCTTCATGTTTTTACATTTAAAGACTTTTTGTCAATTGAAAAGTTTATGCGGAATCGAAAAGATATATAAATTCAACATTTGTTCAAAATCTTACGACTGGCCACAAAGTCTTAAAAGGCATTTAATGGAAGCACACACTTCAAAAGTGAATGAAGAATGAGAGGTGGACATGGAAAACCCTATAGAAATACCTGTCACGGAAACTTTAGATGAATCTTCTATTACACTTCAAAGAGTCAATATGGATGAAATTAATGCACATGCTTGTACAGAATTCGGTGCATTATACAACAGCGATGAAGCTTTAGCCACGCATATGGAGCAGTGTGGTGAGGATGCCGATGCCAGCAGTTCTGACAGTGAGTCAGAAATAGACTCTGTCTGGCATGATATGCTTCTAGAAGTATATGATGACCATGGTGACAAATTTCAAGAAAAGGTTTTAAAATATGAAGAACAAGGGCTTGAAGATGCGCGTGAAAGAGCAAGTGATGACCTTCGATCTGTTTATAAATGTCGACTAAAACAACTGTTTGTGAGGCTTTTCAAATATACCCAACGTCTAGAACAAAGCCAACATTATCAAACGATTTTAGAGGACTTTAATTACTTTGCTGATGAAAAACATTATGAGTATTCAAAGACACTAATGGCGGCTATAACGAAAAGCAATGCATTCCTTGAAGGGCTCCTAGATAAGGAGGAGGATGATGACAGCAGCGGCGAAAAAAATGATATGGACAGTTTGGCGCAATAGAGTGAAACAGATGAAGAAAAATAGACTTATTTGACTAAACTTTATAACACTGTTATTAACTTAAGCGGTGTCTTCAAAGTGCATCAATAAAACTAGAAGCTCATTCCGCTAGCGAAATGTTAAACACTTGACAAAAATTAAAACGCAAAAATACTGGCTTCAGTGGGTTATTTCTTGAATAATATATTGCAAACAACACAGCTTGAATACGTCTTATAAGCCGAGTAGTGTTTAGTTTCTGTTGACTTAAGGTTTTATTGACTGATCTAGCATACACAGTGAGAGCTCGCACAAAGCTCACTGAGCAAGTGTGTGTGATGTGGCTTAAATGCTACGCATTAACTTGCAAAAAATACACTCTTTTCACATGGCGTTTTAACAAAGAAAACGAAATCAAAGACGAAAATAAAAAGTGACATGCACATGTTCAGATCAAGCTTTTCATAAGTCCCAAGTTTCATGGTCGTAGGGCCCATAGTGTCAGAGAAGAAGAAGACACAAAAAATCGGAAAAAGTGTCAAGAAGAAAAAAAAAAGGACGAATTTTGCTCGCACAAATTCATATAACTCTTGCAAGCCAAAGGCTTGTCAAGTGTTAACCATTCAATATATGTCTTGCTATTGATGTTAAACATATGAAGTCGCAAGAGGCTAAGGCGTTAATTCACAATTAACCATTAAACCACATGTCATATATTATGTATTATAATTAAGTATTGTAATATTATGTATTAAAGTATTGTATGAAAAAATAAAAAGTTGAAAAGCATCATTTGAGTTTTTTTATTTTATTGAATATTACAAATTATTACACTTATTGAGAACTATCATAAACAAATACATATTATGTTAATACATGCAACTTATGAGCCCACTCACAAGAACTTAGGTTGATATAAGTATGCAAATATTATGAAAACTGACTTCACATTAACAAAACCACTTTCACACCAACGTAGTTTGATAATGTTAGTTCATTTCATAGTCCACATATTAGGCATAAAGTCAATTTTCTTTGAACCACATATCAAATGTACATGTTAAGTTGGGTCAAAGATAAGTTTCAAGTTGTTGCCAAGCCTCAAAAACTTTGCTCCAATCTTCTGCACTGAAGGTGATGAAATCATGGCATCCGGTAAGCTCGTCATACTGTTGAAACAGTATACAGCTTCGCCGTCTCGCTCACTGACTTTCACACAAAGATCTTCTGAGACTTTTAGATGAAATCCTGGTATTGGTAAGGATTCAAAATAATCCTTCACCACAGCTTGATCTTCAGAAGACAAAATAATATAAGTTCCACGATAACAGATGGCTAGTTCACCTAAGTGATCTAGAGATAGTGTCACGTTTGAATTCATGATGATAAATGAGTTCTACTGACTGCCACTGCATTTATACAAATCAATTTTATAAAGCATGAGATCCACTGACGTCATTTGCTTCTTCAGCATTTGCCAATCTTTCAATGACAACAAAATTCCCTTCTTGGTAGGATATAACCTCCCAGATGTAATCCGTAATATATTCACTAATGTTAACCATCTACACTCATCTTCATTGTCGTAGATGGTTGTTGTTCATTCACTGCAGACATGTTAATTCTTCAATATATTGATACAGAATGATTGTTATGTCTAAGAGTGGGCACCTTTTTATGCTATATAAGTTATGCAATGTTCATGAGCTAAGGTGGAATAGCTACCATTCAGCACGTATCGCTTGTCGTCATATGGGAAGAGGATTACTTTCCTCAACTTCTCCGAGAAAAGATGGTGGTCACGACTTCGAATAATGTGTTCTGTAGCTATCGTTTGAGTTTGATTGAGCAAACTGTCTCTATAATGCACGTGTTTATTGCGTCTTTGACAAGCTCGAGCGATGCTTTTGGTGATGTTTTTCTTTCCCACCATACATTAAGCTGTACATTTTCCAACAAACTCTTCAATGGGGATGCCTCCCGTCTCATCTTTCATTTTTCAAAGCACTCTTTTTGTTTGCATTTGAATGCAGAGAATGATCTGACGGATAGTCAGTTGTGTCGAATAAGTCAGCATCTTGCTACACATCCTTGTAGATATCTTCCGTTTCTATGTCATAACATCGACTGTCGGTGTCGGTGAACAACAACTTGGCATTGGGATACTTGATCATGATGTAATTGTAATGAAAGTCAAACATAAGCACTTTGCTGAGGTCGAGAATGGCGCAGCCGACTTAAATGCGTTTATCCAAAAACAAATCCACTTTGCGTAAATGTACAGCGGTCAAATCTTCGTTGAAAATTCTGAATTTGTGGAAAAAAGGGTTGGCCACGAGTTTCTTGAACCGCTTTTTTGTGGACAAGTTCAACATTGATTCGCTTTTTCACATTTTCCATGGTTTTGCCAAACACAGAATTGTTCATCAGTTTGAAGAAGTCTTTCTCAAACGGGTTATTGGCCATTTTTCTCTTTTCCGTGTTCAAGGTAATGTATTTCTCCAACCATTTGCTCTGTTCAAACATGATGGCACGGTGCACTTTCGTGACTTTCAACCCCAGTGAGACGTACTGCTGCAAATTCCTGTAATGAAGTACATATTTCTTCTTGTTGCACAGGTTAAGAATGAGCTTTTCAGTAGGTTTGCCTTTCATGTTCAGATCTTTCCGTAACTTCTGATTGTAGTCTGACAATTCTCCTACTTTGATGTATTTTTGTTCTGGAGCCATTGGGTAGTGATTATGATTGAATGTGGGTATTCTAAATCCACTTCCAAGATGTGTCCAATGTCGTCATCTTCAGCCACATCCATGAAATCGAGGGAATCTTGCTCGCTCACCCACATAAATCCTCTTCGTGGCATGCTTTGCGACATGGCCCAGCCATACAGGTTGTTTGCGTTCAGATACATCAAGTAATTGTTTGATTTCGTGGAATTTTAATCTGTCACCTGGGGATTATTTGCCTCCACGTCTGCCTCCACGTATGCCGTGTTCAACCATTTGGTACGTGTCAATGTCAGTGATTAATTCCAACTTCACCTTCGTTGCTTTTAACATAGCATCCCACAACAGTCCTGGCTCTGTATAGTAATGGGCAGGATCCAATTCACATGTGTTGACTCATACCTGACGAAAATTTTCAAACACGTCAGCTAGCAGCAGCACATCCGATTTCAGGTATAGATCGTGGTATTCACCGAATGCCTTACAGTTGAATGTATCCCACACTTCTGTGCGTGAGCATAATCCTCGTCACTAATGCCCTCTTCGCTAAGCTGACTGTAAAAGTTGTCCTTTGACGGGGCTGTGCTTAAGCAAACTTGGATGGTTCGTCCTCGTAATCATAGGGGTAGACTCCCTTTCTCAACAGCAAATCTTGTTGGTTACTATCTTGGATGTGATGAGTTACGTTGTAGAATTTCTCTTTCCCTTCTGTAGATAGGTACTCATAAACTGATAACTGTAAGTAAATTTTAAATTGCTCATGGTAAAGCAATATATTTCTCAATGGTGTTTGGACTGACCATAAGTGTTTCATCTTTGAATTTTCCAATTTTCTCCATGATCAGATGACTGTCATAACCTCGCATATTGTGGAAAAACACAGTAGTGATAAAAGAATCTTTATTACCCTTCTGATCCTTTCTAAGTCCAAATTGGAAGTTGCATTCATTATGCCCTGCTCCGCTGTATTTGCCATTGATGTGGTCATGATCTCTCACACGATCCGCTTCTCGAGACTCGTGACAAACGTAGCAATCGACGGCGTTCTTGAAATTCTCTCGGTCTTCACGGGTCATCACAATGTCCTCCGGCTGCTCTAAACCACGCACAATATGATTACGCTCGTTGACCATATAGTGTAAAAAGAACTTCACGGCATTGTCTCCTCGATACACGACTGGTGCACGTGTTTCAAACTGGCTGACAACCACATAGGCAAAGGTGTTTGGACGAT
The DNA here is from genome assembly GCA_949752745.1 of Protula sp. h YS-2021. Taxonomy (NCBI): domain Eukaryota; kingdom Metazoa; phylum Annelida; class Polychaeta; order Sabellida; family Serpulidae; genus Protula; species Protula sp. h YS-2021. Next base: position 47,227,158 of record OX457030.1, on the reverse strand, counting down.
GGTGTTGATACTTGTCCTTTTCATGCTTTTGCGTGAAGTATTCAAAGTCGGCATAAATCACAAAAGGTGCTCGCCGTTGTATGGCTACATTCTTGAACTTGATGACAGGTTCCTTAGAAAATTATAAACGTTTGCGCTCCATGCTTTCCACACACTTCACGATGCTTATCTAAAAGATCTTTCCGCATAAACCCGTGGAGACAGTTGAAACAATAAAAAGCTGCTCCATTATATTTGGTGCGATAAGACATAAGTCTGCTGAAATTCTTGATGAGGCAATAATACCTTTTGTTTAACCTGCTAATGAAAATTAATTTGATTTCTCTGACACTGACGTTCCGACTCAGTTGTACCGGAACAACCAAATCTTTCTCATATCCAAACACGTTGATGGGCACATCATTCTCCTTTTCAAACTTTGGAATGTATGTAATCAGCGTAGGAAATACCATGCCCTCTACCTTTAATTCCTTCTCAGATGGCCTGTAATGATTCACACGCCGTGGGTTGTTTGTTGAAAGGTGAAGGTTACCCAATATGGACCATATAAAACACTTGTTGTCTTCATTCTCAATGTTTAACACACCCTTCGTATTCTTCACTTTCTTTGGCAGCGGGATAAAATTGCTTGCTTCCAGAGGAGCCAACGTAGCTGTATGTGCTTCAATGTACAGTACATGTATTTCATCTAGAACCCAGCCAGAGCTTTGTCGCTCATGTTCGTCAAACTTGGTAAGCAATTCTTTAAAGGCGTTTGACAGGTCCTGTTCAATATCCTCTGTATTGTACGCTGCATACGTTGGACTACTGATATGATTTATACACTTGTTCTGTAAGACCTCTTTCTTGATTCACCACCATTTTCTTGAAACGGGCATAAACTACAATGTGCCATTTCATTCTATAGTCTAAGGTCCCCAGCAAATGTGCCTTAATACGGTTCTCTTGCTGCCGCATTTCAAGCAGCAAATCCGTTCCATTGTTGGACTCAAACCGTTTCACCAAGACTAACCCTTCTATCTCTCCCCACTTGTCCCGTCTCTTGTCTTTCTGCAGCTTTCTGCTCATCAAGCTCTTCATGAGCATGTTTCACGCTAAGTTCCACTCCCGTACGTGCTCCAGCATACTCGTCACGAGCATGCATCACTGCAATTTTCATCTCAGCTCCTGCACATGAATGTGCTTCAAACAATTCCATAGATGGAAATTCCACACTGCATCCCATACTGAACTGGCTGCCATTGTTGTCGCATCAATTGCTGCTTAAACTGATATGTTAAAATGTGTTCTCAGACGTCTCTTTTATACACCCAGATTTCCTGCCAATTTGATTTCCATGTTCCTTGTGGGATGTCAAACTCAGTTCTAATACGTCTAAAAATAACTTTTCTAAAATTTGGAAGTGGGGGGGGGGGGGGGGGGGTCAGAAACCAAAGTTGTTCAGAATTATCTGAAGCGGATAAATATGCAAAAATCACAAAATTTTCCCAGGAGGGTGGTCAAAAAACCAAAAATGCTCGGAATCGTCTGGAACGGATAAATATGCGAAAATCACAAAATTTTACCACCGGGGGGGGGGGGCAAAAACCAAAGTTGTTCAAAATCGTCTGAACGTGTAAATATGCAAAAATCACAAAATTATCCCACGGGGGGTCAAAAAACCAAAAAAATGTTCAGAATGGTCTGAAACGTCTAAATATGCAAAAATCAAATTTTCCCACCGAGGGGGGTGGGGTCAAAAACCAAAGTTGTTCAGAATCTTCTGTAACGTGTAGATATGCAAAAATCACAAAATTTTTGCCACCGAGGGGAGGGGGGTGGTATCTGACGACCATATGTGTGTTTCTTTGGTGTGACGAATGTTGTAAACACTGAAAACATAAACAACCTGTACAATGAAAAAAAACCGCTCTTTTTTTACAACATACGTCAAGTGAAAGAAGCGAGTTTTTGACAGTATTTATTGGAGGTGATGTGATAGCTACATATTAAACCTGACTGTTATCTGATCGCCATTTTTTCTGTCGGAAAGTCACTTTCGGATAAGTGTTCGAAGTCACGTGACAATAACAAGGAATATGGCGTCATTTGGGTAAACACAATTATTTTTCTTTGATTAATTCATATTGTGACTAATACAACACTATCCACCATTGAAAAACATTTATTACGATATGTGTGAAAGTTTTCTAAAATATTGTTGTTAATAGCAATATATTTTCATGTAAATGGAAGGTTCCCAAAATCTCGTGAAACCCGTCACGTTTTCAAAATGGCGTCTTTTCTCAGGAAATTCTGAAATCGCTTATTGAATGTTAAGAAAACGATGAAACTACTTATTTCAGAATGAGAAAATAAACCTTTATTGCACAATTGCATATACGATTCGTTAACCATACCGAATTACATTAAGCACTCTTTTGTTTTGTTGGTTTTGGTAAAGGTGTAAATAGTCCAACAGATATTTCTTTTGGGTATTCCCTGTTTCGCATACATTATTTAAAATATCTGCTATAAATTCACTTGTTTTCAGTGGATCGTACTTTAAATGTTCTGCCTTTAGCTTGTCAGTTCCTTCACTCCTGTGGTTTTTTAGTGATTTAATTGCTTTGTTTATTTTTTGGCCGGTGAAAGGACTATTTAGTTTTTTTTGGTTCTATGTATAGAAACGGATCTATGTCTTTTGGATTAAATACACTTTCAAAATAGTCTGAAATTATTTGTAGTTTTTGATCAGTGCTATTAACTACGTTTCCATCAACACTACGGTTTCGTATTAATTTTCGGCAAGAAGGTCAAGGTCGGTCCTTGACAGGCCCAAATAGATAAGTCAAAGCTGTCAAGACAGACAGATTTGTCAGAAAAGAAACATATGGTATGTCCTGGGGGGGGGGCGTCTGACGACTATGCCCTGGGGGGTTGGGCCAGAACTTTTATTTTTCAGCTACTATTATGTGCCCTCTAACTTATAATTTTTCATACAGCAGGTTTGAAATTACAAAGTAGGATTATTTGTGGAGCAGATAGTAACATAGCATAATTTTTACTTCTGAAAATGAAGAGTTATTAACACCATCTGCTTGATTATGCTATGAATTTAAGTTTTTAAATGAAGTTTTTAACAAATCCAGGAGCGGTATTCTGCTTTGTCCTTATATTTATGGTTCATCCTTAATTTTTATCCTTATTTTTAAAAGACTTTGTTAAGTTTGAGGATATAGCAGAATAGCTTTTTGTCATTATTTTTTAAAAATAAGGACATCCTTAAAAATAAGGACAGAGCAGAATACCACTCAAATTAATCTGAAGGTCTGCATTGAAAATAGCCATTTCGATTAGAAATATTTGCTGAGCTTGGTTTATAGCCATTTCATTGGAAACTGCCCGTGTGTTCGTTCGGGTTGACTTATGTAGTAAACAACCGAAGGCCCGCCCATGCGCACTTGACTCCCTATATGCAAATTCATCGGTTTGTTTACAACATATGTACTACTCCAAAGAATGGCCTGTCAGAGTATCTGTTCACAGTCTTCTTCAAAATGAGCGATAATACGAGTTCACATTGTCAATTCCATTAAATCACTTGTTTGACAGCCAACTAGGAAGAAAATGGAGTGAAGTGATATAATGCACCTCAATATTTGACCAGAAGGGCATAAATACTACAAACGTAAGAAAAAGTATCAGCCTTGCTTTTGGAGGCATCCGCTGTAGGGTCAAGGTTAGCCAATTACTTGCCGGAGTTGGTAAGTAATTTAAGGGTGCTTATTATTGGGCGTCAGGAAAAAAGCTGAGAGTAATGTCCGTAATCCCCTGAAAACTGTCAGCTGAGCCTCCAATAATAAGCGTGTGGACAGTCAGGAAAATGAAAATGGCGGGCGTTGAAAACTCGCTATATCTATGAAACTATCACTGGAAAATATCACTTTTTTGCAGATAACTGCATGAATATCTCCATTGTTTTATGTCTGTGATGTTTACTTGTATGAAGTAGCTTATAACTGCAATAACTTTTTAACTTTTTTGTGATTCATTTGTCGTCCATGTTTGTTTACATCCGGGCCACTTGTCCTGGTTCTCATTGGCTGATTACAAAAGTCGTGTTTGTGCCATTTCAGAGTTCTTTTCTACAAACTTATTACTAAAACAGATTTGTTTGTGCATGAAATTAGTTTCTTTATCTTTTTACTTCATATTGCCTGCTTACATTGATCAAATTATTTAAAAACTACCAGTTCAGTTTTCACTCCTGGAGGCCGCCATTTTGTCATCTGACATCAGCGACATTACGGGAAGACAATTTTCCTGACAAAAAAGTGTACCGCGGTAATGTCAGGAAAACCAATAAAATGCCTGAAAGTGTCAGCTGAATGTCAGCTGACGTTCATCGTACCGAATAATAAGCACCCTAAGTATAAACAAACTAAGACCGGAAGCACGTGCATCTGTCACTTTCAGCCCCGAAAGAACAACAAGTTTCTGTAACTGTAACAGAAAATGTGACATCTGTCACCGAACGAACACAAGGTGCGATAAACAAGATAAGAAAACCGTCATTTGAACACCGCTGTGAATATTTTTGGATCTATGTTTCCGTTACCACCATAGTATTATCATGCAGTTCCTACCTAACAAATATTTAGATAAAATGAAACTGGATACAGAAAAACCCTGTGTTATCGCCCACCAGAAACTGGGGAGCCGTTTTGTCCGAGATGTAATAAGCCAATTCGCACTTTCCGATTATTCCGGTGGAGGTGTTGTTTCGGCTGAAATGTTTGGGGGTAAATTATAAAGAAATGATAAGGGAAAAACAAAATTCTAATCTTCCTTCAACATGCACACTTTCAAATTTGTAAAGCCATCATATGATCTTTTAAAAACTATTTCACATATTATTAATAACCAACATGTGAATATGTTTCTGGCAAAATGGAATTTTGATGATTTTTGCCGTTTTTCGTATCAGTTCTTTATATCCCTATCCCTAATTCTCAACATCTAGCCAAATAATCTGGGCCATGCGTGACAACTGTCCTGCTTTCTACAGGAAAAGCAACTGGCATTCAATAATTACTACGAACGTTCGTGGGAAAATGAATATAAGCCAAATCACACTTTGGGCGTTCGCAATAAAATGCGTAGTCCTTTCTGGAATGTGAATGTGAAATATAATAGGTTGTTTGGTACTTTATTATTTTTCTTATCCAAAATTTTTAACGGACCTTTCTTATGAGTAAGCTTTTTTTTTTATATTAGTGATTTTTGTCCTTCACCTGCAAAGATTCAGCAAATGGAGGATTTTGGTGAGGCTATAGCGCAAGTAGTGCACAACACATATGATAGGCTGTCAAAGAAAGGCAAACCAGCTAAAGGCAAAGAATGGACTTTGCTGGCAGCCATTCTTACGAGTCAAGGTCAGTCATCAAGGCTACCCGATTCTTGTTAGTATTGCCTGCAAATTTTAATAATTGATTATTTGTTTATCAGAGCATTCATATTGTTATCACAACTGAAGTATTCTTTGTTGAATTGCAACACTTAACAACATTTAGAAATTCTCTACGCATTTAATGTTCTTGAAAGGCGACGATTCAATCAAGCCGCCAGAACTGGTTGCCATGGGAACAGGTTCTAAATGTCTTGGTTCAAGCAAGATTGCTAACGCAAAAGGTAGAGTTCCTGTATCCACCTGCCATCACCTTAGTGTAACTTGTGTAGTCAAGGAAAGACGCATAAGTGTTAAGTTTAAACTGACACTAGATGTTCTGCGCAGATAGCATGTTATTTTTAGGCTCCAATCCGAAGGATTGGGGCCTATAGGTTTGGGGTGTCCGTCCGTCCTGCCGTCCGTCTGTTCGTCATCGCTTTATACCCCTATGAATTTGGGGGCGGTTGGGGCCTGCTTGTGTTTCACAAATACTTACTTGTTGAATTTGAATTGATACACAGAAAGAGATTAATCATAATAGGCCCTGACATCAACTAGAAAATTGAATACAAATCCAGTCGGAATAACTTAGCCACATATTGTAAATGTTTGTTGATGTTTTATGCTTTGATAAACAGTTCATTCTTAGTGTGTTGAGCAATTCCGTGTATGTGTGCTGTACTTAAAATTGAAGCTGATTACAAGAGAAAAAGAGAAATAAACATGTACATAAGTGTATAGATATAAAACTGACGCTTCCTTTTTAGGTGTTGAAATAAAAACTTAACCTCTTTGTTGAGACTATCATTTGCCGCGTTGACTAATGATGTTCTGGTATGTTATATATCTCACTGTAAGAAAGATTATCTCCATAAAGTGTAAAAAAAACCTCCTAATCCACTACTTGGCAGAACTAAGACTGTTCAAGATGGGCCTTTTAAGTGTTATACTTTGCCATATAAATGTTTTGTGTTATGTTATTGTAGGCAGGGTAATACGCGACAGCCATGCCGAGGTCATAGCCAGGAGGGCTTTTCTCAAGTATGTTTCTATGGCTGCCGTGTGTGTGGAGATCTCTACGAGCAAAATATGTCTAAAATATGAAGATGCAGTACTTATATGCAGTATATTTTAAATTTAATGAAAAGGATTGTCATAAATGCTATTAACATAACTGAAGTATCGGTTTAGTCGTACTTGCATTCAATTCAGTCTTCTCGTTAATATGCCTGTTGTTATACTAGAGGAAATGGCAACCATTTATAAGAGAAGTTCGTGTTGTTTTTGTGTTGTTTCTCAATTGTTGTAGATATTTGTACGGGCAGATAGAACGGTTGTATGGCGGAGGAAAGAGTGACGTGTTGCAGCTTAACAAAGATAAAACGTGTAGTGTCAAGCCGGGGATCTGTTTCCACATGTATACAAGCCATACACCGTGTATGTTGTCGTCTCTCACTCTCCTCCCTCCCCTCACCATCTCTCTCTAACCCCCCCCCCCCCCCGCCCGTGCCCTTCCCCAGTTGTTTACACCAGTAAGTAAGTATATTGTACTATTCTTGTTGTAACTCCCACTGACATCAATGAGTAAGCCTGTTGTACTGTTCCCATGGTAACCGCCCCTCCTCCCTGTCTACATCACCATCTTTCACTTTCCTTCCCCCTCCCTTGCCCTTCTCCAGTTGTATACACTATTCCTATTATAACCCTCTGGGTGCCCTTCCCCTGTTTCTTACACCAGTAAGTCTATTGTGCTGTTCCTATTGTAACTCCAGCCCTTGACCCGTCATCACAACGCACACAAGCAGTAGTAGTGTAATAAATAAATATAAACAATATTTGCCCCAAAATTACGTATATACAGTAGAGCTAAACTTTTTAGTCACAAAATTTCTGTTTTTGATATGTAAAAAAGCGTAAAAATATGCCGTGGTTATTTGTAACTGAAATCAAAATCACGCGATGACGAAGAAATGGTGGTTCAATGCACTCATGTATAACTGTTGTGCTGACGTGGGGATGAGATTATAATTGCTGTGGGTAGGTGGTGATGCCTCCATATTCCCGAAACCAAATGGTCTTCCGACCACGAAGCGGAAAACAGAAGTCGGCAGCGACTGCACTCTCCAGGCAAAAAAGTTCAAATATGACCGCGCAATGGTTTGTGACAACGCGGACATAAACAACCACGGCACACCGGTCATTGAAGAACCGGTTTATGGTAATTCGAGTGATGCGGCATCAGTGGTGCATAATGACAGTGCAGCTCACATGATTGAAAAACTTGATACTGAAAACACTGAAAATACTGATAATGGTAAAAGTGCCCATGAAACCTCCATTATGAGTTGCAGAGAAAAATGTGGCCCAAAAAGTGAAGTAGTGAACAGTTTGGAAAGTTTGCAAGAGAAGACAAGGGTTGATAGTTTTCAAACAGGGCCAACGAATGTCATTGATCAATGCCAAATCACAAACAGTTCTGAAACTTTTAGTGATAAAAGAAGTCATAGTCGAACGACAAGCAGCATTCAGCGCCCTATCCACCAATCGGCTAGCAGTAGTTCTGTTTCAACCAGGCCTTTCAACGACGCGAAATTATGTAAAATGCAAAGCTCTAAAATAAAGCAAGGAGAAGATTCAGATACGAAAGAACCTCGTGTAGACTGTGTAGAGCCTGGTGTAGGCTGTGCAGAACCTCGAGTAGGCTGTGAAGAACCTCGTGTAGGCTGTGAAGAACCTCGTGTAGGCTGTGCAGAACCTCGTGTAGGCTGTGCAGAACCTCATGTAGGCTGTGCAGAACCTCGTGTAGAATGTGCAGAACCTCGTGTAGGCTCTGTATTGAGTGAGGCTTTGCAGTGGGGCACTGTGCGTGGGGATATTTTCCGCACCGGGGCTAAGTGCGTACCAGGCGGCGGCCAGGACCCAGGGGGTGAAGGTCAGGACTATCACATCACAGGGGTTTTGAGGTAGAGTCTTATTTCTTCAAATGCTGACATTGCTAATCTCTGCATGTTGCTGTCCGTTGAACTAATTTGCGAAATATGATGTTGATAAAGATGATCCATGGTATTCATTTTGACTTCTGCTTCTCCCATTAAATGTTCTCTATGGCCGTATTAGAAAAGAAGAAAATAATGCACAAACCTTTTTATTATACCTTCAGATATCCAGTATTAAGTACTCGAGTACTTGTGTTCCTTCATATAGTGATGTCACAGCAAGCCGGGTTGTGCATTTTGATGTGCATTATCTCTTACCAGTAAAAAATTTCTTAATAAGCTTTACTTTTATTCATTGCTGGCGTTACAAGTCCAGGTACACATATAAAACCCTCTCGACCCCATAAATTATTGGCAATTTTTTTTTTGTCTTATGAAAGATGTTGTTGGGTGCAGGACGAAGCCAGGGCGGGGGGAGATGACTCTATCTATGAGCTGCAGCGACAAAATAGCGCGCTGGAACGTGGTTGGTTTACAGGGGGCGCTGCTGAGTCATTTTATCCCGCAGCCTGTATACTTGAGCTCCATTACAGTCGGCAAGTATGTTGAAAACTTTAAAATTAATTAAAATTGCAGTGCTTTGTCAAGAAAGTTTGTGGGTCGTAATTGGCGGTGTAAAAGCCCCGTTTTTTTGTTATCGCAGTCTATGAGACATGTTGTATTATGTATCTGTTTTAAACGCTATAGCAAGAAATATACCAGAAAGTAAATTTCAATAGTTGTAATAGGAAATTATGGGCATACGGAGAAAATACTTTATTCAGCTGTAAAGCTGTATTTCAGTCGCGACTTGCCTCGGATTATTGTTTTCAGCCCCAACCGGGGTTTTAGCCCCGGGGTGGGTGGGAATGGGGGGGGGCTACAGGTTTGGGTGTTGTCCGTCTAGCCGTCCGTCCGTCGCTGGCTGTTACTTCCACTTTATTAATTAATAATTCGCTTCTGTGATATTTGGTATATAGATGACCCTATCGCAGTGGGTAGGTACACGTTATCTTCATTTTGACCTTGACCTAATTTCAGTGTAACAGTGGCGGCCATCGCCATCTTGGATTTTAAAATTTGGTTGAGGACTGTGCTCTCTACAATAGCTTGTTCTTGTTTTATTTTTTTTATTTTCTGAGGTGTGCATTCAGCAAGGATGCCATGACTCGAGCCTTGCATACGCGCCTGCAGGGTGTACATAGCTTACCGGAGTCCTATCTTGTGAATAGCCCGCATATTTTACATGCCGATACCCAGCGTTTTGTCGATAGTAAAGAGGAAGTGGAAAGAAACGCGCCATCTGGTGTCAGCCTCGTGCCTTCATCTGCTGGTAAGCAGTAGTGGCAGAACCTTAAAACATAAACTAGTCCTCCGAAAAAAGCTATATATATATGTATGGTCGTCATTCACGATAAAGACAAACTTGAACGACTATATGTTTTCATTAAATATTGTGATAAACTGATAATCCGTTATGTATCATGTCAGGGTGCGCAAGAAAGCAAACATGTTTTTCCAAAATCATGTAAAAAGTTAACGATCATTATGGATAATAATAAAGTGGACGCTGGTGAAATATTTAGAAGGAGGATTTACTGTCGTCATTCGGACGACCAATTTGAAAAAAAAACCTTGTCGTCATGGCCAAAATTTGGTCGTCATTGACGATGAAGACGACCGATTTTTACCACCACTGCTAGTAAGTCAGAAACGTGCAATGAACAGGGCGAGATTAAAACGAATGGTACTCGAGGGGGGTTAGGACTGACGTGGGCAGGGTCCGACGAGATGATTCTGTTTTTGACAGCAAATTTATACTGCATGGATATTCATTTGGTACTTTTTTTTACAGTTAAACCGAAAGAGTGTCGTCAGTTTGTTATAGGCAGTCTTCGTTTTGGCCTTTTGAGTAGAACATTGTATTGTTTAAAATAAAGATATATAATAGATATTTTGGACATGGGAGAAATAAAGAACTTTCGACACAGTGAATCTTCCGGAAGCGACTTACGTAGACCAATGGCTGTAAATCTTCTGTTATACCATGAGAGGTCCAGGACAAAAATATCTAAATTCTTATTTACTTGATAATTCTTAATTTTAAATAATAGGGTGTTGTGAATGCTTCATGCTGAACTTTTAACTGTATCAATTCTAGATATTGTTTTTTTTTTTTAAACATTGAACAATTTTAACGAAACGAAACCTTCCATTTAACACGGATGAGGTTTTTTTGGTTTAAATGAGACTTTTCAAAATGAAAGAGGTGAAGGAAAACAAATAAAAATGATAACATTGAAATATTATGATAAAATAAAGCTATTGATACTAGGACGATTAGTGGTATTTGATTTTGATGAACAGCAATCATTTGGTGGCTGGGTGACGTCATGCAACAGGAAGTGAGTGTGAATGGCAGACGACAGGGCGTCACGGCTAAAAATAGTAACAAACCACAAGCAAGGTAATCAAAGATTTGTTCAGATATATGACATTGATGGCCTGCTTGGAACTCAAAGTAAAAGGATTTTCACGGGAGTCCTTGTGATCTTGGTGCGTTTTAGTTCTGATGTGATCAAACGGATTTTTATTAAATTTTTGATAAGCTCATTCTGACTGTATACACTCGGGTGGTTGTCACGATATAGGTGCAGCATTTGCCAGTACGAGCTGTTCTCCACGTTTGCCAGACTTTTAAAAGGCACTGATTTTGAAGAAAATTCTTCTCTTTCCCTACTTAAAAGGTACTTTTTTACGATTTTAGTCCAGTGAGTTCTCTTTCAAATTAATCAATTTAAACTGTGAATTATCATTTACTGATATGTGTGTGTGTTTGTTTTTTTATTTGCCCAGCTTACGTTACACGTTAGCTGGGGTATACCTATCGGTTTGCAGACGGCGTCCTTTAATTAGTTGTTAGTTAGTTGTAAACTTTTGTTTCAAAATGCATCTCCTCCTACATTTTTAATCCGATGTCATTTATTTTTGTTATGAGGCACCCCTAAGGTGTCATGCATACGGCCTCTGCTTTTTTAACCCAGCCGATTTTGAATTTTGTATGTGCGTATGGTAAACTTTTTCTTTAAAATGCTACTCCTCCTACAGTTTTGCTCCAATCGTTTTGATATTACGCAGGAATTTTTCCTGGGTGGTCGCCCACGTGGCTTTTACTTTTTTTGACAATTGACGAAAAACTGACAAAATGGCGTCACTTTTTGTGCCCATTTTGACCCACTTTTAAAATGCTACTCCTCCTACAGTTTTACACCAATCGTTTAGATGTTACGCAGGGATATTCCTTAGGAGTTCGCCTACCAGGCTGTTATTTTTTTCGTGGTTCGCCAAAAACCGCCGAAATGGCGGAACTTTGAAGTTTGGCGAAAACTGGAATAAATGGTAGTATATAACTGAATTGTCAAACCATTCATTTCTCTCAGTATTTTCAAATAGTTATAAAATTTTAATCGAAAGTTTCTTAGGTGTTTCTCCACCTGGACTTTGCTTTTCTCGCAAATAACAAAAAAATGCCGAAATGGTGGAATTTAAAAAATTTTGTAACATTGTATAAATGTCGGTAAATACCGAATCGTCAAAACCCAATCTCTCCAACATCCTTTTTCGGGTAGCTTCCACCCAGGAAAACTCGTTTTTGTGTATTAAAATTATGTAAAAGTTACGTTCAGAAACAAAGTTCTTCATTTTTTTTTTTGGCCGAACAGTATTCGTTTCAGAGTTTTTCTCTCTTTCCTTGTTTGGTAACTCGGCTGGGTCATGTCCTTGGACATGCTTGTTTTCTTTTATTATGCATTATCATATTAAACGATTGGGTGTTTAAATCGAAGATTGTGACTGCAGTTTTGGTGTTTCTGTGCACGCCACACATAAGCAGTGACTCACTTTACTTCTGCTGTTCTCTAACCCCCTCCCTGCTCTCCCCCCCCCCCCCCTACCCCTCGCCTCACCTCACCGCGCCTCGATCCATACTCAAGACAAGACCAGAAACTTTCATTTCGGGTATGGCAATCTGTTTAAGGTCACTAGAGGAGAATGCTACGTATGAAGATGTAAAGACGGCAGCTAGAGATTACCAGACCGCAAGCGGTTGTTTGTTTCGTGAATTCAAAACGTGGATGAAAACGCCCAGATGTTTCAATCGTTTTACTTTATAAGTGAACATTGAGTGGCATAGCAGGAACTGGGAGAAATATATCAGAGTACGGTGTTCTCTAAAGTAAATGTGATACCACAAAATTAAAGCTCCATCGGCTATCGGGTTTGAAAAATTTGGCGTGGCAGCACTGCATTTGTTCCAGTTGTCTTAGTTAAGCCAGTGCCGTCGGTTAGATCACTTATCACGGAATTCAGAATCCCTTGAATAAGAATGTAATTTTGAAATCGAAAATGTCAGCGACAGCTCCTTGTCTGCAAGGTTTAATTAGTTCATGACAAATAATATTCATGACAGAAGTTTGATATTTAGTGCTGAAAAAATATGTTTTTCATTAAACACTGTATTACCTAAAATAAGAACTCTGAAGCAAATAAAAAAACAGATATTTTTTTGGAGGCTATTCCGGAATAGACTACCGATAATTCAGATGTCACTGCTCATTTTACTTATGCCAAAGGTGACAATAAGTTAAGCAATGTAAATTCTTGTCTTTTGGTGAAAGGAAAATAAAAATCTCGAAAAGTTGAATAGATATTTGGTTGTTTATTAAATTGTCAGCATTGAATAACCTATTTAAATTTCATTTTTTAAATTTATTTGTATTTGCAATTTTTTTCATATCTTTCTATTTACAAGGCAAGGAAATAAGTTGTTTTTTTTTAAAGATTGCAACATAAAATGAAGAAAGAATAAAAAATCGATTTCTGTGACATTCGTTTTATCGGTAGTCTATTCCCGAATAGCCCACCAAATAATACCTGGTTTCTTATTTGCCTCAGAATTCTTATTTTAAATAATACGGTGCTATTAAAAAAAGGGTAGAAAAGGAATTGTGGAAAATAATATTTAATATGAAGTTTGTTACCCGTTTTACTTGTTTTACTGAGATAATAAAAGATTTCGCTTTGTTTTTGGTTTGTCTTGTCCTATAGTAAAATTGTCAAGAAACAGAAGCGTAGAAAACAAGGAAATCTTTGTAGCCCCTTCAGTATCAGGTTTGTTTGTGGTGCGATTGCGTATAACAAGTATTTGGGCAATATACTGTTTTTAACGTGAAACAGTTATAAATATGCGAAAAAGCTGATGAAGAAAATCAACCAATCAGCTGTCCCATACGACCGATAATGTACGAATATAAGATTCATATTTTACTTATGTGAACTTAATATCAGATATTCTTCACAAAACACAGCAATTGTTATCCCGCGTATAACGAGGGAATATACGTTTCAGCGTGTCCGCTTCCGTGCACACTGGTGTCCGGGCTGTATCTCCGGAAGCATTTGTCGTGTAGTTTTTATCCCCCTCCGTGCTGACGGAGGCGGGGGATATAGAAACGCACTCTGTCCGTCCGTCCGGCCGTCCGTCAGTCGCCAGTTTTGTTTCCAGACGATATCTCCAAAACGAGTGAGCGGATCCGGTTCATATTTGATATGCCTAACAACCAAGATATCTAGATGTGCCTTTTGAGGGTTTTGATCGGATTTGTATTTGGACTCAGAATACCAAAATCCAGATCTCAATGTGCACTTTGGTTTCCAGACGATATCTCCTGAACTAGTGAGCGGATCCGGTTCATATGTGGAATGCGTAACAAGCAAGACATCTAGATGTGCCTTTTGGGGGGTTTCGGTCGGATCCAAGCCCATCTGGATCTGAATTTGGACATAGAATCCCAAAATTCGGATCTCAATCTGCACTTTGGTTTCCAGACGATATCTCCTGAACTAGTGAGCGGATCCGGTTCATATTTGATATGAACTAAGAAATTTAAGTGTGCCTTTTGGGGGTTTTGATCTGATCGAGGCCCATCTGGATCTGTAATTGGACTTGGAATCCTAGAATTCGGATCTCAATGTGTACTTTATTTTCTAGACGATAACTCTAAAATATTTGCCCGATTCGATTCTCATTTTGTATCCATAACAACAATATAGTGTAGTTGTTTTATCTACTTAGTTTAAGGGCGAGGCACAGCACCCGCCTTGCTAATTACACCCACGGCGGGGTTATATGGCAATTAGTGATTGCTCTTGTTTCTTTTGGCATGCGGTTAGAACGAGTCTAGACCCACCCCACCTCCCCGACCGAAACCCCCCCGGCCCTGACCCCCCGTCAAACCCCCCAACTAAACCCCCCCCCCCCCGGCGAAATACCCCCCCCCCCCGACCCAAAACCCGCCGGTTCTCAGGTTTATTTTATATTTTATAATTGCGATACATCCACGTTGTTAATTACTTTTCAAATGCCCACTGAAGAGATCACACGGCGTTTAAATTGCAATTTCTGAACCACTGAAGGAATTGGTCATCATTATAATAGAAACTTCATACATCCATTGATGATAGCACTCCGTTTTTGAAATTGCAATTGCTCTTACGATTGATGAGTGTGTACACATTAAAAATTACAATTCATATGCCGGTTGCGAAATCAGTCGAGTTTATAAATTATGATTTCTCTTGCGATAGATGTGACTTATATCCAGTGTGATTCACTTGAATGGGTAACTTAGTGAATAGCTTCTATACTAACAAGTCCTAAAGAGATCAGCTCCAGTTCATCGACTCCGAGTTCCGGAGTAGGTTTACAGGAACGTATAAAATGACCCAGATTGCTGTGAAAAATCATACTACCATCATGGAATACATCTCAACTGCTAAAGGGAATCCAAAGATATTGTATTTTCAGTAATTTTCGGTAAAGAGTTCGAGAATTCAGCCTTTTTAGTTGGAGACTTGAAATGTTAGCTTTGTCATAATGTGTAAGCGATTAGGAGAAAGTGAAATAAATGAAGAACAATACACTTTTTCTTTGAGAACGGGGGGAGGGGGGGTTAGGCCGCCGGGGGTTTAAGTTGGGGGGGGGGGGTTGACGGGGGGTTTCGGCCTGTATATTGAAGGTGTGCAACGCCGTATTATTTTTGAAATCGGAATAAAAATTGTCAAAATTTAACTTGTCAAACTTGTCAAAAATGGCTATTTTCAGGACATTTGTTAGCACGGAGTCCAGACGAATTCTGCAAAATTATTGGATCCAGCGTTCTGAAATTTTATACAGTGAAAATATGTATATTGTACATGTGTAATGTCGCATTATTTGTGAAATCGGCCAAAAATTGTGAAAAATATGACTTGTCAAAAATGAATATTTTCATTGAAACTTGTTTGCACGGAGATTTTGTCCAGACGAGTTCTGCGAAACTATTCGATCCAGCGTTCTGAAATTTTATGCAGAGAAAATATCTATATTGCACATGTGCAAAGTTTCATTATTTTTGAAATCGGCGAAAAGTGTAAAAAAATACAACTTGTCAAAAATGTATATTTTTATGGAAACTTGTTTGCACGGAGATACATAACTATTCTATCCAGCGTTCTGAAATTTTATGCAATGAAAATATATATACTGTAGATTGCAACGTCATCTTATTTTATAAATCGACCAAAAATTATTAGGTAATGTAGGGTTTTCAATTTCATTGAATTTGCTACCATCCAATGACATTATGTGTCACACGGGGATCCTGTCTCACTGAGTCTCTAGTTTTATTTGAGTAAACTTAATATCAAACTTGTTGATTATGAGCCTGTCAATTGAAGGGGTCAATGCGTAAACCTGATAACTGCAGTTATCAGCAGTTTAGAAAAACGCTTTTAAAGTTTGAAATTTTAGTAACAAACATAGGTTTTTCCGACAGCATTTTCCTAAAAAATGCCCACTTCTAATCGGTTTTGAGGTGTAAGCTTTACATATGTGATAGAACAGAGGCCAGGAAATACCGTGGTGGTAATAGTGCATTTTCCTGATAAGTGGAGTTATCAAGTTTATGCATGGACCCCTTCAATTGTTTGTCTGCACTGTAAGTACCCGTATGATGTCGTTATTTCTCTTAAGCCTGATGGTTAGGGTGAAGATCAAGCCCCTATAACAACTTATGCCAATAGCAGAAATGACGGGTTGACAAAGAAATTTGTCTCAAAATAGATATTTTTCGAGCAGCAGTGTTGACTGGTTGCGTTCAGTAGAAACACAAGAAAATAGTTGACTCAGTTTCCAGTATTGAAATTCTGCAAAGAAACATATTCTTGATGAGATTAATTCTGTCCAATCGAATGAAGAATCCGCATTGATTAAGCATATCCTGTTACGTTTCGAATCAAATATAGCAATTACGTCACAGCTTCTCTTTTGTCTGCTTGGTCCCAGTTTAACCTACGTGCTGAGTATCGAAGAACCGGTAAAGTCCCCTGAAATTATTGCCAAAGTGCGTTTAACCTGGTTATAGCAACAGTGTTTACATATAATAGTATATACTGATACTGATTTTACTGATGTTGATCTGTCTAAATCGGTTAGTCCCCAACCCGGTTCACTCTTGTTCAGTGTGGCTCTTCAGATGAAATCGATTCTTTCTAGTATTATTGAAAAGTGATTCAAGCATATTCCATTATATTATATGGTCCGATAAAGGTAAATTCCCCTGAAATTCTCCACGTGTGCTCTCTCCGAGTCCTGTTAGCGACGTATGTCTGAGAGTTAAGGATAATATCAGTGAACTTTCCCCTTGGAACCCGGTCCGTACGAACAGCCTTTCTTATTGGTATGTATGTTTATTTTTTTTTTTTTTTTTTTTTTAAATTTACGTTCAAGAAAGCTGTCGCAATATTGGGAATAAGAGCAAAACTAGACAGAATTCCGCTACATAGCGGAATTGGCCCACTTGCAGAAACCACTGAAAAAAATATTTGTATTAAATTATGCCAAAACACTTCAAAGTCACGTGGTACTATTCTTTATCGTCACTTTGGCCCAACGAACACAAAAGCCCTTTATCTCTAATCGTTTTCAAGATAACAGTCAACTTCCAGTTTTTGATCGCGAACTAGAAGGTCAAGGTCACCGAGGTACCTCTTGTGTAACGTTGTTTAGATCCAAAGGGTTGAAAATGTGCTCAAAATCGCTGTATCTCTAACCGTTTTCGAGAATAGTCAACTTCCGATTTTTTACTTTGACCGTAACCAAGAAGGTCACGGTCACCTAGGTACCTCTTATGTAACGTTGTTTAGGCCCAAATGGTCGAAAATGAGCTCAAAATCGCTGTATCTCTAACCGTCTTCAAGGTAAGTTTGCCTATCGTTAACGGTTCACGTATAGGTCGCGTGATCTTTAACTCTGACATTCATGGTCAAGATTTAGAATGGAGCATTACTCCCAGGGGGAATGTCTCATATATTCAACTTTTTAGCACTTTTTATGACCACCTTTCGTGATCTGTGGATGTTTTGAAAGGTACTTTGACCTTAATTTGACCTTGACCTTTGAGGTCAAGGTAGAAAATACTTCGGGTTTCATCGAGACCTAATTATTGTCTACAAGTGTGCCAAATACAAAGCTCCACTGACTCAAACCGTAGGAGGAGTTTTCTGGAAACCATTCACCGAGACCTCGTCACCCTCTACACGTGTGTCAAATTTCAGCTCACGCTATCCAAAACTGTCGTCGGAGTTTTCTGGAAACCATCCAAACGAAAAGAGAGGGAGAGTGAGAGAGAGAGAGAGAGAGAGAGAGAGAGAGAGAGAGAGAGAGAGGAAAACAAAGGGCGGAAACTTTCAGAAAAAATACAAACTTATACCCGGTTGCAAACGAAATTTGATGGGACATAAATGGTAACTTTTGTAGTTAAGAAACAATTTGAGAAATTCAACACGTTATGCAAGAGTGCATTATACTAGGATTTTTTTGGTGGGCTAAAAAATTAATGACAGAAACAGTGCGATGTCTAGATTGTTTGCAAAGCTGTGACGTCTCTGCGGAGGAGGGGGGGGGGGCACTTTGTAATGAAATGCGTGTCAAAAGAAAAAAAAAGATGTGGAGAAAAGGGGGAGGGTAATTGTGACGCCAGACGTGGTCCGCGCCGAGTGCCAATTTCTTTAAAAAAAAGGGGGGGGGATTTCATTAAGTACTCCGCGTTTTCCACAAAAAGGGGGTGTTTCGGATTTTTTCTCCGTGTTTGTCTGAAAAAGGGGATCTTCTCACCATTTCGCATTTAGGGTGATCAGTTTTTGCCCCCCCCCCCCCCGCCCCCTCCACCCCTCCCTTGGTCGTAAGCTCAATACCTCCCTCCACTGAAAGGTAAAAGAGCCAGTGCAGCTGTATAGGAGGGGTAGGGGTGGGGGCGAATTATGTCAATGATTGTACTACCTGGTTCAAGACAAAACGAACCGTAAATACTTATTTGACTTAATGACACTTACAGAGGATAGAAGTAGATGTAAAACAATTAAGTCGCATGGGTTATTTTTTCTTCTTATGTCATGCGAAGTAGGCTTCGGACTGACAAGGCTTTAGTGGAAGCGATATTTTAATTTATACAACCCATTGCCTTGTCAAAACAAATATATATATATATATATATATATATATATATATATATATATATATATATATATATATATATATATATATATGTGTGTGTGTGTGTGTGTGTGTGTGTGTGTGTGTGTGTGTGTGTGTTATTGCAATAATATTATTATGCCTCCCCAACCAAACGGAGACATATATTTATACAGTGTTAGTATCCTTTGTGTGTGTGTCTGTGTGTGTGTGTGAGTGTGTGTGTCAGTCTGTTGTGAACAAAGTGTTGTGTGCAAGATATCTCGAGAACGAAACGTCGGATCGACTTCAAACTTGATCGATTTATTCCTTGGTAAGGTCGCACGGTTCTATCAACTTCTGGCTTATGTCACATGATTAGGGCAGGCGTGTGACGTCATTACGTAAAAATGTTGTGTGCGGAATTTCTCAGCCGCTGAACATCGGAGAAAGTTGAAACTTGGTGGGATTGTTGCTGAGTTGGTCCGAAAGGCGCTGTAAATTTTTTTTCGCGAGTAGAACGAACGAATGCGGCGTATGACGTCATTACGTAAAATATAGTTATATTATAAACGGGGTCTTGTGTGCAAAATATCTCGATAACGGAAATCAACTTTCTACGCCTGTCACGTGATTAGGGCAGGTGTATGACGTCATTACGTAAAAATCTTGTATGCCACATTTCTCAGCTGCTGAACATCGGAGAAAGGTGAAACCTGGTGGGATTGTTGCTTGGTAGGTCCGAAAGAGTCTATAGAAGTTTATCGCGAGAAGAAGAGACGAATGCGGCGTATGACGTCATCACGTAAAATATGTATATATTTATAGTTATTCCTTTGGTCAGTTGGACGGTTCTGTCAAATTTTGACGCATGTCACGTGATTAGGGCAGGTGTATGACGTCATTACGTAAAATCTTGTGTGCGAAATTTTTCAGCTGCTGAACATCGGAGAAAGCTGACACTTGGTGGGATTGTTGCTTGGTAGGCCCGAAAGAAACTTTAAATATTTTTCGCGAGTAGAACGAACGAAAGCGGCGTATGACGTCATCGCGTAAAATGTGTATATTTTGAACCAGATCTTTATGCATAATATCTCGATAACGGAAAGTCATATCGACTTAAAATTGTATATGAATATTCTTTGGTTCAGTCAGATGACTGTTTCAACTTTTAACGGGTAAAAAATTATCTTTTGTTAGGCAATATATCTCGACATCGGAAAGTCGGATCGACTTTAAATTTGGTGTAGTTATTCATCGGATAAGTCGCACGGTTTTGTTAAACGACATTGTTAAACTCGTATAGAAAATCAAGAAAGGTGCATAACGTCAACACCCCCTCCCCCCTGCCTCCCAATTTTTTGCTGCTTTGTTATCTAAGCCTAGGTGTTAACTACGCTGGGGATTTCAGCGTTTTTCAGAAGATTCTCGAGTGTTCCTGCATTCTTTAGAAAGCTTCAAAACAGTAACGGCATTACTGTCGGTCCATTGCTATTTGTTACTGCCTGAAATTGAGCTTTTTGTGCGTTTCTCATCTACGGATGTTACGTAACATGCCACTCAGTCAGGGGTCAGTGTGAGTTGTGGTGCATGATGGAGTCGTTATCTACTAGGTCATGGAATGCTATTGTCGTGTTACAGGTGTAAGCAGGTCTAGCTGTTGATTTTTTTTTCGCCGCATATTTGATTCGGTTGCCAAGGTTTTCTATATATAGCAGCTATTTTGTATCGATTAGCATTGTTTGCAGAAGCATTTTTCGCGATTAAAGTGGGTCATCTGACATCTTGTGTTATGAGACGGAGCTCACCATTGCCACCAAATGCCTCCCCCCTTCTACCACCGAGGTGCGTCATCTGATGCACAGTTATGAAGAATGCCTTCCCAGTGCTATTTGGTCGATGGGAATGCGGTAAGACAAGGTAGTATATCATAGCCATAACTACACTTAGGGTGCAGACCGTTACCGTTGCCTTGGGTAAAAGGGTTAGAGTTGTGTTTATAGTCGGACCAACATTAAATAGCTGGGGAGGGGGTGGACGTGTGGAGGATGATGGTTAGAAAAAAAATCCCGACCACCTTCAAGACCTGGATAAAAAGATGTAAAGTAAGAACCGTTTGTCGTGACCCCTTCTAGATTCGGGTAAAAAGACATACGGTAAAACCTGCCCGTCTTGACCAACTTCCAGACCCGGATAAAAAACTACTAAAGTGACCAACTTCAGATCTGGATAAGAAGGGCCTACAGTAAAATCCGTTTTAGCGACAACCTTCCAGACTCGGATGAAAAAAGACGTCCATTTATATCTTTTTTAGTCACCACCATCTGTTTGGTTTATTTTGAGTTTTTTTTTACAATGAATCAAGATTATGTTTGCAGAAGTTAATATTTTATTTCAGTAATTAAAAAGAAAAGGATTTTTTTTCGGAGGGGGGAGTCATGGGTTTAGTCGGGGAGACATTTGTTTTTGTTTACAAAAACAACAAATTAAGTAGGTATCGATTGAAAGTGTATAATATAAGCCTGCACTATGATGCTTTGTGTGCACTGGCCGCTCTAGTTTTTTTCGTTTCTTCAAAAATTCTATTTTTGGCAAATTTTGGAACATAAGGGGGTTTTCGTGCATTTTTTCATTTTGGCAGGCTATATCTCCAAAACAGTTTGTTGGATTAGGCTAAAACGTGGCAACAACAACACACATATAGTGCAAATGTTTACTGCGAAGTTTTTCTTCATTTTCGCTGAAAATGTATTTTTGGCGATTTTTTTAAATTTTTGAATTTTTACTTTTTTGGCCATATTATTGCGATATCTGCGAAACAGTTTGTTCTGTTAGGCTGAAACATGGCAAGAAGAACCAATTGTAGTTGAATTGTTTACTGCGAAGTTTTTCTTCGTTCATTTTCTGTAAAACTGTATTTTTGGCGATTTTTTCAATTTTTTTGGCTGGCCAATATTGTATTTTAAGCAAGGAATTTTTTCCACGTGACTGCGTGGCGGGAGAGACATATCCGTTTTTGTTTTAACAAAAACACTGGCCAATCTAGTTTAAAATACATGCAAAGACACAATTGCTTAATTTTAAGAGCAGTTATTTTCGTTTACTTCAGTTTTTCATTGACAGATTCACTTTTTCTTGAAAAAGTCTGGATTGATTTTTGTTTTGCCTCCTGTGTTGATATGTTTTCGATGACTTGTCCTATATGTTTTCAATTACTTGAATCAAACAAAGACTTTCTTCTAGATCTGCATGTTTCTGGCATTCTCGGTTTTATTCTGGACGGCGAGCCATCTTTTCCCCCCACATACCAATTTGCTTTTTTATTTACAATATCACCAATTGTCCTTCGTTTTATTTCACTATCCCAAAGCAGAGAAAAATGATTTTCTATTTCTTGGTGAGTTTTAGATGATTTTTTTCAGCATAATTCAAGATTTCGAGCTTTTTCTCATAGTCAAGCTGAAAACACTTTCTTTTCTTTTCCATTTTGAAACGATTTGAAATACTAAGCCTAATTTCTGTTCGGCAACTTCTTCATGAAAATTTGAACTTCTCTATCTGATTTGCATAATGACACACCGACTGGGATGCTTCCTAATCCAAATGTGATAAAAGGATGGCAACAATGCCCTTGTTCTAGCATTCATACTCACACCGTGCACCTGTTCATGCTGCTCAGGTGTTTTGCCATGGTAATAAAATCAAAGGGAGACATATAGTGTGTGCAAATTCTGTGTGTGTAGGTCGGATCGACTTCAAACTTGATCGATTTATTTCTTGGTTATGTTGAACGGTTCTTTCAACTTTTGACGCATGTGAGGTGATAAGGGCAGGCGTATGACGTCATTACGTAAAAATCTTGTGTGCGAAATTTCTCAGCCGCTGAACATCGGAGAAAGTTTAAACTTTGTGGAATTGTTGCCTGGTAGGCCCGAAAGATTCTATAAATTTTTTTGCGAGTAGAACGAACGAATGCAGCATATGACGTCATCAGGTAAAACATGTGTATATTATAAACGAGCTCTTGTGTGCAAAATATCTCGATAACGAAAAGTCATATCGACTTCAAATTTTATACGGGTGTTTCTGGGGCCAGTCGGATAGTTCTGTCAACTGTTGACGCATGTCACGTGATTAGGTCAGGCGTATGGCGTCATAGCGTAAAACTTTTGTATGCGAAATTTCTCAGCCGCTGAACATCGAAGAAAGTTAAAACTAGGTGAGATTGATGCTAGGTATGAAAGATTCTTTTTCCCAGTAATAGAACGGACGAGTGCGGCGTATGACGTCATCACGTAAAAATGTACATATTTTGAGCCAGAGTTTGTATGCACAATATCTCGATAACGGAAAGTCATATAGACTAAATAAATTTTATATGGGTATTCCTTGGTTCAGTCAGACGACTGTTTCAACATTACTTGTTGATCAGCAAAATATCTCGATAGCGGGAAGTGGGATCGACTTCAAACTTGGTGAAGTTATTCCTCGGATAAGTCGCACGGTTTTGGTTAAACATTATTAAACTCGTATAGAAAATCAAGAAAGTACATAACTGCAAAATTTCCCCCTCTCCCCCCTCCCGCCTCCCCATTTTTTTGCCTCTTTGTTAACTAAGCATACTTGTTCACTGCGCTGGGGATTTCAGCATTTTCCGGGAGATTCTTGAGTGTCCCTGCTTTCTTTAGAATGCTTCAAAACAGTAACAACATTACTGTCGGTCCACTGCTATTTGTTATTGCCTGAAATTGATTTTTTGTACGTTTCTCATCTACGGCTATTACATAAAATGCCACTCAGTCAGGGAGTCAGTGGCAGTTATGGTACATGATGAAGTCGTTATCTGCGAGGTCATGGAATGCTATTGTCGTATTATAAGTCTAAGTATGTCTAGCTATTGATTTTTTTCTCGCCGCATACTTCATTTAGTTTGCCAAGGTGTTCTATGTATAGGAGCTATTTTGTGTCGATTGGCATTGTTTGCAGAAGCATTTTTCGCATATGACATCTTGTGTTATGAGGAGCACCTCACCATTTTGGCACCGAAATGCCTCACCTCCTTCTCCCACCGAGGTGCCTCATCTGATGCGTAATTATGAAGAATGCCTTTATAGTGCTATTTGGCCGATGGGAATGTGCGAAGACAAGGTGGTCTATCATGGCTATAACTACACTTAGGGTACAGACTGTTACCGTTGCCTTGGGTAAAAAGGTTAGAGTTGTGTTTGTAGTCGGACCTACATTAAATAGCTGGAGGGGGCGTGTGGAGGATGATGGTAAGCAAAAAAAATCCCGACCACCTTCAAGACCTGGATAATAAGATATAAAGTAAGACCCGTTTGTCGTGACCCCTTCCAGATTTGGGTAAAAAGATGTCCGGTAAAACCTGCCTGTCTTGACCAACTTCCAGACCCATATAAAAATGTAACATACAGTAAAACTACTGTAGTGACCAACTTCCGACCTAGATAAGAAGGGCCTACAGTAAAACCCGTTTTAGCGACCACCTTCCAGACTCGGATGAAAAAACATACGTCTATTTATTTATGTCTTAGTGACCACCATCTGTTTGGTTTATTTTGAGTTTTTTTACAATGAATTAAGGTTATGTTTGCAGAAATGAATATTTTATTTCAGTAATTAAAAAGGATTTTTTAAAACATGGGTTTAGTCGGGGAGACATTTGTTTTTGTTTACAAAAACAAGAAACTGAGTAGCTATCGATTGAAAGTGTATAATATTAGCCTGTACACCTGTGTTTTGTGTGCACTGGCTGCTCTAGTTTATTTATGAACTGATGTTTTATCTATTTAGATTAAGTGCGAGGTACAGCACCCGCCTTACTAATTACACCCACGGCGGGTAATATGGTAATTACTGATTGCTGCTGTTCTTTTTTGTCTTTTATTATGTATTATCATATTATCCGATTGGGTGTTTAAAACTGAAGAATGTGACTAATGTTTTTTGGTGTTTCTCCGCTTGCCGCAGATGTAAACCTGTTTTGTGTTCATTGGCAGCTCTTGTTATATTCTAGGTGATGTGATCGTGGTCCGATCGTATCTACAATTCGGTTTCCGTATTGTTAGGCATCCATGTAACGTTTCGAATGGCATATTGGAATTACATCACAGTTTCCCTTTTTCTCTGCTTGGTGTCAGCTTAGCGTACGCGCTGAGCATCGAGGACCGGGTAAAGTCCCCTGAAATTATTGGCAAAGCCAAAGTGCGTTTAACCTTGCTATTAAAACAATGTTTACATGTAAGAGTATTCACTTGTGCTGATTTTACTGGTGTCCATTTGTCTAAATCTGTTTCTCTCGTGCTCAGTTCCTTCTTATTCAGTGTGCTTCTGCAGATGAAGTCGCGGCTTCCGGTATAAGTTCTCCAGAATTATTGAAAAGTGACTCAAGCACATTCATTATATTATCTCATACGATAAAGGTAAATTCCCCTGAAATTATCGGCATATGTTCTCTCCGAGTCCTATTTGTGACGTATGTCTGAGAGTTGAAGATAATGCAAGTGACCTTTCTCGGTGGATTCTTGTCCGTGCAAACAGGCTTTCGTTATGGTATGTATGTTTATGTTTTTAAATCTTATTCAAATTTACGTTCTAGAAAATATTGCAATGTTGGGAATAAGAGCAAATTTCTGTAATTGAGAAACAATTGGAGAAATTCAACATTCACGTACTGCCTCAAATAGCTGTAGCCATAGCAAATTTGGCTTTTTTTTTAATTTAGGATTTTCTGTGGCCTAAGCATTAATGATAGACCAGTGCAATGTCTGGATGGTTTGCAAAGCTGTGATGTCGCATCTGGGGAGAAGGGGGCACTTGGTATGAAATATGTAACCATGCGTGTCTAAAAAGGGGGTACTTTTGACGCCAGAAGTGCCAACTTCGTAAGGAAGTGGGGTAATTTTCATTAAGTACTCCCGAGTTTTCCACAAATAGGGGGGATTGCTTCGGATTTTTCTCCACGTTTGCCTAGGAAGGCGGATCTTGTCAGTATTCCGCGTTTAGGGGTCGTTTTTAAAAAGCCATGGACACGCATGGTAACCAGTTCGTACGTGAATACAACCCCCGGGTCGTGCGGCGAAAGCTAAATACCTCCTCCACTGAAAGGTAAAATAGCAAGTGCAGATTGTAGGACGGGATGAGGTAAGGGCGAACTCAAGACAAAATGAATCATTAATACTTATTTGACTTGATAACACACAGAGTAGTAAGTATGAATAGTTACTTACTGACTATGATGCCATATCTAAATTGCCTTCATTCAGGGTTTTGCAACAATATGCATTTACCTCAATGTAACTATTAAACAAACGGTAGTCGACAGCTAAGTAGATGTGAAATAGGTTATTTTTTTCTCAGATCAAGAGAAGTATGCATCAGGCTTGCAAGGCTTTAGTGGAAATGGTATTTTAATTTATACAACCCATTGACTGGTCAGAGCAAAAATTTACATCTGTTATTGCAATAATATTATGATACCTCCCCGTGCAAGGGGACATATGTAGTATCAGTACGTTCTGTATATATATATATATATATGTGTGTGTGTGTGTGTGTCAGTCTGTCGCAAAAAGATGTGTGCACGATATCGCTGGAATGAAAAGTCGGATAAACACCAAACTTGGTCCGTTTATTCCTTAGATGACTCGGACGTTTCTGTCAACTTTTGGCGCGTGTTATTAGGGCAAGAGTATGACGTCTTCACGTAAAACAAGAACAATTGGTAATTACCATATCCCTCGCCGTGAGTGTAATTAGAAAGGCGGGTGCTGTACCTCTAAAAGCCACATCAAGGTTTCTTGGTTGTTGCGCATATCAAATATGAACCGGATCCGGTCACTAGTTTCGGGGGTATCGTCTGGAAACCAAAGTACACGTTGAGATCTTAATTTTGGGATTCTAAGTCCACATACAGATCCAGATGGGCTTCGATTCGACCAAAACCCCCAAAATGCACATCTAAATATTTTGGTTTTTACGAATAGATTCGCTCTCTAGTTTCGGAGATATCGTCTGGAAACTAAACTGTCGACTGACAGACGGACGGACGGACACAGTGCGTTTCTATATCCCCCACCTCAGGCAGGACGGCGGGCGATAATAAGTATATATGTGCAAAATATATAGATTACGGAAAGTGGTATCGACTTCAAATTTTACATGGATATTCTTTTTGTCAGTCGAACTTTTCTATTTTGGATTATATTTGAAATACAGGGATTGATTTAATATTGTTCTTGAACAAACATAGGTTTTGAGTTGAAACTAGAAGCTAATTGCGCGAGCGCAGTTGTCTCACATGGTATATTGGGGTACATTGGGAGGCGTAAAGACAAAATAAAGAATCATGGAGCTTACACTAAACATGTTGTCGGGGGCTTATTAATAAAAAAAAAAGAATTTGAAAGCACTTTTCACATTCAGACAAATCTTTTTAAACAAAAACACCACTAGAATTGTTTTAACTCCGAAGGCTCGAAAATTCGCCGCCGAGATACCCTTTTATATAGTGTGTTATATCATTTGGGTCGAAAATTCGCTCAGAATCGCTCTGTCTCTAACCGTTTTCCAGATATTAGCCAACTTTCGGTTTCGACGTCGATCGTCACCCGACCGGGTCGCCCTCTCCGAGATACCCTTTGATGCAATGAGCTATACCCTTTGGGTCGAAAATTCGTTCAGAATCGCTCTATCTCTAACCGTTTTCGAGATATTAGCCAACTTCCGGTTTCGACGTCGATCGTCATCCGACCGGATCGAGCTCGCCGAGAACACTTTTTATGCAGTATGTTATACCCTTTGGGCCGAAAATTCGCTCAGAATCGCTCTATCTCTAACCGTTTCTAGATATTAGCCAACTTCCAGTTTCGACGTCGATCGTCACACGATCGGGTCACGCTCTCCGAGATACCTTTCATGCAATGAGTTATACTCTTTGGGTCGAAAATTCGCTCAGAATCGCTCTATCTATAACCGTTTTTGAGTTATTAGCCAATTTCCGGTTTCGACGTCGATCGTCACCCGACCGGATGGAGCTCGCCGAGATACCCTTTTATACACTGAGTTATACCCTTTGGGTCGAAAATTCGCTCAGAATCGCTCTATCTCTAACCGTTTTCGAGATATTAGCCAACTTCCGCTTTCGACGTCGATCGTCACCCTACCGGATCGCGCTCGCCGAGATACCCTCGTATACAAGTGTTTTAAACCCATAGGGTCGAAAATTCGCTCAGAATCGCTCTATCTCTAACCGTTTTCGAGATATTAGCCAATTTCCGGTTTCGACGTCGATCGTCACCCGACCGAGTGGCGCACTCCGAGATACCCCTTTATACGATTAGTTATACCCTTTGGGTCGAAAATTCGCTCAAGATCGCTCTATCTCTAACCGTTTTCGAGATATTAGCCAACTTCCGGTTTCGACATCGATCGTCACCCGACCGGATCGAGCTCGCCGAGATACCCTTTTATGCAATGAGTTATATCCTTTGGGTTGAAAATTTGCTCAGAATCGCTCTATCTCTAACCGTTTTCGAGATATTAGCCAACTTCCGGTTTCGACGTCGATCGTCACCCGACCGGATCGAGCTCGCCGAGAACACTGTTTATACAGTGTGTTATACCCTTTGGGCCGAAAATTCGCTCAGAATCGCTCTATCTCTAACCGTTTTCGAGATATTAGCCAACTTCCGCTTTCGACGTCGATCGTCACCCGACCGGGTCGTGCTCGCCGAGATACCCTTTTATACAAGTGTTTTAAACCCGTAGGGTCGAAAATTCGCTCAGAATCGCTCTATCTATAACCGTTTCTAGATATTAGCCAACTTCCAGTTTCGACGTCGATCGTCACACGATCGGGTCACGCTCTCCGAGATACCTTTCATGCAATGAGTTATACTCTTTGGGTCGAAAATTCGCTCAGAATCGCTCTATCTCTAACCGTTTTCGAGATATTAGCCAACTTCCGCTTTCGACGTCGATCGTCACCCTACCGGATCGCGCTCGCCGAGATACCCTCGTATACAAGTGTTTTAAACCCATAGGGTCGAAAATTCGCTCAGAATCGCTCTATCTCTAACCGTTTTCGAGATATTAGCCAATTTCCGGTTTCGACGTCGATCGTCACCCGACCGAGTGGCGCTCTCCGAGATACCCCTTTATACGATTAGTTATACCCTTTGGGTCGAAAATTCGCTCAAGATCGCTCTATCTCTAACCGTTTTCGAGATATTAGCCAACTTCCGGTTTCGACATCGATCGTCACCCGACCGGATCGAGCTCGCCGAGATACCCTTTTATGCAATGAGTTATATCCTTTGGGTTGAAAATTTGCTCAGAATCGCTCTATCTCTAACCGTTTTCGAGATATTAGCCAACTTCCGGTTTCGACGTCGATCGTCACCCGACCGGATCGAGCTCGCCGAGAACACTGTTTATACAGTGTGTTATACCCTTTGGGCCGAAAATTCGCTCAGAATCGCTCTATCTCTAACCGTTTTCGAGATATTAGCCAACTTCCGCTTTCGACGTCGATCGTCA
The DNA here is from genome assembly GCA_949752745.1 of Protula sp. h YS-2021. Lineage (NCBI taxonomy): Eukaryota > Metazoa > Annelida > Polychaeta > Sabellida > Serpulidae > Protula > Protula sp. h YS-2021. The sequence continues at coordinate 47,197,643 of OX457030.1, read as the reverse complement.
CCCGACCGGGTCGTGCTCGCCGAGATACCCTTTTATACAAGTGTTTTAAACCCGTAGGGTCGAAAATTCGCTCAGAATCGCTCTATCTATAACCGTTTTCGAGATATTAGCCAACTTCCGGTTTCGACGTCGATCGTCACCCGACCGGATCGAGCTCGCCGAGATACCCTTTTGTCCAACGAATTATACCCTTTGGGTTGAAAATTCGCTCAGAATCGCTCTGTCTCTAACCGTTTTCCAGATATTAGCCAACTTCCGGTTTCGACGTCGATCGTCACCCGACCGGGTCGCGCTCTCCGAGATACCCTTTTATACACTGAGTTATACCCTTAGGGTCAAAAATTCGCTCAGAATCGCTCTATCTCTAACCGTTTTCGAGATATTAGCCAACTTCCGGTTTCGACGTCGATCGTCACCCGACCGGATCGAGCTCGCCGAGATACCCTTTTGTCCAACGAGTTATACCCTTTGGGTTGAAAATTCGCTCAGAATCGCTCTATCTCTAACCATTTTCGAGATATTAGCCAACTTCCGGTTTCGACGTCGATCGTCATCCGACCGGGTCGCCCTCTCCGAGATACCCTTTTGTCCAACGAGTCGCTGAATCGCTATATGTCTAACCGTTTTCGATATATTACTTTTTTTAAAATTTGACCTTGAATTTGACCTTGAGGACAATGCTCAAGGTCACTGAAAATCGACACAGATCGAGTTCACGTTGGTCTACATACGTGTGCCAAGTTTCAACTTTCTACGCCCAGCGGTTTCGGAGAAGAAGCGCGAACAAGATTTTGGCGGAAAACTAAAAAAAAAAAAAAAAAAAAAAAAAAAAAAAAAAAAAAAAAAAAAAACAAAACTAGGTGAAGAATTCTAAGCATTTCAACCTCATATGGTATCTTTGATACCATGTGAGAATAAAAAGAAGGTCGATAATTTTATAAGAAACAAACAAGTCCATATTAAGTGAAGAAAGCGGAGATATAGCCTGAACCGCAAGCAAACAGACGCTACCAACATCTTGTCTGTTCATCGTGACAGTGTGTGCGCACGTATAAAAGTCACCGCGAAGCGAAATAGAGACAAAACAGCCACTCACACACGAAACTAAAAAAAAATTTCGGTTATTGGAAAGAGAAGAAAGGCCCATTGAGATCACTTAACCGTTTGGGAATGAGAACTATGCTCTCAACGAAAAACATTAAGATCGTCGTGTTCCCAGCCAACAATACGGGTTCGTTTCGCATCCACAGATTTATTTGTAAATTGGATCAAAATTGTTGATAAAACTTTTTCAACAAGCTGTTGTCAAGCACATTCCCCAACTGTTGTACATTAAAAGTGAAACAGTGAATCAAAATATCGTGAACCCCAGTAAACCTGAAAACATGCATCTAAACACATGCGTATCGGTCTGATATAGGACACTTTCTTATGCTACCAATAATTCATAATTCATTGTTTATAATATTTTTTTCTGGCGGTGCATTAAGGATATGTAATTAGGCACTGGCTCAGTTGCATTACTCTGTCAGCTGTTGGAAAGTTCAATGCAGGATTTGTTCCTTAGTAGTACTCAGATATCGATGCCTTCTTTCAGTACTATAAGGTCTCCTGCCTACTTGCATTTTCCTTTTGGGTGTTTGATTTCCTCGTCTGTGCACTTTTTAACCGTGTATAAAAGGCCCAATTTATATTATGCCTCCCCGATTAAGGGGAGACACACAGTGCATGTATATTTTGGTGTATGTGTGTGTATGTACGTGTATGTGTATGTGTGAGTCTTGTGAACAAAATGCTGTGTACAAGATATCTCGAGAATGAAAAGTAGGATCGACTTCAAACAGTCTTATAAAAGTGAAGGACTGCTTTTTAAACTAGACCGAATTTCGCTACACGTAGCGAAATGACACCCACTTGCAATGGTACAATCTATCTGGTCAAAGACACATTTTTCAGTCTTTCAACATAATTGTCAGCTTCCGAAGTATTATCATGAACAAGGACATCGAAGTAAATATAATATAATCTCAAATAATCAAATTCAGTTTTCTAACCGTTTTTGAGATAATGGGCAACTTCCTGTTTTTCACCTTGACCATGACGGAGGAGGTCAAGGTCACCAAAGTATCTCTTATATAACGTCTTGTAGGCCGAAAGGGTCGAAAATAAGCTCAAAATTGCTCTATCTCTAACCGTTTTCGAGATAATGGTTAACTTCCGGTTTTTGACCTTGACCATGACGGAGAAGGTCAAGGTCACCGATGTGCCTCTTATATAACGTCTTTTAGGCCCAAAGGGTCGAAAATAAACTCAAAATCGCTCTATCTCTAACCGTTTTCGAGATAATAATCAACTTCCGGTTTTTGACCTTTACCATGACGGAGGAGGTCGAGGCCCAAAGGGTCGAAAATAAGCTCAAAATCGCTATATCTCTAACCGTTTTCGAGATAATGGACAATTTTTCTCTAACGGAATTCAATATACAAAAGTCACACGACCTTGACACTGAATGTCGAGATTCTATCCATGATGTTACTGCTTACAGACACCGTACACGTGTTGAAACAAGGATTTGAGCGCTATTTCCAGCATTTTTTCGTGATGGAATAGGTTTTTGAAAAAATATTTTGACCTCAATTTGACCTTGACCTTGAAGGTCAAGGTAAATTTTTTTTGCGGATTTCACGACATCTCATCACTCTCTATCTCTGTGCCAAATTTCATCGTCCTAAGTCGAATAGCGTAGGAGGAGTTTTCTGGAAACCGCCATGACGAAAAAAAAATAATAATAAAAAAAAGACAGAATAAACGGCCGGAATTCTTTACAAAGCATACCCATTTGCAAACTATGTTTGCAAATGGGAACTAGAACCGTATTTCAACACTTAACAAACATTGAAAGTTAAAAAGCAAAACTCATTTTGGCATATGTTCCTCAATTTACTCTAAAGCTTCCTCCTCCCTCCCCCCCCCCCCCCCCCCTCCGCGGAAACCACCTGGACGCCCCCCCCCATTCTCAAGTAATATTAATATTTTGAACTTATTAGCATGTTAATTGTTTGCTTGCACAAATCCATATGAGTCTTGACAAAGTCAAAGACTTGTCAAGTGTTAAATATCGATCCGCGCTGTGTTTAATATCGATCCGCGCTGTGTTTATAACAGATTGATCTCATTAGAGGTCACGTGTTATTTAACAACGGTATTTAACAACGGTATCGTGTGTTTGAATCCGCCATTTTGTTCAAAATAAAACATATTTATGCTTTTAGGTGAAGAATCCGTTACCATATAAGGTTGGTAGTATTAAAGGTCTTAATTACTGTGAAGGGCGTCGTCTATATATAATGCAAGATGGGAATAGTTCGGACAGAATTCTGGTTTCGAATATTACCAAACCTTGAAATATCGCCCAGAGATAGTTTGTTTACACATGAGTTCTTTTAACGTGTAACCAGTACAAGGAGAGAAACATAAAATTGAAGAGCACATCATAATTAGCAAAACTCGAATGTGTTATTTTCTTATCGGAACAGCTTTTGCGCCGGTTATTAAAAACTAGAAGCCACGCCATTCACCATGACATTCTTGTTAGTCGGGTTAGTCTTCTGCAGATACGACTCGTTGCGATGTGATGTTCAATTTTAATGTTCTTTGCCTCGTTAAAAGCGGCCTGTGTAGTAGGTAGGAACAAAACAATGAACTCCAAGTGCTTGAGATACGATTCTTACGTTACTTATGTCCTACGATATGTCAGGGTTTTACCTCAACTTCAAAATCTTTGCTTCCCAGGGACGCCACGCTTTCATATTTTTGCGTCCCCCGTGATTTTTTTGCGTCCCCCAATTTACACGCTGATTTGTTTGCATCCCCTTATTTGAATAAACACAAAAGGTGTGTGCTTGGAGGGGTGGGGGGGAGTAAGAGGTAACGCGTACAGTTGCAGTTCACACTATCTTTTATTGCCAAATCAAGAAAATTCTAAAAGCAATGAATTTTCATCTAACCAGGACTTAACTGGTGTAAACAGAGCCAGTTTGCACAGCAACGCAAAATCGGGAAAATGAATATGGAATCGTTAATGAGCATTTTTTCAGAAGCAGGGCTCGAAATTAGCCAGGGCCCTTGGTCCTGAAACCCCATAATTTCTGGCCGGGCCCCACGGTTTTGAAGACGTGGGGCCCGGCGGTCCCTTAATTTTTTTCGGAAAGGCATATGTTAATCGTCAATATAAACGATTTTCACAGAAGAGGAAATAGGGGTGTGGGAAGCAATCGGACTCAAAGTATCATAAAAATCATAAAAAGACAAACTGAAGACTTTGTATTACCGGTATGCGTACGAATACTTAAGAAAAATAAATTACATTTATGGGTATATCGTCATTTTTCTAATATATAGCCTATATCTATCCGGGCCCCAAGATTTTTGGCCGGGCCCGAAGAAATTTGGTAAAAATGGTTAATTTCGAGCCCTGTAAAAACCTCAAAGGTCATCGTGTTTTAATAGGACCGCACAAAGTGCTTAAGCTGTAGGTAGTTTTTTCAGTAATAATGCACGTGTGAAGACAGATTTTTTGTGCGTCCCCTGGGACGCAAGCCCTAAATTTTTTTGCCTCCCGGGCCAATTTTTTTGCGACATTGACGCGCAAATCCGCGTCCCGTAAATCCCTGGATATGTACTTCAATCTGTGAAACAAAAAGGTATCATTATCAACGGTATTGAAGTGTGGAATTCCTTACTAAATAGTATTAAGTTATCTTCCAGTGTTGATGTATGTGAAAATTTCATATTTCATCGACATTTGTTATTCAGGCTTTCACTCTCTTTCTTTTACTACAAGGCAGATGCCTTACTATTCTACTCATGATCAAAGAAAAATCCGTTCTCTGTCAGCCTGTGTCAAAGTACTGACCTGCTTATCTTTCAGTTACTCTCCGAAGCTACGCCTTAACAAAACGTCTTAATCCTTATATCTCAGGAAATGTAGAGATTACGGGTGTGAGTAATCCTCAACAGCTACAGAAGGGTTGTAAAAAATTTAGGCATTATCATTACAAACAAATTACGATTGTTGTCTTTGTGCTGCCGTTAAATTATCAACTCAAAATGTTTAAAGTAGGAAGGCCTGAAGATAAAGTTTGGGAGAACTTCAGTTTAAAACTTTATCTGTGAAGGATAAAAAATCATATGCTAAATGCATTTACTGCGAGAACGAGCAGTTGGCAAAAGCTCATCTTGCAAAAGTACCCCCATCTAAATACACTAAACGTGACAGAAATGTGCCAAATGTCGATGACACGACAGTTTATTAAATAATTTGGAATAAAATGCAAATAAACGTTGAAAGAATTTTTATGCCCGACGTTTCTCCCCTGTTTCTCCCCAATTTATCCCCGGGAGAAACATTTCTCCCCGGGAGAAACCCTAAATCCCGGGTTTTTCCCCTATTTCTCCCATGGATAGGGGAGAATTACCTTTCTCCCTGGGAGAAACCCAACCCTGTATGAAATGTAAGATATTCCTGTTCAGCAGACTAGTCGTACGTTTGAGTCTCGTCCTTTTGATTTTAGTCCTTAATAAGGTAGTATATATTTCACTGTGAGTACATGGACGTGTAGTATTGTGTTAATCCCAGCGGACCCTTTCTATCTTCCTAGGACAGAAAGGGTCACAGCTGCTGCAACAGAAATGGCCATTGATCTCAGTTTTCGAGACTCTGGATCTTTCGGCGCACGGTCAAGGACACCGAGGCTCGAACTGGCAGGCTTTTTCTTTGAAAGAACACTGAGAATTATCCTGGCTCATTATTTTCAACCTCAGCGAAACTCCCAAACTAGAGTAAAGCATGGTTTTGCAACTGTGGATTCACTGTTGTTGTGGGCGATAATGAGGGATTCGATATCCTGATCTCAAGAAAACACGTATTTTTCTCAGTAAAAAATTGTTATCTGACCATAAAACATGTGCGCCATAATTTATAATTGGGCCATTCATGTGATGCAGGCTTTCTAAAATAACGCCGTTGGTCCCAGTCGTGCGCCGAGATTTGAAAATTGACATCAATGACATTTCCTATTGTAGGAACTTTGACTCTTGCTGTCATAGGAAGACTGCAAGAGTTATCTAGGACTAGTATTGTGTGATATTATGGATTCTTGTGAAAAAAAATATTTTCATTACATGGGACCGCTATGGAAATAAGTTTGAAGAAATTCGACTTTCAGTGCTATTCTTTTTGTAGTTTGTACTGCTTTACAACAAGAACAGCATATGATAATTCTTAGCAATGTACGTGAATGGTTGTTAAAGGTTATATTGTACAATTCATATCGTTGTCTTGTTATATGACTACAGATAAATAAAAGCAGTCAGTCAGTCATTCCAAACTATACTTCTTACCTATGTCAGCTTAATTGATTGAAATGTTTGTTAGTAGCTAGGACAGTATACTCGAGAAGATTTCATTTGGTTAGCAGTTAGTTTTAGTTAATGCTTACCCACACTCGTTTAGGGGGAGGAGAGAGAATTGGTCAGAGTAGATTGTAAGCGGTGATAACAAAATGTTCGATTCTACGAGTACAGTAAGAGAGATTCAGTAAAATAAGTTCAGATATATCGTTACACCTCAACGTGTATCCTTTGTTCTTCTGATTTGAAAAAAATATAACTATCAGTGTTTGGCAATCAATATTCTTTTTCATATCAGTTGTTCGAAGTGTATTACTCTAGTATATTTTTTTTTTGTCTGGGCTGCAATTTTTTCAATCCGGAGTGACGTTACTGCGTTTCTGGCGGTTTCAGAACACATGCCATCCATTCAGTTGTTTCATGCGCAAGGTTTTTTTTTTGGTGTGTTGTAGTAAACTTGAGAAACAAGAAGAAACGCACCACCATAGGTAGAGAAATATGAGTGACAGCGATTCTGACGTTCCTGACCTCGCTAGTAGGTCCTGTAGTGAAGATGACGACGATGAGGATGAGCATGAATGCGGGTCCTGCAATTGCGGTCCTAATAGAGGTAGGTCGTCACTATAGGCACGAAATTTATTTTCTAACAAATTTTACCCAAGATGTTAAAAAGCAAAAACAGTTTTAACTTTGAAAATACATAGGAAATATATCAAGAATTAGTTGAATCTAAATTATTAGTGTGACCCAATCTGTTGTTTATAATGTTATGGTAGCATTGAGTTCTTGTTTATGTTTCACTGTCTTCAGGAGACAGAGTGGAGGACTTCCATGACAGATATGATAAAGAGAAGCACCTACAGCTGATGAAAATCTTCACGCTGTCACCGTTTTTACTTGGCACGAGTCATCAGCCCGAGATTTGGTTGAAATATGCGCATGATTCTAAACTGTTACCTTCAACAGTGTAAGTTGTGATGGATACATAGGTTCAAAAGTTATTTATATTTGTGTTTTAATGTGCTGGAATTTTCAAATGTGTAGAAGAAAGAAAGAAAACAACAGTACATGTAATTTCAGCCTTTTTAATAACATTTTGCAGAATTTTTTTTACATGCAAAAACTGTTCCTTTGACCACAAATACCCAGTTTGAACACGCGGGGGTATCATACAAAAAATCACAGAAATCAGTCCTGATAATGAGTGTGCATTTTCACAGTAAATTAACGTAAATTAACAATATTAATCAATTGTCTGTTTAATTACAACAGAATATTCACTTATTGTCACATAAACACACCGTAGGCTTTCAGTGGTCAGCTAGAAATAAAAATAACTTTTGAACCGATGTATACTTTGGAATGTTTTGTCACCACGTCTTCAGATTAAGCAAATTATTCACGGTACCCAAAAGCACACAGTTCAATTTGCATTATTATCTTATTCAAAGAATGTTTCATTCTTCGGCACTAAATGTGATTTATCGAATTTGTTCATATTTTGAGACCCAACCTCGGCTAGGGCCCGAAGGAGGCCTATGACTTTGTTTGTTCGTCCGCCGGTCAATCTCCCACTGTTAGGCCCACCGTGATAATCGATTTCCCGCGTTATTTGGTATATAATATATGGATAGAATGACCTATAGAAGTGGGCAGGCGCACGGATTTTTTATAGTATCAATGACCAAGCATAAATCCTGAATTTCAGACCTGAGGAGACCTTTGCCCGACACGTCGCCGTAGAAGATGCGTATTTGCACGTGGCCGAGGTTCTGGAAGAAGCCATTAATCTGGTGCAGAACCAGCTGGTAAGTTTCCACGGTGACAGCTGATTGAAGAACAGCTGGTACGTTTCATCGTTGACAGCTGATTGAAGAACATTGCTGCATTTTACAGAATGGTCTTACAATGTCTTGTTCAGCGATTACCAACTTCTGTACGTTTAGAATTGGGTTATGTAGCCGCATAGTCAGTATCTTTTACAGAAGGCTTCCCCAAGCCACACTTCTAGCTTCCGTCAGCAGTGCTCTTAATCGGTATTCGAGTCTTGGTGTTTATTTATGACAGAAAAAAAAATATTGTGACGAAATAAGAAGTGAAAGGTAATTTTGATATTTTTGAAACACAATATGTTGAATTTTCTGTTTGATCGACTCCAAGAACTGGAGCACCCAAAGAAGACACACAATAAAACACATTTATGACGTTGAAAATGGTTAAATGCGGATTCAGAGTGACAAGCAAGTGCAAATGGGTGACCTGCGTAGTTTGTTCGAGTCGATCGACCGTTCCGTGTTCCCCTACCTGGATTTTATGGACCATCAACCGCGCCCTCTGGAAGATGTCCTGCACAGGGCCAAAGACTTCACCTTCTTGCATGCCTGGAAAAACCTAATTAGCAGCAAACAGAATATCATGAAGTGAGTTAACGTCGTTACAATTAAGTTGCAGCGATATCTCACACCGAAGTGTTCTGTTTTTGCGTGTAATTGAAGTGCGCTACTATTGGTAGTTGTTTGCAAATTTTTTTTCACAAGTAAACTGAATGTTTTCCGAGAAGTATTTATGTGCCACGCAGTATTGATTGGAAACTAAGAGATGTAAAGCAATGTGTCGCCTTTTTTTTTTTTTTTTTCCTTTTTATAGGCCTGAGGGAGGTCTGTTGCTAGATGACCGTCAGTTGGTTGTTTGTTTGCTGTTTGCCACCAGGCAGTGTAAGTACCCGTGAGGTATCGTTATTCCTCGTAATTGTGATGGGGGGGTGGGGGGGGGGGAAGTCAAATCCGTATAATATACAAAGTCCATGATGGTGTAGCAAAGAAACAAGTTAAAATTTATCTCAAAACAGATATTTTCGGAACTGCATTTTTCGCTGGTTGCGTTCAACAAAGCAAATAAAACAACGAAACAACAAAAAAAAAAAGGTTGGCGTAGCTTTCAGTATCATAAATATATTATATCATGAAATAAATAACATTATTTCGTGAAGTGGCGAAAGATTTTAGGCATTACGCGAATTTGCCAGTTTGATTTGCCATTACGTCAAATGGCGGGTTTCCAACATTGCCTGTAACATCTATATATATATATAAATATATATATATATATTCTCGATGATGTTAGTTTTGTCCAGTGGTATTTGGGAACTGGTTGCCGTGTTCGTTAAGGGGCATATTGCCGTAACGTTTCGAATGAGCTGCAGCGTCCGCGTTATAGCTCCGCCTTTCTATCTGCATGGTACAGATTTATCCTACGTGCTGAGCTTCGAGGACGGCACAAAGAGGAGCATTTGCGACGATTTTGAGGAGCGGCGCGATAGAAACGACAGGGTGAGTTTTTTGCGTGGTGAGGAACTGATAGAATTTACGCCATTCTTTGCGGTCGCCGCGCGTCACAGCCCTGCGTGTGGAAAACTCCGCATAGGGGTCCATGCATAAACCTGATAACTGCACTTATCAGCAGTGGAGAAAAATGCTTTTTAAGTTTGAAATTGTAGTAACAAACATAGGTTTGTCCCAGCGCATTTTCCTAAAAAAATGCCCACTTCTAATCGGTTTTGAGGTGTAAGACTTACATATGTGATAGAACAGAGGCCAAGAAATACCGTAGTGGTAATAGTGCATTTTCCTGATAAGCGGAGTTATCAAGTTTATGCATGGACCCCTTCAATTGTATTGCGAATGCCTGTCACCTAATTCCCGAGACGGCGTATCCAGAAATCTCTCTCTGAAGGTCTTCTCGAGCAATTCTATACCTACAGCTTTACATATGTCGTTTTACACCTGTCGTCTTACATCCATTGTAGTTCCACCAACTCCCAATTGGGGCTTTAGGAATCCGAGGGCGACTATACCATTGTCTCTTTGTCCGTCCGCCCGGATAATCCGTTTCTTATGATAATTGGAATATAGACTGTTTTTCATTGTGGTTAGGTGCACGTTATTTTTATTTTGACCATGGCCATGACCCAATTGCAAGGTGTTCCATCTTGGATTCCGGTTAGGGGCTGTGCTGTCAACCATGGTTTGTTTTTTACAGGAAGTGGCACCGATGAAGGACAGTGGGAACAGCAGTTTCAAGGCGAAGGATTATAAAGGCGCTATACAGGCGTACACAGCTGCCATTCGCGTCAGGTAATTTACAGGTGCCAGCTGTTTGCTCAGTGATGCACTCTAAACCTTTATTATTGTCATGCATGGGAAATAACTGACAGCTGTCATTGCGTGCCAAGTAACTGGCAGCTGTTATCGTACCACGTAACTAACAGCTGTCATTGCGTGCCAAGTAACTGACAGCTGTTATCGTGTCAGGTAACTGACAGCTGTCTTGATTGTCCAAGGTTGTTGAAAGCTGTTCAAATGGCATATACGTTATCTGTGTGTGTGTCTACATTTTGAGCATTTTTTTATAATATAATAGCAGCAGGGTTCATAGCGATCTTTGAAATCCTGGAAAAATCATGGAATTCGGCAAAATCCTTCAAGGATCCTGGAAAATCCTGGAATCTGACAAAAAATTCGGAATTCGTAATTATTTTTTTCTAATTTATGAAATATTACAATCTTTCTCTGTGTATGATTTAAAAATATAATGTGCAAATAAATAATCGAATTTGTTGGTTTAGAAGTACAAATAACTGACATTCTTGAATGTAAAATCTTGGAGAAATCCTTTAAAATCCTGGTATTTCATTTTAAAATATCCTTGAAAATCCTGGAATTTCACCTGCAAATATCCTTGAAAATCCTTGAATTTTACCTCCAAATGTCCTTGAAAATCCAGGAATTTGACGTCTGGTCATCGCTATGAGCCCTGTTAATGGCAACTTTATAGAATTATTTTTATAAAAAATGTTGCAGTCGGTACAATGCGATACTGTATGGGAACAGAGCACAGTCCTATTCACATTCCAAGATGTACCCTGAGGCCCTGTCGGACAGCGTGAGATCCATTGCACTCAAGCCCACGTGGCATAAGGTGAGCGCTGCATTACTTGGTGGCAGATGTCAGCCTCTTTATTTATTATTTGTTTTTAGTGGACTTTAGTGCCAGTCAATTGGGGAAAAAATTATTAGTGTTTGCTGTGATGCCGGTCTAAGAAATATAGGATTCTTTAGTATGTATTTTCATCGTTGTTCTGTTTGCTTGAAAGATGAGCTAACGAGACATAGCCCATAAAAAAAACTAAAGCATCGTATCGTTCCAGGCAGAGTGAACTCTCGTTGTTGCGAAACAGATGACCTCTGAGGAGATCTCTCTGTTATGTATAACCACAGGGCGGATGGATATTATAAAAAGTAGTTTCTGTTTTTTTTTATGGGCACTGTTTTCGCGGAATCCCCGGTGGCTTTGCGAAATTACAAGGGTGTTATACACAACAGACCACACCGCCGTAGAGGTTGGCTGTTGGACGTCGAAGGAGCTGTGTGCATGCCGCCGTATGTGATAACAGAGTAGCTGCTTTTAGTTGCTCTTGTTGATTTATTTGGCAGGGTTATTACCGATGTGCCCAGGCACTGTTTGAAATGAGGCGCATTGAAAGGGCTCTAAAAATAACCGAACTTGGAATACAGCGTTGTCCTGAAGATGAAAACCTGAAAGATCAGATGCTCCGATTCACAGGCTACATCCGTGGTAAGTGTTATCAAAAATTCTCGAAGAAAAAAAGGGGAAACAAAAATAAATAGAAATAAATAAAAAACAGAACTATAAGGCCCCTTTTTCCAAGATTGTGAACAAAAGTGAACTATTTTGAAATATTGAGTAAAATGAAGGGCCTGGTCTAAAAACGTGAGAGAGGCGGGGGTTTTGTGAGTGGAGGGTACTTCAGTGCTTAGTGGAAGCAGAAAGGAGAGCAAAAAAATCCCTGCATGAGTAAACTATATTTTAAAAAAAAAAAAAAAAAAGGTTGCTGAATAATTTTGTTATTGACATGAGCAACAGCTGCTTGGTTGCATTAAGACGTTGGGTTAATGGTGCTATGAAATTTTTTTCCACAATTAAAATGGTGTGAAAAAATATTTCATGTCCGGTGCGAACTTTGAAAGCATGGTTGGGCCTTGTCCAGAGAAAGTGATGGCGACAATGTTTGGTGCCGACTCGGTTAGGCGCCGGCTACACACGGGGGTCCTTATTGTGTGTTTTTAGCGCACCCACTGCCGGACAACAAGCGCCTGAGGAAGTTCCAAGGCATATTTCCACGGAGAGAGGACGAACCCGACGAGTGAGTACAGCGCCTTCATTTTTTTTTTTAGCCCAGCCGACTTCCGTCGGTCTGTGCTCATCACTTATGGGGTTTTCGTTGTGTGTGTAAACAATTTTTTTTTTTAAAATGCTACTCTTCCAACATTACTGGTCAGATTATTTTGAGATTTGGCAAAGTTGTTCCCTGGGAAATCCTCAAAACAGCTTGTAATTTTTTGGCTATTTGGTTGGAATTGGCTAAATATTTGGCCAAAACATTGGCCAGATTTAAGTAAACACACACACGCACACAAAATGCTCCTCTTCCTACAAATCTGACCCAATTGTGTTGATATTTAACAGGGATGTTCCCCCAATGTTCCCGCATAATACTTCCATTTTGTTTGGCCATTTGGACAAAATGTTGTATAAAAAAAATATTGTATAAAAACTTTCTTTTCTTTCTTTCTTTCCTTTCGTCTCTCCGTTCTCTCCAGTATTTGATCCGATCGGACGAATGATTTCGTCACGACTGGGTGGGTGTAATACCAAGGTTGGTCTTTTAAGAAAGGTTGGAGTGAGAAAATGCGACAGTATTCCCGTTCCACTGGGTGAAAAAAAAGTTTGCAAGACTGTCTCTACTGTTCCAACTGCTAGCTTCGGGACTCCTTCCCTTCTTAAACTATAAAACGTGATGTTGTTCTGTATTTTAATGTATTATGTACCAATGTACGTTTGTTTGTTTTATCCGTGTTGTACGCTCCTGTAATAGAACAGTGAGCTGCTTCTGTGGGGGTAGGTCAGTTGCTCACCGGACAGTTGCTCGCCGTCTAAATAAAAAAAAACGGTCAATTGCTCACCACTTAAATTTTATTTCAAACATTTTATAATTTCCACTGTTACTGTTAAGACGAATTTTCTGTTTCACTTTTAGACGAATTTCCGCCTATCTGTTTTATCAGTTTCAAAGCGTGTTTGTTGTTTGTTATGCAATAATTCCACACGAAATTTCCTTAAAGAATTTACGTCTATCTCTTTCATCACTTTCAGAGCGTGTTTATTCTTATATTATGTAACAATTCTCTTGTAAATACCCTACTGCTGGGTGATATCTTATTTGCGGTAAACGGAACAGACGACCCCTCCCCGGAACGGACCCCACCCGGAACAGACCCCTCTTTTTTGCAGTGGTTGGAACAGACCCCCCCCCCCCCCCCCATTTTTTATTATTATAAAAATGTTTCAGTATCTCTGTGAAATGAAATTAAAAAATCAAGTTATTTTGGGGATAACAGAGCAGCGAGCACATATCCAGAATCTACGTTCACCTTTTGTTGAATACATCTATTGAATACATCTCCGGCTCTTGGGTCGGGGTGTGGGTGTTTCGCTAATCTGCTGTTAACTTTCTGCAGATTGAATCTCCGTTAATTGTTTTGACAGAGAGGTTTTGATTGCATTCGAGTTCTGTAACTGTGTTATTATTTGTGTGATCTCAAGGCATTAATTGTGTTATTGCTAATAGTTTTATCAAATTGCAATTGCGATCCCCTTTGATGAAGATGAAACAACATCAATACATCCTTTCATGCTTTTCATTATGATGAAAGGACATTGGCACATGTTTTCATCGTGATGAAAAAGTGTTGGATTACTTATAAACACGCAGTTTAAATAATAATTGAAAACTGTAAAATATATATATCTTACAGTAAATCTGTGTAATCAGTAATTTCACGTAATTCCTAAAACCGCCTCGAGGCGGACACTCTAACCACTAGGCCACCGAGGCTGGTCCCTGTCTACAAAGTCTGGAAAACTAGGTTGGTTCCCGCGACCTCTCTTCAAACCATGTCACGACGGGTTGTCAAGTACGCATGTAAAATTTAACCTTACAGCTCATCCATTAATTTTATTAAAAATTAGCACACATACATACAGCCACGATATTCGAATAATCGTGCCTCTAGAACAAGGCACAATGCAGTCACTGAACAAGGATAAAAGTAGTACGTTATGGGTAAACTGTATTTTCGCTGCTTCTCTCCTTCGGTAATACACAAACAGGATTCGCTTAGTGCTTAGGGTGACAAAAATGCATACTTTATTGGCGACCCCAAAAGCAAAACTAAATAAATAATTAATTATTGAAACAAACGGCAGATATAAATGAAGGCATCTTCCATTAATCATTAATTCGGGTTAATCCAAGCATCAGCCGTGACTTCATTAAAACGAACACTCGATTTATTTATCTAATTGCTCTTTAATTTAGGATGATGTGAACTTGCGTAAACCAGCAAATTTTTGCAAGTGCTATATTTTCAAAATGTTAATGTGTAGGATACATTATTGTAAAGACTGAAAAGGGATACCAGTGCCTTAGCGTAACCGTGGTGTTAACGTTTTATTTAATAAACCTCAAGACTTGAATCAACACTGCAGTGATCAAATACATCGCTTCTACCATGGTTTCAAATGCAGAATGCATGTCTTTAGTGAAAGCAAATGCTGATATGAGGTCAGTTATTTATTTTTGCATGCCAAACTGCTGTGACATATGCTATTACCTTTAGGTTCTGATAGGTAAAATATCGTGGATAATCCCCCTTCAAGTTTTAAATCACAATACTGGCAATAATTGATAGGACCTCCAGTATTAATCCTAATTCATAAAGGCGAGTAATCTTAAGTTTGTAACATTTGCAATTCGAGATGAAAGCAAAGGTCTCAATATGCAATTCAATCTCCGGCAAATGACACCAAATCTCATCTCAGGTGAGTGAGTGCACAAAGTGCAATTCAAGATACAAGCATGTCCAGCCGAGTTAACAAACAAGGAAAGAGAGAAACACTCTGAAACGAATACTGTTAGGCCAAAAAATGAAGTATGAAAAATGCATTTAATTCGAATTTAAAAGCTACCCGAAAAGGGATGTTGGTGAGGCTGGGTTTTGACGATTCACGTTTTTACCGGCATTTACGCAATTTTACAAAAAAATTTTCAATTCCACCATTTCGGCATTTTTTGTCATTTGCGAAAAAAAGCAAAGTCCAAGTGGAGAAGCACCTAAGAAGCTTTTGATTGGAATTTTATAACTGTGTTTCAAAAAGACTACCATTTATTCCAGTTTTTGCCAGATTTCAAAGTTCCGCCATTTCGGCAGCTTTTGGCGAACCGCGAAAAAAATAATAATAGCGTAACATCTAAGCGATTGGTGTAAAACTGTAGGAGTGGCATTTTTAAAAATGGGTCAAAACGGGCACAAAAAGTGCCGTCATTTTGTCAGTTTTTCGTCAATCGTCAAAAAAAGTAATAGACAGGTGGGGGACCACCCAGGGAACATTTCTGCGTCATATTAAAACGATTGGAGCAAAAACTGTGGGAGGAGTAACATTTTAAAGAAAAAGTTTAACATTCGCACAAACATTCAAGCCCCCTATAGTGATATGACTAACCCAGTCCGACAAAGTCGGCTGGGTTAAAATAGGGACTCACGAGTGATCTTAGCTTTGTAACATTTGCAATTCGAGATAAAAGCAAAAGACTCAATATTTAATTCCAACTCCGGCAAATGACACCAAATGTCACCTTAGGTGAGCTAGTTCACGAATTGCAATTCAAGATAAAAAAGGACTCACCATGGTCGAAATAATCTATAACAAGCTAAGTTCATGTGAGCGTGTTCCTCCATTTTTTTGCCATTGTTTAACTTTGTTCGACCTTTATTACGCATATTTACTAACTGATGTTTAGGAAATTTGTGAAGTAAAACACCTTTGAAAACAGTAAATACATGAAATTCCTGAAGATTTTAGGAATTTCGCGTAATTGCTGGCCCCGACAGTAATTTCACGTAATTCCTAAAACTTTTAGTAATTACGTGAATTTACTGATTACACAGATTTACTGTAACATATATATAAACATTTCAAAAAATATATCCCAGAACGTAATATATATATATATATATATATATATATATATATGGGGGGGGGGGGGTCTGTTCCTACCAAAAAAAAGGGGGGGGTCTGTTCCGGGGGGGGTCTGTTCCTACATTCCTTATTATGTCTCCCCGACCAAGGGGAGACATATAGTGTTTGTACGTTCTGTGTGTGTGTATGTGTGTACGTGTGTGTGTGTGGATGCGGCTTCGTCGGGAAACAAGACGAATTGGTGTGTATCACGTTGCAATGTTAAAGTGAAACGGACCGAATTTCGGTCCGTTTCGCATTTTGGTCGGGTCGTCCGTTTCGCAAATCTGTGTTAGGGGTTCATTTTGCGAAACAAGACGTGCTCTTTCACCTGAGACCACATGCCTATTTCGCAGAAATTTACAGAGACCTTCAAAATTTCTGTGTAAAATAGTTCTCACACCAACATATAGGTGGCTACCTACCATGAACTCTGTGTGAGAAAAGCACGTGGAACGAGAGCCAATCAGAAGGCGTACACATCTTACGATCTGTGTGAAATCTATTTTTATATCACATTTCAGCCAATCAGGTGCTAGCACATGTGTCAGGGGAGCGCGACCACGTGTTGGAATGGACCCGGCCCCGGGTGGTTGTCTACTTTTTGGCCTACATTTTAATAGATTCTCGGGTGGCATATCCGTAGAATTGTATTTAAAACAGGAAGAATAATATCGCAAATACGTTTTAAAGTTATTTATTGTTTTGTTTGTAGCCTATAAATCTCAAAAATCAAAGTTAAAGTTGAGGGTAAACAAGGCAACACCCCTTTTGGTAGTGGACGATAATACCAGAAAGTTTCCACTTCATTTTTTAAAGTACATATTTTTGTTTAACTGAAGCAAAGTGTCACATATTTTATTAAGCAATCGTTAGAGTTTGTTATTCTTCGTAGATTCTTGTTTTTTTTTTAACCAAGTCATTTGTTTGACATATTATTCTCGGTTTCTTTATGTAAGCCGGTCTGTTTCGCAAGCCTCATGTACGCGTGTTGTGTGTGAATTGCAGTCACTGTAAACTCTCAGTGCAATTTATAACTTTTTTTGTGCGAACAGGCGTGTTTCGTGTCCGTACATGTCTTATTTACACTCAATCTTTCTGTGGCTATCGCTGAAATTGACTTCATCTCTCATTACTTGATGCCCTTAAACTTGAGTGCTGTGTTCACCAAATTCTCCCAAATTCGCCTGGTTTCGCTGTGTAGAGGCAGATTCTTGTGTGATGCCATTTATATTTTTGGGGTGTACAAGCGTGTGTCATGTGCGTACAAGTTTAATATACACTCAGTCTTTCCGTCAATATCACCTGAACTGAGTTTTGTTTCTCACTGCTTGGTGACCTTAATCTTAATTGTGCTGTCTTTTTTTTTTTTTCAAATTCGACTTATTTCACTTTGACTGAAACTAATACTTCAAAAGTGCATTTTTGTATTAGCGCAAATAGAGAGGGTGCGCGACCTCCCCCACTGCTCCCTCGCCCCCCCCCCCCCCCCGTCCCAAGAGCAAAATGCAATGGTAAAGCCTATTAGTCATAAAAAAATGTTTAACACCGTTAAACTTAAGATTATTGCAGGCGAGAACTCCCCCCCCCTCTCTCCAGTACACAACCACTGCGAAATTGGTAGTTGATAAACGCATTAAAATGGGCTTATTTTATTCATTGCAGGACGCAATCCTTCAAAAATTTATTGCTCCATTAGTGTAGCTGGTGGGAGACAATGACGTGCAAACCTCCCCCTCCCTTATCGCTTTAACTGAGTTTCACTATCTCACTGTCCTTAATCTTGAGTATGCTTTATTTAAAAAAAAAAAAAGAGAGAGAGAGAGAGAGATAGAGAAATCGATTCGTTTCACGTTGCCATTGCGTTTTGGCACATCAAAATGGCTTTTTTTTTTCGAGCCAAAAATTGTAGTATTTGTACTGTTAAATTGGTGCAACAACGGGGTTGGGGGCATTCGGGGTAAACCCCACCCTTTCCCCAAAAAGCGAAATGCACTGGTAAAAAAATTGCCGGCCAGATCCCCCTCACCCTTCCTCCTCCTCTCTTGTGTACGCCAACTGCGAAATTGACAGTTGATAAACACACCGAAACGGCTATTCGCAGTTGATTTGCTTGCATCTGTCAGCGGGCTAAAGCGAGAGATTCTCACGCACATGTGATAGGCTGATTGTGTATTATTGTGCGCTGTTTTATTTGTTTGAGCACTGCTTTTATGATTGGCTTGCCTTGTTGCTATTTACACGCGAAAAATGTCATATTTATCTTCCATATATGCTTCGCAGATCCCCCCCCCCTCTCCTGCCACACCCCCGTCCTCCTTCACTGCGGAATTGCCAATTCAAACACGTATCAGAAGCTCTATTTCGCAGTAGATTTGCTTTGATCTGTGAACGGGCTAAAAGCGAGAGATTCCCACGCTCATGACAGGCTGACTGTATATTATTGTGCGCTGTTTTAATTGTGGGAGCACTACTTTTATGATTGGCTTGCCTTGTTACTGTTTACGCGCAAAATAATCCGTTATTTTGTAAAGGTTTTCTGCCATTAAAATGCTTGTTTGGTGATATTTTTTAGTTTGTGTTAGTTTATAAAAAAATATGGTAAGGTTTGGAATGAAATTATCTGCGAAACACTACACTGTGTACATGAACTTGAATGTTTTTTTTTTTTGACTCAGTATGCAAATTAACCTGTCACGAGGTGTATGCGCGCGGCTTTGTTCTTGGTGGCATCACTTTCAATGCAGAAACGTCCAGGTTACACGTGGATAATTTTTGAAAAAATTAAAAGTGGATAAAAAGTTAATGAGGATATGCCTGAAAGGTAAATACACACGTGTTAAAAGCGCGGTTATTTTGTGAATCACGAAAAAATGTTATTTTAGCGTTTTTGATGTGATTTGTGTCATTTTTTTTAAGAATGTGTAAGATGCTGCTGTAAAAATACAGGCTTAATTGTGAGGGCGTCAAATTCTGAGCTAACATATCTTTTCATTTTACGGATTTAAGTGTCTAGAAATGTTCGCTCAGAAAATTGTTGCTCAGTTTCGCTTGAAAATGCTGTCGATGTTGTCCTTTCCTGGATTTCTTGGATTACAATTTTTTGTAAGTGGCCACTGCTGGCAACTAGCTTTTTTGATCCGGGTCCTTGGGACCCGGGTCTTTGAAAAAGGAGGGTCCAAAGCTATTTAGGGAGGATCCAAACCGTGTTAAGATAACATAGGGCGCAAGAAGACCTGATTTTTTGCGGCTTAGTCGGACTCTGGGTAGCCAAAAAGGAGGGTCTCGGACACCCGCAAATTTCCAGCCCTGTTAATACGTACACAGACTTCTGCCAATTTTAAACCCCCTACCCTGAACGCAGTCCGGATGCTTTGGCCCCCCCTCCACCTTGAACGCTTAAAAGAATAAGCCAATTCACACTTAGACTTTTGCGGAAAATTTTTGCGTTTCGGCTGAATTCAGGCGAGATTAGGATGTAATGATAGAAGAAAAAACGGCATGGATGATCTCTTAGAATGTAAAAAAAAAATCGGTCAATTTCGCGCAGTTATAGCTTATGCTGTCGGGTCATACCTAAGATTGGGGTTCCTTCTTGCTACTCCGTGAGGGACTCCACATACAGGGGTTAGAGAGATTGTGAATGCCCCATATCAGAATAATGTGGCAGGGGGCCCCGATACGGCCATAGCAGTAAAAAAAAAAAAGATAGAAAGTCACAATGCTACACAAAATGTATCCGGTCACTGGTCGGTTAGTTTCGCTAAGATTTATTGATTGTGTTGTCGTTATTTCAAATTCCCAATATATTCAGCTAATGATCATTCTCCTATGGCTTTCACAGATGCCGCGGAAAAAAGGGTGGATTAAAAAGGTCCCAGAGAGGTTCGTTGATCTGCAGCGCTACAGAACAGGTGACGTTGTGCTTCACATGTACAGAAGGAAGTGGTGGCGTGCACGTGTGGAAGGCCGGGACCCTGACAGAAGTATAGAAGTCTCGTTTTGCGGTTTTGACTTTGCGTAAGTTCTTAAACATTTTTCTATTGCTTTCCTTTCCAGGTCGTGGAGGTCCTGTAAAACCAGGTTGATTTAGATTCCCTTTTGTTTTTGCGTGTTCTTGTGGAATGATGACGTCCTATTCGCAGAAATTGTACTTTTGTAGAGTTGAAAGACCAGTGTATCGTAACATTTTTTTTTGCTCCTGTAATAACTGAAAAAAACTTGACAAGGACAGAAGTGACGTCCTTACAGCAGCTGAGAGTGATGCATGATTTCAAAACATTCTTTCATTTTTAGTCCGGAGAAAGTTTCCGATCCCAGGAAGCTCAAACTGTTTCCTATGGCTGTGGGAATTGGTAATATGTTATTAAGAAATGACAGATTTTTTTTCCTTCCCTGTGATTGGGTTAAATGTCTGTTTTGTCGTTTTATGGTTTGCAAATCTCCGTTTCCGTTGAGTTTTGCATGATAGTGCTTCATAAGTTTGCAGGTTCGATTATCTAGCCGGAAGCATCAGACCCAAAAGGACTTGTATTTTTCAGTATCTTAGATGAAGTGCTGAATCCCTGTATTGCCAGTTGCACGTTCTCATTGCTAAACGGACTGTATATGCGAGATTTTACTTATTCGTATACCACCTATTTTTAAATTTTCTCTTCGGTATCTGTTCTCTCTGTAACTTGCGTGGAATAGAAATTGAAATTACCATTGTGTACGTGTCATTTTTGTGCTCACGCCTTGGAATGATAAAAAAGTATCGTTTTCCTTTACGCACAGTGTGTTTTCGCATGGTTTTTGGGAATGATTTATGTGCGTCTAAACTTGTATGGAATGAAATGTGGAATGATCAAGCATTCCGTCATTTTTTTCTGCAGAAGAGGTGTGTAAAAACCCCGAGAAGGGATACATCAAGGCCTGGGCAGAAGCCGCAAAGAGGTTATGCGGCAGGGATCAGGGCCACTTGACCCATTTTGTGGGTGAAATTGTTGGGGGACCGGTTAAAGATAGTGATGACAGTTCGGATGTTAACCAAGCCTGTAGCCAGATTAAGAAAGCAGCGGAAAATATCCCTGCGCCGATTTCAGGTAATTACAGGTGGACGAATGTACAACATATATTTTGCTTGACGCGTATTTCTCGTTTCATTCGACATTTTTTTTGTGTGTGTGTGCGTGATCCGAAGGGCAGTTTCGTTATTTTACTGAACCGGAACTTGTAAGACTGAAGCGAAACGGACTGTTGTCAGAATTTTGAACATGCATGACCTGTGCGGCTAAGCTTTAAATTGTTCAAGGATGAAATAAGGACGTTATAGTTTATGACTCGGCTGTTACATTAGAATGAAACATTGGCATTGGAAGAAATCTCAGAGTTTAAATTAATTTTAAAACATCTGTTCATTTCGCTTGCACAGAATAAATAGTTTACATTTTCATACAATATCCCCGTTGCAGCGATCGAAAGCCATGACACAGAAGTTACGGTCACCGTTGGGGAGGGGGTGGCGCAATCCGAAGAACGCAGTTCGGACAGCGATTGCGTCATTACAGGCGTTGATACCATGTCAAAAGAGCTTTGTGAGAGACCAGTGAAAAGGGAAGAGTCGGCTAACACACATTCATCGCAGGGCGAGAAAGACACAAAACTCTCAGCGAATGCGGAATCGGCTGTTGAAAGGGCGTCTTCTGAGAAATTGCTGGGTAAGTGATGCTTTTGCATCTATAAAGGGTAAGAATTGTTGCTGAGATGTGTCGGAAGGAGTATCGTGATATATGTAGCACCAGTGCAGATTTGGTCAAGCCAACCAGGTGCTGAAGTTTTAAAGAATTCAAAACATTTTTCGTGCGTTGTGTTTGTCGGCGAAACGGACTGCTTATCGGTGCCCACTGCTAAGATTGTAAGAGTTTTGTACAATTCAGCTTTGAATTGAAAATGAAATGTGAAGGTTATTCCTGGGCGCTTCATGGTCTCTTCAAAGGTAGTTGCTGTTTTGACTTGATGTGAGGTTGTCAGTGTCTCTGTCGTACGAATTGACAGTGATTTAGCGTTTGTAATACCAGTGTTATACATTTTCAGAAAATGTCCCAGTTGTGCAATCGGAAGCCGTGACACAGAAGTTACGGTCACCGTTGGGGAGGGGGTGGCGCAATCCGAAGAACGCAGTTCGGACAGCGATTGCGACATTACAGGCGTTGATACCATGTCAAAAGAGCTTTGTGAGAGACCAGTGAAAAGGGAAGAGTCGGCTAACACACATTCATCGCAGGGCGAGAAAGACACAAAACTCTCAGCGAATGCGGAATCGGCTGTTGAAAGGGCGTCTTCTGAGAAGTTGCTGGATAGTACGGGCAATTTTCATGTACCGGGATCTCAAAACCTGCCACATTTGCCGAGGTATTAAGAAGTTTTTTGGTTCGTACATTTCGCATGGCTCTGTGCGTTCGCGTATCAGGTTTCAGTGTGTTATTTGCATTTGATTTTTCTCGTATAAAGTGACCGACTGTAAATTTATGAAAGTGGCGGTGATGGGTAGTACGGATAAGTTTCATGTGACAGGGTCACAAAAGCTGCCAAGTTTGCCGATGTATTTAAAAAAGAAATACTTGCGTCGTAGATTTCGCGTGGTTGCACTCTATTTCGCATGGTTGTAGATGTGTGCGCACATTTCGCTTGTCAGTTCGAAAGCATTAGCTGTGTTATTTGCAGTTCACTGCTCCTATAAGAAGTGGCCGATTTTAAATTTATGAGCGTTGCGAGATGATGTAGTACGAGAAAATGATATGTGGCAGGGTCTCAAAACTTACAAATTTTGCTTACTCAAGTTTCTGTGAGTAAGAACATTTTGGTGTTCGCACATTTCGCATGGTTGTGTACGTACATTTGGCTTGTCAATTCGAAAGCTTTAACTGCGTTAATTGCAGGTCACTTTTCTCACACCAAGTGACAGACTTTGGTACGTACAAAACCATGCGAAATGTGCGAATACCAAACTGTTCTAATTCAAAGAAACAGCGGCAAAATTTTCGATGTTTGAGACCCTGTTACATGCATGGTTGTGGACGTACATTTCGCATGTGATATTTTAGGACACAGGGACAAAGTTCAGTTGCGGGCATACCTTTCAGATTTTACAAGAAAAATAAAAAGGCGGATGAAGCTTCAGATCCGTTAAAAAAAAAGAAACTGTTTTGGGGACATTTCGCTGTGATGTCATGTTTGTGGGATTCTGTTTTGGTTTACACAAGTGCGGGGAGTTTTTTTTTTTTTTGTATCAGTTTTTCCATGCAGTTCACTGTTCTTATACGAAGTGACCGACTTTTAATTTGTGAACGTCACGGGGCTGGGTAGTACGGGCAATTTTCATGTAACGGGGTCTCAAAACCTGCCACATTTGCCGAGGTATTAAGAAGTTTATTGGTTCGTACATTTCGCATGGCTATGTGCGTTCGCGTATCAGGTTTCAGTGTGTTATTTGCATTTGATTTTTCTCGTATAAAGTGACCGACTGTAAATTTATGAAAGTGGCGGTGATGGGTAGTACGGATAAGTTTCATGTGACAGGGTCACAAAAGCTGCCAAGTTTGCCGATGTATTTAAAAAAGAAATACTTGCGTCGTAGGTTTCGCGGGTTGCACTACATTTCGCATGGTTGTAGATGTGTGCGTACATTTCGCTTGTCAGTTCGAAAACATTAGCTGAGTTATTTGCAGTTCACTGCTCCTATAAGAAGTGGCCGACTTTAAATTTATGAGCGTTGCGAGATGATGTAGTACGAGAAAATGAAATGTGGCAGGGTCTCAAAACTTACAAATTTTGCTGATGTTTCTGTGAGTAAGAACATTTTGGTCATCGCACATTTCGCATGGTTGTGTACGTACATTTGGCTTGTCAGTTCGAAAGCTTTAACTGCGTTAATTACAGGTCACTTTTCTCACACCAAGTGACAGACTTTGGTACGTACAAACCATGCGAAATGTGCGAATACCAAACTGTTCTAATTCAAAGAAACATCGGCAAAATTTTCGATGTTTGAGACCCTGTTACATACATGGTTGTAAACGTACATTTCGCATGTGATATTTTAGGACACAGGGACAAAGTTCAGTTGCGGGCATACCTTTCAAATTTTTACAAGAAAAATTAAAAGGCGGATGAAGCTTCAGATCCGTTTAAAAAAAAAAGAAACTGTTTTGGGGACATTTCGCTGTGATGTCATGTTTGTGGGATTCTGTTTTGGTTTACACAAGTGCGGGGAGTTTTATTTTTTTTTTGTATCAGTTTTTCCATGCAGTTCACTGTTCTTATACGAAGTGACCGACTTTTAATTTGTGAACGTCACGGGGCTGGGTAGTACGGGCAATTTTCATGTAACGGGGTCTCAAAACCTGCCACATTTGCCGAGGTATTAAGAAGTTTTTTGGTTCGTACATTTCGCATGGCTCTGTGCGTTCGCGTATCAGGTTTCAGTGTGTTATTTGCATTTGATTTTTCTCGTATAAAGTGACCGACTGTAAATTTATGAAAGTGGCGGTGATGGGTAGTACGGATAAGTTTCATGTGACAGGGTCACAAAAGCTGCCAAGTTTGCCGATGTATTTAAAAAAGAAATACTGGGGTCGTAGATTTCGCGTGGTTGCACTACATTTCGCATGGTTGTAGATGTGTGCGCACATTTCGCTTGTCAGTTCGAAAGTATTAGCTGTGTTATTTGCAGTTCACTGCTCCTATAAGAAGTGGCCGACTTTAAATTTATGAGCGTTGCGAGATGATGTAGTACGAGAAAATGATATGTGGCAGGGTCTCAAAACTTACAAATTTTGCTGATGTTTCTGTGAGTAAGAACATTTTGGTGTTCGCACATTTCGCATGGTTGTGTACGTACATTTGGCTTGTCAATTCGAAAGCTTTAACTGCGTTAATTGCAGGTCACTTTTCTCACACCAAGTGACAGACTTTGGTACGTACAAAACCATGCGAAATGTGCGAATACCAAACTGTTCTAATTCAAAGAAACAGCGGCAAAATTTTCGATGTTTGAGACCCTGTTACATACATGGTTGTTGACGTACATTTCGCATGTGATATTTTAGGACACAGGGACAAAGTTCAGTTGCGGGCATACCTTTCAAATTTTTACAAGAAAAATAAAAAGGCGGATGAAGCTTCAGATCCGTGAAAAAAAAAGAAACTGTTTTGGGGACATTTCGCTGTGATGTCATGTTTGTGGGATTCTGTTTTGGTTTACACAAGTGCGGGGAGTTTTTTTTTTTTGTATCAGTTTTTCCATGCAGTTCACTGTTCTTATACGAAGTGACCGACTTTTAATTTGTGAACGTCACGGGGCTGGGTAGTAAGGGCAATTTTCATGTAACGGGGTCTCAAAACCTGCCACATTTGCCGAGGTATTAAGAAGTTTATTGGTTCGTACATTTCGCATGGCTCTGTGCGTTCGCGTATCAGGTTTCAGTGTGTTATTTGCATTTGATTTTTCTCGTATAAAGTGACCGAGTGTAAATTTATGAAAGTGGCGGTGATGGGTAGTACGGATAAGTTTCATGTGACAGGGTCACAAAAGCTGCCAAGTTTGCCGATGTATTTAAAAAAGAAATACTTGCGTCGTAGATTTCGCGTGGTTGCACTACATTTCGCATGGTTGTTGATGTGTGCGTACATTTCGCTTGTCAGTTCGAAAGCATTAGCTGTGTTATTTGCAGTTCACTGCTCCTATAAGAAGT
Source organism: Protula sp. h YS-2021 (assembly GCA_949752745.1). Classification (NCBI taxonomy): domain Eukaryota; kingdom Metazoa; phylum Annelida; class Polychaeta; order Sabellida; family Serpulidae; genus Protula; species Protula sp. h YS-2021. Next base: position 47,171,340 of record OX457030.1, on the reverse strand, counting down.
GGCCGACTTTAAATTTATGAGCGTTGCGAGATGATGTAGTACGAGAAAATGATATGTGGCAGGGTCTCAAAACTTACAAATTTTGCTGATGTTTCTGTGAGTAAGAACATTTTGGTGTTCGCACATTTCGCATGGTTGTGTACGTACATTTGGCTTGTCAGTTCGAAAGCTTTAACTGCGTTAATTACAGGTCACTTTTCTCACACCAAGTGACAGACTTTGGTACATAGAAAACCATGCGAAATGTGCGAATACCAAACTGTTCTAATTCACAGAAACATCGGCAAAATTTTCGATGTTTGAGACCCTGTTACATACATGGTTGTTGACGTACATTTCGCATGTGATATTTTAGGACACAGGGACAAAGTTCAGTTGCGGGCATACCTTTCAAATTTTTACAAGAAAAATAAAAAGGCGGATGAAGCTTCAGATCCGTGAAAAAAAAAAGAAACTTTTTTGGGGACATTTCGCTGTGATGTCATGTTTGTGGGATTCTGTTTTGGTTTACACAAGTGCGGGGAGTTTTTTTTTTTTTTTTGTATCAGTTTTTCCATGCAGTTCACTGTTCTTATACGAAGTGACCGACTTTTAATTTGTGAACGTCACGGGGCTGGGTAGTACGGGCAATTTTCATGTAACGGGATCTCAAAACCTGCCACATTTGCCGAGGTATTAAGAAGTTTTTTGGTTCGTACATTTCGCTTGGCTCTGTGCGCTCGCGTATCAGGTTTCAGTGTGTTATTTGCATTTGATTTTTCTCGTATAAAGTGACAGACTGTAAATTTATGAAAGTGGCGGTGATGGGTAGTACGGATAAGTTTCTTGTGACAGGGTCACAAAAGCTGCCAAGTTTGCCGATGTATTTAAAAAAGAAATACTTGGGTCGTAGATTTCGCGTGGTTGCACTACATTTTGCATGGTTGTGTATTAGCGTAAATTTCGCTTGTCAGTTCGAAAGTTCTCTGTTCGGAGTGGCCAATTTCAAAGTTTATGAACGTTGCGAGATTGGGTAGTACGAGTAAATAATATGTGATAGAGTCTCAAAACTTACAAATTTTGCTGATGTTTCTGTGAGTAAGAACATTTTGGTGTTCGCACATTTCGCATGGTTGTGTGCGTACATTTCGCATGTCAGTTTGAAAGTTTTAATTGTGTTATTTGCAGTTCACTTTTCTTATACGAAGTCACCGACTTTAGTACGTACACAACCATGCAAAATGTGCGAACACCAAAATGTTTTTATTTACAGAAACATCGGTAAAAGTTTCAAAAGTTTGAGACCGTGTCATATTCATGGTTGTTTATACGTTCATTTCGCATGATTGTGTATAAACGTGCATTTCGCTTGTCAGTTCGAAAGTTTTACCTGTTATTTGCAGTTCACTGTTCTTATACGAAGTGACCGACTTTAAATTTATGAACGTCGCGAGAAGGGCGTACGCGCAAACGTGACAGGGTCTCAAAACTTGGAAATTTGCCGATATTTCCGTGATTAAAAAATTTTGGTGTTCGCACATTTCGCATGGTTTTGTACGTACATTTTGCATGTCATTTTGAAAGTTTTAACTGTGTTATTTTCAGTTCATTTTTCTCATACGAAGTCACCGACTTTAAATTTATGAACGTCACGAGATGGGGTAGTACACCCAAGTTGTGTTGCAGGGTCTCTAAACTTGCAAATTTTGTGCATGGTTGTGTACGTACATTTCGCATGTTAGTTTGAAAGTTTCAGCTGTGTATTTTGTTTTCTTTAGGAAGCTTTTATGTGGTTTATATCTCATTGCCTCACGTTTTTTTCGGCCAATCATTAAATTTTAAGTAGTGCACATAACACTGAGCTTGAAAATAAGATAGAGTTGGTTATTTACACATCACGGTTATATCAGTAAAGGATTTTGTTGTATTATTTTTCCTGTATTTTGTTTTTATTTTAAAAGAGTTTTGTTTTTAAACATTCATCTGTATAAATCTGTATTTTGTTTTTAAACATTTCATCTGTATAATATAAATCTATGTTTTTAAACATTCATCTGTTTGAATATCTTTTGTACTGCTCTTCAATATTTTGTAACTCTTCAATTAATGTTAAATAGTTTATGTATAGAAATGAAAGAAAATAAATATTACAGGGGGGGTTATGGTGTAAATAAAAGAAAACAAACTCAACGCTTGTTTGGCTTTTATTTAGTGTTTCCCTAATACCCTTTTACAGAAAGCACGTGGCCTTTGTTTATAAACAAAATCGGTTTGTTTACATTTTTTACACAGTCTCGTTTCACAGCAAACTTATAGTTGCAGATATCATAAAATGGTGTAAAATATGCAAATTATGTAAACAAAATATTCCGTTTCGCAGGGTTCATGCTTTGTTAAATTTCTCTTAATCTGTTGTCTTTTATATATTTTTGCTTTCGGAATTGAATGTAAAAAAAATCTACCGAGATTTTCATATACAATTTATGTCTGAAAAGTCCCTAATAACGAAGTTAGATTTTTGGCGTACATTTCGCGAGTTGGAGAAGAAATCGCGATTCGTCGTTCGTTTCCCGACGTAGCTGTATATGTGTGTCTGTGTGTGTGTGTGTGTGTGTGTGTGTCAGTCTGTTGTGAACAAAGTGTTGTGTGCAAGATATCTCGAGAACGAAACGTCCGATCGACTTCAAACTTGATCGATTTATTCCTTGGTTAGGTGGGACGGTTCTATCAACTTTTGACGTACGTCACGTGATTAGGGCAGGCGTATGACGTCATTACGTAAAAATCTTGTGTGCGGAATTTCTCTGCCGCTGAACATCGGAGAAACTTGAAACTTGGTGGAATTGTTGCTTGGTAGGTCCGAAATACTCTACAGAATTTTTTCGCGAGTAGAACGAACGAATGCGGCGTATGACGTCATCACGTAAAATATGCATGTATTTTGAACAAGATCTTGTGTGCAAAATATCTCGACAACGGAAAGTCCTATCGACTTCAAATTTTATATGAACATTCCTTGGGTCAGTCGGACGGTTCTATCAACTTTTCACGTGTGTCACATGATTAGGGCGGGCTTATGACGTCATTGCGTAAAAATCTTGTGTGCGAAATTTCTCAGCTGCTGAACATCGGAGAAAATTGAAACGTGGTGGGATTGTTGCTTGGTGGGTCCGAAAGAATCTACAGAATTTTTTCGCGAATAGAACGAACCAATGCGGCGTATGACGTCATCACGTAAAATATGTTTATATTTGGAACAAGATCTTGTGTGCAAAATATCTCGACAACGGAAAGTCCTATCGACTTCAAATTTTATATGAACATTCCTTGGGTCAGTCGGACGGTTCTATCAACTTTTCACGTGTGTCACATGATTAGGGCGGGCGTATGACGTCATTGCGTAAAAATCTTGTGTGCGAAATTTCTCAGCTGCTGAACATCGGAGAAAGTTGAAACTTGGTGGGATTGCTGCTTGGTAGGTCCGAAAGAATCTACAGAATTTTTTCGCGAGTAGAACGAACGAATGCGGCGTATGACGTCATCACGTAAAATATGTTTATATTTGGAACAAAATATCTCGATAACGGAAAGTCCTATCGACTTCAAATTTTGTATGAACATGCCTTGGGTCAGTCGGACGGTTCTATCAACTTGTCACGCATGTCACCTGATTAGGGCGGGTGTATGACGTCATCACGTAAAAATCTTGTGTGCCAAATTTCTCAGCTGCTGAACATCGGAGAAAGTTGAAACTTGGTGGGATTGTTGCTTGGTTGGTCGGATAAGTCGCACGGTTTTGGTTAAACATTATTAAACTCGTGTAGAAAATCAAGAAAGGTGCATAACGTCAACACTGCCCCCCCCCCCCCCCGCCTCCCCTTTTTTTTGTGGCTCCTTTGTTATCTAAGCATAGGTGTTTTCTACGCTGGGGATTTCATAAGATTCTCGAGTGTTCCTGCATTCTTTAGAAAGCTTCAAAACAGTGACAGCATTACTGTCGGTCCATTGCTATTTGTTAGTGCCTGAAATTAAGCTTTTTGTGCGTTTCTCATCTACGGCTGTTATGTAACATGCCACTCAGTCAGGGGTCAGTGTCAGTTGCGGTGCATGATGGAGTCGTTATCTTCGAGGTCATGGAATGCTATAGGTCTTAGCAGGTCTAGCTATTGATTTTTGTTTCGCGCATACTTGATTCGGTTGCCAAGGTGTTCTATATATAGGAGCTATTTTGTATCGATTGGCATTGTTTGCGGAAGCATTTTTCGCAATTAAAGTGGGTCATCTGACATCTTGTGTTATGAGAAGCAGCTCACCATTTTGGCACCGAAATGCACCCCCCCTCTCCCACCGAGGTGCGTCATCTGATGCGCAGTTATGAAGAATGCCTTTCTAGTGCTATTTGGCCTATGGGAATGTGCGAAGACAAGGTAGTATATCATGGCTATAACTACACTTAGGATACAGACCGTTACCGTTGCCTTGGGTAAAAGGGTTAGTGTTGTGTTTATAGTTTGACCTACATTAAATAGCTGGGGGGGGGGGGGGGGGCGTGTGGAGGATGATGGTTAGCAAAAAAAAAAAACCCGACCGCCTTCAAGACCTGGATAAAAAGTAAGACCCGTTTGTCGTGACCCCTTCCAGATTCGGGTAAAAAGACGTACGATAAAACCTGCCTGTCTTGACCAAGTAGCATGTAGCGAACAGCAAAACTGCTATAGTGACCAACTTCAGATCTGGATAAGAAGGGCCTGCAGTAAAACCCGTTTTAGCGACCACCTTCCAGACTCGGATGAAAAAAGACGTCCATTTATATGTTTTAGTGACCACCATCTGTTTGGTTTATTTTGAGTTCTTTTACAATGAATTAAGGTTATGTTTGCAGAAATGAATATTTTATTCCAGTAATTAAAAAAACGGGATTTTTTTTTGGGGGGGGGGATCATGGGTTTGGTCGGGGAGACATTTGTTTTTGTTTACAAAAACAAAAAACTAAGTAGGTATCGACTGAAAGTGTATAACATAAGCCTGTACTCCTATGTTTTGTGTGCACTGGCCGCTCTAGTTTGCATATGTATTTTTTGTGTGTTGCAATGTAAAAACAAAGGCTTTCCGGACCATTGTGTATTCAAAAACTTGAGGACCACAAGCGCCTGAGGAAGTCCCACGGCACATATCAGAGAGAGGACGAACCCGGCAAGTGAGTATAGCTCCTTCATTTTTTTTTTTTCACCCCAACCGACTTCCGTCGGTCTGTGCTCATCATTGGTGGTGTTTTCGTCGTTCGGTGTGTGTGTAAACAATTTTGTTTAAAATGCTACTCTTCCAACATTACTGGTTCAATTATTTTGAGATTTGGCAAAATTGTTCCCTGGGCAATCCTCAAAACAGCTTGTAATTTTTTGCCTATTTGGCCGGAATCGGCTAAATATTTGGCCAAAATATTGGCCAGATTTAAGTAAACACACGCACACAAAATGCTCCTCTTCCTACAAATCTGACCCAATTGTGTTGACATTTAACAGGGACGTTCCCCCAATGTTCCCGCATAATACTTATATTTTGTTTGGCCATTTGAACAAAATGTTGTATAAAAAATATTGTATAAAATCTTTCTTTTCTTTCCTTTCTTTCTTTCCTTCCGTCTCTCCGTTCTCTGATTCCAAACTGTTATAAATCTGTCTTTGGCTGCCGGCTAATGTTGTTGTTGACACCAGATCTCTTCATTCGACGACAGGCTTCATGAACTATCACATCGTACACACATCTAGATGTATCAGTTTAACTGTCGATTTTATCTGTGTTGTCTGGTCTTGGTCTTAGTACATTGGGGTCTGTTTGGGATAGGCGCATGAGAAATTCAACCGAAGTGTGTCGGTGGGGGGGGGGGGGTGAGGGGGAGGTGGGATTTGAATGGGATAACGTTCCAGACAGTTTTGTGAGCCATAAAATAAATGAACATACTATTGCTGCCGTACTGCTTGCCTATATTCCGTACATGTCTAGTGAGAACATGTGAATTAGGTAAAGTCCCCTGGAATTATGGGCAGCAGACAAAGTCCGTTCATCCTCGTTTTAACAGCAATGCCTGTGTAGGATAGCATTTATTGCATTTTTTTTAAATTTATTTGTTTACTGTTGACGTGTCAAAATCTGCCTTCTGCATGATACGTGAAGGGTAAATTCCCCTGAAATTACTGTCAGAAGAGAAAGAGCTGGTGTCCTGGTTATAAACACTTTCCATATATATATATAACAGTATTTACTGATTTGTTTGATGCCGATTCGGTTTTTTTTTGACCTTTTTACCATGCGTCTAACTGTTTGAATAGGTAGTTTAAGCGTTGTGTAAAATGTTTTGAAATAGGGTTCGTAGTGTAAGAAAAATTTCGGATCACTGTATTGAGAGTAAGGCCCAAAAAAAGGTTCTGATACATCGTGTCGTTGCCCCTGTGGGTTGGGGGGGGGGATGTTAAGAATAAACCCACTGCTTTCTGTTGCGGGCATGGCGTAGGAGGCGATTAATCCGAAGTTCTTTCTTTCTAACTCTTCCTTGACTAATTCTTCATCGTTCCTTCTTTTTTCCCCACTTTTTCCATGTCGTAATTTGTCCGGTCATACATTTGGTCGTCAAGAAATATATCAGGATTTTTTTTAATTGGGTAAAAGACAAAGAATATTTTCAGTTTTAACTACTGTTTATTTCATTTCAATAAAATGATAATCTCGTATCCTGCATTAAATATGCTGTGCAAAAGGCAGTTAAATGGACCTTAGCTGGCTGAAAGTGGCAACTTTTTCTAGTCCTACATATTTTTTATTGTTGCTCAGCTGTCCGAAATAATAAATGCGCCGGCTTCGGGTACCGATAGTTACGGTCGGTGACCGTTTTTCCGGTCGCAGATTGAAATGATTTTGAAACAATGCATTTGAACCTTGATATGATGATGAATAAAAATTTCCAAATTATAACGTCATTGTTTTTTTTGTTTTTTTTTTTTGAGATCACTTGAATAACTGTTAAAGGCAATAATGTGTTGAAGCGGGAAATTACCTTCTTGATTTAAAAGGGATGGTCGGAAGACCAATGCATTTGCTTAGCGCAGACAGTTGAAACGCTAAACACTCAAAGTAGAATAGGCGTGTGCTGTTTTTATGTGGCAGAATTTAAATATGTTGCCAGCACTTTGAAGAAAATTACTTCAACATTTAAAAAAAAACCGTCGGTGTGTCAAAAATTCTGCCGTGTTGAATAATAAATCCGCATCAACTTCTGTTATAATTTAAAAAAAGGAAAGGAAAGAACTACAGCACAAATAATAAAATCATACTTGGAAGAGATTGGAAGATGAAGGCCCCATGTCGGTCTCTTTGAACCACTGATCCGAACAAAAAATGTTTTATTTTTGTAACATATTGTGTCTTCAACATAATGTGTTTATGCCTGACAAAAACACACATACACACACAAAAAAAAAAAAAAAAAACAGGCAGAAGAAGTAAACCATAACAAAGACTGATGAGACCCTTGATTGTAAGCTGTTGCGCACTCTGCGTTACATAACATGTAAAGCGCGCATGTATGGTGTCAGAAGTATTCCAGTACAGAGACTGTAAATCCGTCGTGCTTAAAGAAACTAAAAGGCGAACGCAAATAGCACATTATATATCCGGGTCTTTCCTTGCGTATTATGTGAAGTCAGCATTGTTGAGGGAAAGCCCGAAGGGAAAGTCCCTCATTCAGCGGAGACTAAACAAGAACAATGCAAACCCAATACACAGTACATGTAGAGATCAGTATAAGACTACTTAGTTTTTAGAGCGGCGTTGTGTAATTACATTCATTTGTTATTTTACTGGGAAAATAAGAAGTTCTGTTAGTGGCGTCTATCTTTAAAGTGATGGATAACATCAGTGCCCTTTCCCCGTGTATCGAGATCGTGATCAACGGGATTTTTAATTGGTATGTATGTTCATTGAAAAAAAATCTTATTTGTATTTACATCCGAGAAAAATATGGAAAGATTTGCAGTTAAAGCAAAATAAGGGGTTCCTTT
>OX457030.1:47053889-47163107 GCA_949752745.1 Protula sp. h YS-2021 | reverse complement strand
GACCAATGTCACTGTATAGGAAGGTGATTTATGTCGCTGTATAGGAAGGTTATTAATGTCACTGTATAGGAAGGTGATTTATGTCGCTGTATAGGAAGGTGACTAATGTCACTGTATAGGAAGGTAATTAATGTCACTGTATAGGAAGGTGACAAATGTCACTGTTTAGGAAGGTCACATTTCAAAGCGCTATGAAAAGTTATGAAAACTTGATAAAAATGAGTTTCTTGAGCTCCAGTTTTTATTTTCTTCAATCCAGAAAATTTGAAGAATAATTGATTTTCGCGCTAGGTTTTATCTGCGAGTCCTTTTCTCTGCCTTCGAATGGAATAAGTTTTGATTGAAACATGACCATTGTTTTACTGCTTGGTATTCTTGCTAAAAAAAAAAGAGTATGTTTACAAACAAGGGAAAGGGATAAGATAAGCTGCCAAGAGGTTACAAGGTGAGATGTCCTTTGTTGGACTTGAAATTTGTTTGACGGCACCTTATACTGCACAGTTTGATTGGCAACTGGTGTGTGTCAAGTGCGTGCTCTGAGTGACAGCTGTTGTGGGTCACGTGCGTGCTGTGAGTGACGGCTGTTGTGGGTTACGTGTGCGCCCTGATTGACAGCTGTTGTGGGTCACGTGCGTGCTCTGAGTGACAGCTGTTGTGGGTCACGTGTGTACACTGAGTGACAGTTATTGTGGGTCACGTGCGTGCTCTGAGGGACAGCTGTTGTGGGGTCATGTGCGTGCTGTGACAGCTGTTGTGGGTCACGTGTGCGCTCTAAGTGACAGCTGTTGTGGGTCGCGTGCGTACTGTAAGTGACAGCTGTTGTCGGTCACGTGGGTGCTCTGATTGACAGCTGTTGTGGGTCACGTGCGTGCTCTGAGTGACAGCTGTTGTGGGTCACGTGTGCGCTCTAAGTGACAGCTGTTGTGGGTCGCGTGCGTGCTGTGAGTGACAGCTGTTTGTCGGTCACGTGGGTGCTCTGATTGACAGCTGTTGTGGGTAACGTGCGTGCTGTGAGTGACAGCTGTTGTGGGTCACGTGCGTGCTGTGAGTGACAGCTGTTGTGGGTCACGTGTGCGCTCTGATTGACATCTTTTACTGCTCCTTTGCTTGCAGCGACGACCCGCCCGGGTTAGTGACATCTAGCGACAATGACAGCAGTGCAGACTTGTCCGGTTCCGATTCAGAGTCAGACAACGTAAGTATCCATCCAGCAATATACCGGTACATCCCAGAATTTAGCACGAGAGGGTTTCACATTGAAAAACTAAAAAAAAAAAAAAAAAAAAAAAAAACGTAACCAACTGGCATATTTAACAACAAAATTAACTGATCAATGTGACAATAATTAATAATTTTCATAACTTGTGGTTGGCAGCGGGCTCAGGTAAATTAAGTGTCGGTTATTGATTAATTTATTGTCGCCTACTTTCACGGAGTTAGAAGAAGTTATATTGTGACGGTCTTGACTGGAGGTCCCCCCCCCCCCCGCTTGTTGTAAACAATAGACGCGGTGTGATCAAGGAAAGGGCCGTGGCTTCCTGGGTGCTTTCAAGGCATACAACCTAGCGGATGTGTTTTTCGAACGCAAGAGCGATGTTTAATGTCCACTTCTTTTGTGTTTCTCCCGATGACTTATTTTGAAGAACGAGGCAAACAAAGTCGCACCTCTTTTGTGAGGCAGGGCATTCTCAAAAATAACGACCCGGTACACAGGTCATTCTTTTTGAGAATGCCCTGCAAGGTGTGACTTTGTTTTCATTGTTTTTTAAATTGAATCATTGAAAACAAAAGACACAGTCATTGATCAAATGAATTTTAAAAAGAATTAAACATCAAGAATCTTCGCCTTGAAAAAAAATGATTTATTTAAACTTAAAAACATATATCCCTTAACAAATATTTCTAATGCCTAAATACCTGACGAATTCTTTAGTTTTTATTGGAGTTGGGGGGCGGGGGGTCTGATGAAAGAGATATATCGACACCAGACGTTCAACAGCCGTCGTGATTTAGTCGCGACGAAAATGACAAAACGCATCTCATTTTCTACGTTAAATATTCGTCGACAGACGTCGTGATCTCAAAAGACGTTTGATAGACGTCAGAATGATCACTTAATCGATTTTTTTTCTCTCGATTTCAAATCTCGAGCAAAACGCTAGAATTTTACGACGAGTAACATTAACTTAAACAGAAGAAAGTAGAAGCTCAAATAAATTACCTTGTAGCTAATGTCGGAATTCATTTTCAAAAATTATGTAAGGTCCATCCGGTTTTAACATGCTTGTGGTATCGATAGATCCGGCAGGCTCGTTAACATTATATACTTGAATAAATCCATCAATGTCCAATCCAATGTCAAAATTCCCAGACTCCCTCTGCAATTCAGAAGGAGTCTGGGTAAAAAACATCATTTTCTGAATCGTCCTCATTATTAATTTTGTACCAAAAAAAAAAAAAGCTCGTGTTTGACTCTTGCATTAACTAGGTAGTTATGAATGATCGTTCAGTTTTTTATACCCTGTCATGATTGTTATTCTTTATTTGTCACCTTAATCGCAGAACAATAGGGGGTGACGGGCCGAGGGAGGCGGGGCCAATTCGTCTGGTCGTGGACATTAAGTATGAGAATGCCTTCCTTCTCGGTAAACTCTATTTTCATGGCCCTGTCTATTCACACCTCGGGCTGACGCCCTCGGTATGAATAGACAGGGCCATGAAAATAGAGAATACCTCGAAGTCAGGCATTCTCATACACATAATGCCCCCCCCCCCCGCTCCCTTAACGGCCGCGCCCCCCCCCCCCCCCCCCAACCGCGACACTCACCGTTACCCCCTTAACACACCTGGTCATTGACTAATTTTACACGCGTCAATCATGTTTCTTGATTCAGTTAATCACGAGGTAATGGGGTGGAAGCAGTGAAGGGGGTGGGGGAGAGGTGGCGAGGGGGTGATGCGGAGATGGTGGTCACTGTTGCTCTTGCCAGTAGTTAATTATCACTTGTCACAGCTATTGTTGTGAGAGGGTTCTTTCCCTGAGGCTGTAATTCAAGAACAAGATACTGCCTCATGCAGCGTAATAAAGATGGCTGAATGGATGTGGACAGAGGTCTTCACCCACTTTTTGTTCTATTAGTAAATACCTGAACCTGTTCGAATTTCTGGAAAGGGTCAAAAAGTGTATTCTGTATTTTATGGTGGATTAACAATTAAATAAATGTTATGCTGGGATAGGAAGATGTATTTCATTTGCTATATCATGCGTGAACATGACCTAAAATTTCTTACAAAATTGTTTTATAAGATTGATGTTTAAATGTGATGACGGATAGCTTGAAAGACCTGGGAAAAGGTATTTACAGTGTGTGCCATTTTGGAATCAGCATAATCTCATGTCCCAGGACGTTTTTATTGAGTTCAGAAATAACAATTGTCACTATTAATTATCAAAATTAATATTTTATTAATGTTAATTTTGCACATAAATTTTTGTCCTTTTCTTTTGTGATTTTCATAGAATCCATGTTATGAGAAATTCATAAATAAAACAAGAGAACAAGAAGAAGCAGAAAAAAAGAGAAAGAGTGAGCAAGAAAAGGAAAAGCAAAAGAGAGAAGTTGAGAAAAGGAGGCAGGAGCAGAAAAGGCGGGAAGAAAAAATACGAAAAGAAGAAGAAGAAAAGAAGAAAATTTTTGATAAAGAGAGAAAAGCGAAAGAGATGAAAAAGAGAGAAGAGGAAAGGAAAAGGTTAGAAGAACTGATAAAAAAGGAAAAGAAACAAGCGGAGGAAAGGAAAGAACAGGAAAAAAGGGTAAGAAGCTTCCCCCCCCCAAAAAAAAAAAACAAAACAAAAAAAACCTTATGTTGAAAATTTTAACCTGTTACACGGGCGTACATTTTGTTAAAAATGGACTTAAAAACAGGTTTTACGACTAAATTTCCTGATCATGCAAAATTTGTTACAGAATTTTCAACAAAGTTTTTTTTTTTTTTTTGGTGCTTTGACTTGGGTAGTATACGACTTTCTTTTTTTTTTTTTTGTTAGAAAAAGATACTGCTAGAGAAGCAAGAGAAGGACAACCGTCACACGGAGCTACTGACCTTCCTGTCGGAGGGATCGAAAGCGCTGCTCGACGAGCGCGTCACCAATGCGCTCATGCACTACGGCAAGGCCATGGATTGGTACGACAAGTACGGCGCGGCGGTGAGTCATGCAACATATGGGGAGGGGGGAGGGGGGAGGAATGGAAGGAGAGAGAGAGAGAGAGAGAGAGAGAGAGAGAGAGAGTGAGAGAGAGAGAGAGAGAGAGAGAGAGAGGACACAGGGGGGAGGAGAGAGAAAGTTGGAAGGGGGCGAGAGAGTGAAATGGGGGAACAGTGAAGGAGAGAAAGTAAGAGAGAGAGAGAGAGAGAGAGATGGGGAGGAGCGGAGGAAAGCGTGAGAGAGAGGTGACAGAGGGGGAGGAAAGAGAAAGTTGGAAGGGGGAGAGAATGTGAGATGGGGGAACGGTGAGAGAGAGGAAGTAAGAGAAAGAGAGAGAAAGAGAGAGAGAGAGAGGGAGAGAGAGAGAGAGACAGAGAGAGAGAGAGAGAGAGAGAGAGAGAGAGAGGAGAGAGAGAGAGGTGGGGTGAGTGAGAGAGATTTAATGCCGGAATTTGTTTAGATGACGTAAATAAGTGTTTTTTTTTTTGTTTTTTTTTTGAATCTGCAACTCCTCTCTCTCCCCCCCCCCACCCCTTTGCTCGTAAAAACGTCACTACAATTCTCTCCCTATAGCAATTCGATGCATGTGGGGATTTTCTTAGGAAGATAAAGGGGTAAGATTGGTTTAAAATTGTTTCACCCACCCCCCTCTCCCAACGTAAATAATTAAAAACATGCTCTCGTTGCTAAATCTCATTGATATAATGAGTACCAAAGAAGTTTTATGGCCATTTTTCTGTTTTGAAATAGACTCACTGAGTCGAAAGCGTCTTATTTCACCCAGGACAAAGAATATATACTTTGTTATTTGCTTAATGTGTTGTTATTTGAAACAACAGGGACTTTATGGTTCAATATGTTTGCAGTATTTCGATCGATTTAAAAGAAGTAGACTATGTCGTCGTGAAATATTCCATGGGTGATGCCTGCGTGAAAATCGGTACCAATAAGGTAAAACAAATAATTTGGATTTTCCTCTCAGTGGTTTAATAGGTGAAAACAAACAATTGTAAATATCTCACCAGCTTTTTTTTGTTGCTTTTCTGTCTTTTTTTTTTTTTTTTTTGTTTCTCAAGTAATCTTCAGAAAAGAGTTCGCAACATCAGGGAGTATCCTAAATTTGTTGGTTAGTTTGGTGAAAAGATGAGAAGGTAGCTGTATGGATGTGTGCGTTTTTTGGTGATTTAGGAGATTCAGCATGGCATGGCTTGCTTCCAAGACATACTTCAGAAACACGAGAGTGTGAAATTTCCACTCGCCTTTTTAGGCTTGGGCCGGGGCATTTCATAGACAAAATAAGTAAGATTCTATAAATAGCCTTCAAGATTAACACATTAGATAATAGAGATAATAGAGACGTAATGATGAATTCGGCTTATTAATATTTACAACGCCGTTTTACGTCACCAGAATAATGAGATTTTTTTAAACACTTTTATATATTTTGTTGTTGTTGTTGAACTTGTTTATCATTTTTTTTTGTGAATACATGTATTTATAAATGAATCTCTTAGGGGTGTCACTGAGTGGGTTCACAGAGGAGCATTTTTTTTTCATTGGCAGGTTTGAGGAGGCGCTGGGCCAGCTACGCAAAGGCCTGACCGTGGTGACCAGGGTGACCTGCGGCGTGCACACGTGGCCGGGCACGCAGACAGTCATAGAGGAGACGCGCCCTGGCATGCTCAAGGTCAGTCCTGGGGATCTCCCCCCCCCCCCATCCCCCCTTTGCACCCCACCACCACCCTCTGTCTGGAAGCTCTTTGTCTTTGATGAGGATATCTTAGTTTATTCCCACAGGGAATATATGCGATCGACCGCGTTTCTGTCGGTCTGTCGGTCTGTCAGTGGGTCTGTCATCAAGAGCTTGTAAACACGATAACTTAAAAAATCTCGCAAGCATTTCAATGAATCTTGGTATGTAGCTTCTATGGGAACAAACACAGATGGGTATTGTAAATGGGCAAAGATCGTCCTAGAAAATGGACCAGCTGGACTTAGAAAATGTAAGCTCTTGATTGACTATTGATGGCCGTGTTTAACTGATGGGGGGGGGGGGGGGGCTGTGGGGAATATGTGGGCTGTGCACACTGCTGTAGTTGTCTTGGATGAGGGTATCTTAGTTTCACCCGCTGGTAACTACTGCTTGTTTTAATTTCACGTAGTTGATTTGAATGATTTCTGAATAAATTTTAATATTGATCTATTGATTTGTGATTCAGAAATCGATCGAGGATCTAATGAATATGTGCCGCAATCCACCGGCGCCCGATGCTACATGTCCGGTACCATCAGTGCAGCGCCCACTACAAAATACAGATCTACATCAACGACCCCGATCTCAAGGTAAAGCTCTCCCCCCCCACCCCTCCCCCCCCCCCCCCGCAAGTCCACTACAAATACAGATCTACATCAACCACCCCGATCTCAGGGTAAAGCTCTCCCCCCCCCCCCCCCCCCCCCCGGCGCAAGCCCACTACAAAGTACAGATCTACATCAACCACCCGATCTCAGGGTAAAGCCGCTCCGCCCCCCCCCCGCGCAAGCCCACTACAAATACAGGTCTACATCACCCAAACCCAATCTCATGGTATAGCCCCCCCCCCCAATCTACAACCCCAGCCGACTGCAAGATGCAGATCTACATCATCTCAGGGTAAAGCTCCCTCCCCTCATCCCCAGCCCAGTACGAGCCTGACCTCAGAGTAATGCCCTCAATCCCCCCTTCCAGGCCAGTTCAGTACAACAGGCACAGCTGCCTGAACGATCCTGATCGCACTGTAATGCCCCCCTCCCCCCCCCCCCCCCCCCCCCCCCGCCCATCCCCCGGCCGAGTACAAGACACCTACAGCAACGATCCGACCTTACTGCCATCCCAACATGTCTTACAAAAATAACCACTAATAGTGATTACTTATCATTGAATAATCTAAAGATTAACAAAAAAAAAAAAAAATTGTAGAGTAAGATTGGATAACAAAAAAAATAAAATAAAATAAAATAAAAGATAAAAAACAGAATCTTAATTAAATAGACGTTTGACATTATTAATCACTGATCAGTACCATTTTAATAAAACTTGTAACCATGTTGAAAAAAAAAATGATAGACTATTTTTTTTTATTCTGCTGCATACAGGGTTTTGTAAGGGTGCGGTGTTTTGCCAAGTGTAAAATAGAATATCACCTGGACTGCTGGCGAAAGTTTAAAAAGGAAAGAATTTCCTCTTCGGATAAGGTAAAACACAAGTTCTCACAGAAAATTCACAAATGGGGCGGGAAGCAGGTGGGGGTGGGGGGGGGCGGGGCGGGTGGTGGTGGAGGGTGGAGATTGCAAGTAAAACCGAAATTTGTGGAAATATGCAGAAATATGTGCGTTTGTTTTCATATTTACGCGGGATTCTACTTGTGTTCAAACTGAAATAGGCATAGGCATGTAATATAGTTTTAGAGTTTAGTTTAGAGTTGGCAGAAACAGTTACAAAAAGTATGAGTCATAGTTTTAGACAATTTAGACAAAATTATTGTTTTTTTACTAAACCTTTTTGTTTTTTTATTTTAGGATTATTTGAACGTTCTGTGTTTTACTCCCAATTGCGAAGAAAGAATTTCAGAAATTAATATCTTTGATCATAATGGTGCACTTTCCAAAGAGGTATGTATGCACACAGTTAAGTGTCATTTTCTGAAATTAATTCATTCAAAAAAAGTCAGACCAAGAATTTGGAATCAGGCGCAAGTTCATCCAACAAAATGTTGATATTGTGTCGACAGCTCGATGTTAAAGTCAACGAGTAATTTAGTGAACAAAACTTGTTAAAATTAAAAGGGTTTTTTTTTTCTCTTCAGTTAAAAGGGCCTGAAAAAGAAAAACCATTAAGAACCAAAAAAGTCGACAGAGTGAAAATGAAACTTTCAAGGTGAGGCGACTTGTCGTTTTTCTTTCATTATCGATCTGCGTTTTTGAATACTTAGTCATGTTAAGCCTGGGGTGCTGATTTAATATAATTTCAGCCCTTCGGGTGATTTCATTTTGTTAACAACTTTCTCTGCACCAGTTGACCAATAGTTGACGATCCCGGTTACAGCTGGGCAACTGGTCGCCGCCGTGATGCTTAGTAACGTACATATTTAATTTTTTTTAAGCCAATTAAAAATAGCGAAAAAAGCCGAACGTAAAGCCCGAAGACGCGAGTATAAAGAAAAAGCGCGGCAAAAGAAAGAAGCTGAAGCCGAACCACCACAGAACGAGGCACTGGAGATCATAGAGAGGCTGGAGAGCGAGGCGGGCAAGGAGAACGGCGCCGGATGTACGGACGAGAGGGGCATCCCGGGACCGCAGCACAGCCCCGTGCTGGTGCTAAAGAAGGATATGGAGGACTTTGCTGTGAGTGATCCACGATGGTGCCACAGGTTGGGGTGGGGGTGGGGGGGGGGATTGTTATGCCAACTGATGTCTTACCTGAGGTTTAATTGATGCTTATGTAAGGGTAGAGCTGTAGCACACGTTTTCCTCTTAAAGCAACACCATTACGGATATTGACTGCAAAGGAAAGTCGATTTTTCCTTCATAAAAAAAGGTATGGGGATGAGATTGTACGATTGCCCCAACCGCTCTAGTTTGGTGTGATAGGAGCACCGCTTCAAGACAAAGAAGAGCAAGAAGCGGGACAAGGCCAGCAAGGTGACCAAGGTGAGCCTGGACGAGTTCGTGGGCCGCGAGGGCGAGGTGTACGAGGATGAGGACGGCGTGCTGCACAGGACCCCCGAGGCTGCTGGCCTCGACCCGTATGCAAGGTGAGGAGGGTTAGGGGGGTGTGTATGCTCGAGGATTCAGGTCTCGAAATATAAAGGGAGAGGGGGAGAGTGTACGAGGAGGGCGTACTGCACAGGACCCCCAGGCTGCTGGCCTCGACCCGTATGCAAGGTGAGGAAGGGAGTGGGATTGTGTGAATGCCCGTGGATTCAGGTCTCAAAATATGAAGGGAGGGGGGAGGGACTGTACTAGGAGGGCATGCTGCATAAAGCTCCCCGAAGCTGTAGATCTCGACCCGTAAGCAAGATAAGGTGGAGGAGGGGGAATGTATGCCCGTGGCTGATTCTAATCTTTTAGGCCTGGTTTTTGGTGGATGGAAGTTTATCTAATTAGTAGTTTTTCATGTAAGTGTGAAAATGAAGTGGTTTCTCAAGCATTTCAGATTTTTGAATTATACAGCGCATACCACGAAATTCTCCGCATACCATGAATGTTTTGTTGTATCAACGACTGAAATTCTCTCTCTGTGATGTCACAGCAAGGTGAAGTATGCCGCGGCAGTGGAAAGTTCCAACCCGTTCGTGCCTCCCAGGAGCATTCTGTCGGATGTACAGATGTTCGAGAGCACCTACAAGGCCCCTCCTTTGAGAGCCCTGCGCGGGGATAAGACAAACGCAATGACCAACAGCCTCATGCAGTAAGATGAATGACCATGCTGTGCCCTAACCGCCGCATAGTCTATTGTCCTGTAAAACGATTAAAAAAATAAATAAATAAATAGTAAATAAATAAATAGTAAACATCGTTGATGTTCGTTTTTATACAGTTTAGTAGACCGATGTTGACTTTTGCTTGGGAAATTTAAATAATAAATGTGACTAACTTCTTGCATTAGTCAAGCAAATGCAAGCCAAAATATGTAGACAATACTGAGCTGGTATAATCTGTGCAGTGTGCGTTGTTTTAAATCTAAACTTGCCTGCTAATTTTTAAAAAAAGTAAACATTCTATATTTGTTTTTGGCTCGTTTTAATCGAAACATTCCAGTCTGGTGGGGCACGGTTCAGGGACCAGGGCGGACATTAACTCCGAGGCTTTTGGCGTTGTCGTTGTTTTAGGTTTTTTGCTGGCATGCTGCGTGAGCACGGGCCCATGCTGGTCGATGATGTCATCATACAGCGGGAGCTGGAGGAATTCCCGCAAGTGGCGCAAGATCTCATCCAAAACGCCGGCGGCCTGGGCAAGTTCCTAAAACAGTCGCTAGAGTTCGCTCTGATCGACAATGTCGTCTGCCTAATGAAAGACGCGGTGAAAGCCAATGAATTAGCGCAGGCCTACAAGACTCCATTCAAAGACCGATACACGAGCGCAAAGTTGACACCGGCACGTTCTAAACCGTCCATTACGTCACAGATTTTGGACTCGTCGCTTGGCGGATTCCCAAATAAGCTAAGTGTTATTCAAACGGATACATCTGACTCAGTACAACAAGAAGGGGATCTATTTGCCGGCTTAAATTTTAAGGCCAAGCCAACCCGGTTAGACCAACTTGATTTTATTGAGGACTTGGAAACCGTTGCAGAGACTAAGAAACCGATCCCTCTAAATCCACATGTCCCCGAATTCACCTCTGCAATTTCTGTGCCTTCTTTCACTCCAAGCCCCCCTTTGGCTGTATCTGACATTGGGGCAGCTGCAAATCAAGCTGCAGCTGGTGAGAGCCAGTCGGTACCGGCGAAGAAGCTGCTTGACGACATTGATGATGACGTCAGCGATCGCGCTAGCAGCGACGGCCGCCTGAGTGAGAGTCGCTCGCAGACGAGTTTATCGGGCTCCGGCTCTTTCAATGTCAAGGTCTTATTCAAGAACACAGTGGAGCCACTGGCGAGAAAGAACTCCCAAGAAAGTGTCACGGATAAAGTGGAAACAATGAATAAAAAGCCGACACGCGCCTTTAAAGCCCATTTTAGTGCCAGTGATATGGCGGCTATGGATGACCTGGATTCATTTAGCCGTGGCAGCAGCGATTTTCTCGATGACATACCTTTGTATGACAACACGAACTTGACTCGGAATCAAAATCACATCCAGGCCCTGAAGGAGTTCTCCCACTCCCTGACTCCCTCCACCCCGGAGCCGGAGGCTGCTAAGGTGCTGCCGGATGTGGATTTCAGTGCCGTGTCGCTGCACTCCTCGCCGGCCAGCTCTGTCTATTCGTGGCCGAAACCAGCGGCTGGTGAGAGGCCGCTGGGCGCCGGTGATAAATCAGACATGAATGACGTACGACTGGATAATGACGTAGGATCTGGTGACGCGGAGCCGGAGTCGCTTAAAAAGAGCCGCTTAAAGGACTGGCTGCCTAAATCGCCGGATGCGAACGCGGGCGAAAACGAGGCCGCAGGTGCTGTGAAAAACGTAGCGGTCGATGCAGTGCCGGAGCATGAAAAATTATCGGGCGGCATCTTGAGTGACACCGCTGCGTGGAGGCATAAGAAAGTGGACCTCGTGAGCTTGGAGAGTTACGGTGGTTTAATTGGAAGCGATGACGATGAAGTTGATGAGGCGGTGGATCCAGTCAAGCCGGATCTGTCCGTGGACGGGCGCGCGGGCGACCAGGATATCAGTCCGGCGCGCACGGGTCCGGACTGCAGTCCGTTCGGCGCCGGCTCGCGCTCCGCGACGCCCGACTCCCGCGCCAACCGCGCGGTGTCCCCGCTCACGGGGTTGCCAAGACCGAGCCAGAGCGTGGAGGATAACACGGTGTTGGCGCGTGCTGCCACCAACGTGTACGGCGCTATTGGGTCGCGTACGGAATCGCCCGCTCACGCCAGCGTGTCATCCAGGAGTAGCTCCAAAACAGGCACGCCACTGCACACCCCGAGTCACAACCCGGAACCGCTACCCGTCTTCCCTAGCGCGCATGACGCGGACGATTTTCCTTCAGTGGTTGCCCATGATTTAACGTCCCTGTCCAAAGAACCCAGTTTTAATTTCCCTATGCCTAAGATGGACAAAGCCAGTGATACTTTCTTTCCCGCCAATTCTAGTACCTTGTTCCCTACAACAGGATTTAGTGATAGTGATAGTGGATTTGCCAGTAATCCGAGTGCATTCGGAAATAATTCAACTGAATTCAGTACTAACCCGACAAGTACTCTTTTTCCTGTGGAGCCGTCGATTTGGGGAAGCACGAACGATATAGCGAACGATCCATCCGAATCTCAAAATACCACTGATATTGATGACGAAGTGGAAAAACATCATAAGAAAATTGATGATGATTTTGTAAAAGAGATGTCCTTGGATGCATATAATCGCCTGAAAGATAGTGAGACATTTAAGGATAACCCGGACTTGTTGCAGCAGATCGAGCGTGACGTTCGCAGTGACGTAGAGCGTGACGTCCGCGGTGGCCTGGAGTGCGACGTACGTCAGCCGAAGACACATCCGTCGCGTAAAACGCGCCACGCTGCTGTGCAGTATGATAGAAGCCTGTTAACTGCCTCTAAAGCATGTAACACTGATCCGTATAATCCGCATAGCGATCAGCTGATCCGTGCAAACACCTTAATACATCAGAAAGATGTGCGCTACTCCGAATTGCAGGACAAATATACGTGTTTGAAAAACTCGAGTGGCGTGGAGATTAAAGAGTTGCGCAGTCGATTGGACGCCACGGAACAAGAATGCAAGGTAAACAGTTACTACTTCTATTTTTTTTTAATTAAAAAAAAATATTTATTTATTTATTTATTTGCGTTCTTTAGTTTTGTGCTAAGGTACCGGTTGTCTAAAAAGTATGTACACACCAGAACGCATTAGCACAAGAGTGGATTTTTGAACACACGCAAAAAAAAAAAAAAAACAGCTAAAATTAAGCATGTTTTATCAGCAGTATCTTGGCAGAATCTTACTGGTGAATTTAATGAACGGAGTTATTTTATATTTTTAGGTAGGCCAGTTGCTAACAAAGCAACGAGAAATAGTCCAAAGATATTAGCACAGAAGGTTCAAGGAAAATCCTGAAATTCCAGTTAGACAGAAAATTTGCCATGTTAAAATGTATATATATCAGCCGATATTTATTTATTTATTTATATTATCTTTTTTATTCATTCATTTATATTTTTCTGTGACAGGGATTGCGGTCTGAGACGACTAAAGCTGTTGGAGAACGCGATTCCGAGTTAAGAAAATGGGCGCAAGAGCGCCGCAGTCTGAATGACGAGGTGAAGAGTTTGAAACATCAGTATCGTGCTGCCAAATCAGTGGAGAGTAACGTGAGTGCCCAGTATGATCGTGTCAGCCAGGAGCTCACCACGGAGAGGTAGGCATGGTCATGGGACGGGGGGCTTGGTAGGGGATGGGGGAGGGCGGAGGGAGCTCACCACGGAGAGGTAGGCATGGTCATGGGACGGGGGGCTTGGTAGGGGAGGGGGGAGGGAGCTTACCACGGAGAGGTAGGCATGGTCATGGGAGGGGGGGGGGCTTGGTAGGAGAGGGGACGGAGGGGGGAGGGAGCTCACCACGGAGAGGTAGGTATGGTCATGGGACGGGGGCTTGGTAGGGTATGGGGGGAGGGCAGAGGGAGCTCACCACGGAGAGGTAGGCATGGTCATGGGAGGGGGGGGGGCTTGGTAGGGGAGGGGACGGAGGGGGGAAGGAGCTCACCACGGAGAGGTAGGTATGGTCATGGGACGGGGGCTTGGTAGGGGATGGGGGGAGGGCAGAGGGAGCTCACCACGGAGAGGTAGGCATGGTCATGGGAGGGGGGGGGGCTTGGTAGGGGAGGGGACGGAGGGGGGAAGGAGCTCACCACGGAGAGGTAGGTATGGTCATGGGACGGGGGCTTGGTAGGGGATGGGGGGAGGGCAGAGGGAGCTCACCACGGAGAGGTAGGCATGGTCATGGGAGGGGGGCTTGGTAGGGGAGGGGGGCGGAGGGAGCTCACCACGGAAGAGGAGCACATAGAGATAGTTACAGTCTTCTTCTTCTTCTTCTTCTTCTTTTTCTTCTTCTTCTAATTATTATTATTATTATTATTAATATTATTATTAATATTATTATTATTATTATTATTATTTTAATGTTATTATTATTAATATTATTATTGTTATTATTAATATTATTATCTCTTTATTTATTTATTTAATTTTGCAGAGAAACATTAGTACAGGAGCGTCAACATCATGAGGAAGAAAGGAATAAGCTGCGAACACAGGCGGGGATACAGCTGGCGAGAGCTCAGAACTCGGAGGTATGCCTCAATTCGTTAAAAAGTAGGGTTCAAAAAGTAGAGCCCCGACTGAATGTGCATTGGCCGAAGCTGTCAAGCCTCCGAACCGTTATCTGTTGGGGATAAGGGGGGAAGGGGGGGGGGTAGGGAAAGTGCGGGGAGGGAAGGTGGGTTGCTGGTTGTAAATAACCTGGTCAAATCACCACTTTTATTTGGAAATTGTAAAAGTTAGGACGTACAATTTAAAAGGATCCATGCATTTAGTGGTAGAATTGCAGGTCATGTAGAAAAATGTACGAATTCCATTATTTTATTTTTTTTTTTCATTTATTTGTTTTTTTTTTTTTTTTCATTTATTCTTTTTATTTTACGGATTTCAGGTGAAGTTCCTGAAGCTCCAGATGAACGTGGGCGAGCGCATCCTGGATAGCTCGCTGAAGGACAGCGAGATGCGCTGCGTGCAGCTTACACAAGTCCTGCAAAGGTACGCGCTTCTGTGACGTCACCTCGCCAGACGTCACCACGCTTGTACGTCTCTTCCCCGCTAATGGTGTGGTTCAGGGGGGAAACTATTTTTGTGGCCACATTTTCCTCTCTTTTTAGGTAACCTTAACCTCAGGACGGTTGTTAAAGCTGGCCTCAATCCCTAATACGTACCTTCACTCTTAATAATATTATAAACCGAAGTTTATTTAGTTGATAAGGCGCTTACAAATCTAAGTGGGTCCCTCAAACGACACCTTGACCCCTTCCCCTGTTAGCCGCATTCTGAGGGATCCTGTGCACTGAACGATGCCACAAAAACAACAGAGGAACGATTTTTTGGAAGGCCAGCCCAAGCTGGCCTTCCTATAGTGCTACATTCCGCTTGGGGGATTTTTTTTTTGAGACGGTTCCTATTTCAGTCATAAATTTACTTTCATTCATAGTATATTTACGTTCATTGATGAGTCAACTAATAGTAACTACAGTGGGCCAATGAAATGTGAAGATTTTTGTGATGTCATGCATCTGCTTTGAATATTGATCACCTCCCATTGAGGAACGTATTAGGGTTTGTCTCAAACATTGAATGAGTAAGACATTTATTGCATTTCGTCTGAAAGAAGCTGAAAAACAGCGACTTAGGAATACTGGACCATGAAACAAGTCGCAACTTGTCGTCTAGATTTGCCATAGTCACAGCGATTTGTTAGCCTGTGGATTGTGGCTTACTATTTTGTGATTGAGTTTTGGCCGATATTCTTTGAACTTCGATAGCTTATTGATTTTGTTTCAAAGAGTCACTGTTTTCATGAAATATTAAAACATTTTTTTTGAATAGATTAAAAAAATACAGAGGCATTTTTATGGGTTTCGTGGCAATGCTTTCTTTAGATTGAGCATTGAAGTGTGACTGCATCCGTTATTGACTTTTGTGCCAGTGCTGCCCTGCAGTGTTAGCTCGTGGTAATCGTTGCCAGCGGTTATACTGCATTTGGGTCATCATTGACTCATTTGCTGCGCACTTCTTTTTCGCTGTTTTTGAAAGTAGACTGTTCATGTTTTGGCAACACGGCAAATGTGAACGGTTGAGTACGGAAGAACAGAGCATTTTACTCAAGTTTTGTTAGGAATTAAGTTGTAAAATGAATAGAATATTTGTTTCTTTATCCTACTTTAATCTCTTATACAACTCCCTTCAAATACATGTGTATATTGTGGCAGAACATGGCCTTCCATCGATGCTTTTAGCCTAGTTAACGATTAGAAGCGGGAGGTGGGGGGGGGGGGGGGTTCTTGGGGGAGGGGGAAGTGCTAATTGTCAATACATCGAAATCAGTCTATTTGTACGAGTCACTAATCGCGTTGGCAACCAAGTGGAATGCCTTTGGCTTGCGGCTGATCTGATTTCCCTCTGCTTAGGGGAAGATGCGCCCGACTTTCAGATTTTCCTGTGATATCGCCCACTGTTTTTTTCATTCAATTGCAGTATGATTGAGACCAATCAACCGGTGCCCATACATCTGCAGACGGCTGAGGAACAGTGGCGTCAGAACGTCAAGATTATACGCGACATGAAGCAGAAACATTTGGTACGTCACACAGCGCGCTCACTAATAAATCGCACTTATAAACAATAATATCGAAGATCTATATAGATAACTTTTGTTGATCCTAAATTGAGTTCAATCAAAATTTTCGGGCGAAAACGTGTCATATTTAAATAAAAAAGACGATTATGGTCAATTTCTTGTGAATATTTCTTTGTTTTATGGACACCTTTGATAATGTAATTCCTGTATAAGTAAAACCACCAGTTATTATTTGCTTGTTTATTTATATGTTAACCAATGTCTAAGAACGAAGTATGGTTTTGGAACAGAGAGAACATGAGAAGCAAATAGAAGCGGTGCAAGAAGGTACTCCACTGGAAATCCTTCAAGAGCTGGGCTTGCCGAAACCGCCACCGGTACCCCAGGTGTCCCTGCCGGTGAGCGCTGTGTGATAACATCAATTATATGACAAAAAAAATGTGAATACTTTGAGTTTGTTAAAAAGTCGAAGGGGGGCAATCTTGACACGAAATACTCGAAAAGGCGGCGAAAACTTGAATTTTGGAAAGTATTTAATGTTTATATTTATATGTAGTTTCAGATGCCAGGACGTGCGAGCGGTGCCGTGACCTCCGTGACACCACCGATGATGCCTTTCATGAATACAGGCCCTCTACTGTTCCACATGCAAAATGTAAGTAACCAAACCGATGCAGGTTTTTCCCATTCAAATGAAATAAAATAAAAAAATTGAATAAAAAAAAAACTAACAAACTAAAGCAAGCACAATCGTAAAAAAACCCTTTAAATACACGGTAAATGAAGCTACATTTAAAATACATAAATCGCATCGGGAGCTCTAAAGTCTTTAAAATTAGATAGCACCTTATTGATCCAACGTTGATGTCCGGCTGTTGAGTTCATGTGTACTTTGCAAAGGGGATTTAGTGGTTTTCGCTCTGAATGTGTGCAGTTTCACGATATACACTTTAAGTGCCCATGTAAATCACGTGGTATTCAAACCAGCTTGAAAAATCCCTCACTTCGCTGTAACACGTTTTTATAAAATGGGTGACCTCTGAGGTGATCTATCTTTTCTATAGAAGCACAGGAAGGATGGAGATTTTAAAAATAAGTTCCTGTCTTTTATGAGTACTGTTTTCGCGGAATTCCGTGTGAGTGTGGGGAGTGAAAAGGTATTATACACAGCAAACCGTACCGCTTTAGAGGTTGGCTGTTGGGCAACAACGCGATGTCATATTGTGCTTGTAGGGTAGCAGTTCCCCGCTGCCCGGTGGCGCCACCGCACGGGCAAACGGCAGCACTGGGCACGGCTACCCGCCGGGACTTGTGAGGGCCTCCCAAACTGCCGGACCACAGCACAGAGCCAAGAGCAGCTTTGAGAAAATTATCACTCAATTAAGCAAAGTGTTTCCACATTGCCAAAAGTAAGAGCGCAATAATGAGTGACAATTTTTTGAAGTTTTTATCGATTTTTATTTTTTTTTCGTCAATATTGTTGAATTTATTGCCACTGAACATAATGGGCCGATTTCACAACTTAAGTCTAGACCTGATTTGGAGTAAATTCAGACTAGACCGCAGTTAAGACTGGGTTTCAGTCCATAGTGAATTTCACGGCTTCGGTCCAGACCACATTCGTATGTGATCTTCTATGTCTATATGTTACAGTAAATATGTGTAATCAGTAAATTCGCGTAATTACTAAAAGTTTTAGGAATTACGTGAAATTACTGTCGGGGCCAGGAATTACGCGAAATTCCTAAAATCTTCAGGAATTTCATGTATTTACTGTTTTCAAGGGTGTTTTATTTCACAAATTTCCTAAACATTAGTTAGTAAATATGCGTAATAGAAGTCGAACAAAGTTGAACGGCAAAAAATGGAGGAACACGCTCACATGAACTCAGCTTGCCATAGATTATATATTTCGACCTTGGTGAGTCCTTTTTCATCTTGAATTGCAATTCGTGAACTCACTTACCCAAAGTGACATTTGGTGTCATTTGCCGGAGATGGAATTGGGGTGTTTTATTTCACAAATTTCCTAAACATCAGTTAGTAAATATGCGTAATGGAAGTAGAACAAAGTTAAACGTAAAAAAAATGGAGGAACACGCTCACAGGAACTCAGGTTGTCATAGATTATTTCGACTTTGGTGAGTCCTTTTTCATCTTGAATTACAATTCGTGAACTCACTCACCCAAGGTGACATTTGGTGTCATTTGCTTGAGATGGAATTACATATTGAGACCTTTGCTTTCATCTCGAATTGCAAAGTTACAAAGCTAAGATCACTCGTGAGACCCTCATATCAGCATTTGCTTTCAGTAAAGACATGTGTTTCTGTATTTGAAACATTGTTCGAACTCTATTTGACCATGATGCCTGTGTTTTGATTTGAGTAAAGACATTTATTTTGTATTCGATTTGCATTCTGTAGTTGATTTGAGTAAAGACATGCATTCTGTAGTTGATTTGAGCAAAGACATGCATTCTGCATTTGAAACCATGGTAGAAGGGATGTATTTCATCACTGCAGTGTTGATTCAAGTCTTGAGGTTTATTAAACAGGCATGTCCAAGGACATGACCCAGCGGAGTTACAAAAACAAGGAAAGAGAGAAAAACTCTGAAACGAATACTGTTAGGCCAAAAAATTAAGAAATTTGTTTCTGAACGTAACTTTTTAGCCCAGCTTACGTTACACGTAAGCTGGGGTATTCCTATCGGTTTGCGGGCGGTGTCCGTTAGTTAGTTAGTTAGTTAGTTAGTTAGTTAGTTAGTTGTTTATTTAGTAAACTTTGGTTCAAAATGCATCTCCTCCTACAATTTTGAACCGATGTCATTTATTTTTGGTGTGAGGCATCCCTAAGGGGTCGTGCATACGGCTTGTGCTTTTCTAGTCGATCGGGTGATTTTTGAATTTTTGGCGAATTTTTAAAGAAAAAATTTTAAAATGTATCTCCTCCTACATTTTTGACCCGATGTCATTTATTTTTGGTATGAGGCACCCCTAAAGGGTCGTGCATACGGCTTGTGCTTTTTTAGTCGATCGCGCAATTTTTGTATTTTTGGGGAATTTTTAAAGCAAAAATTTCGAAAATAATTCAAAATGCATCTACTCCTACAATTTTGATTCGATGTCATTTATTTTTGGTGTGAGGCATCCCTAAGGAGTCGTGCATACGGCTTGTGCTTTTTTAGTCGATCGGGTGATTTTTGAATTTTAGGGGAATTTTTAAAGAAAAAAATTTAAAATGTGTCTCCTCCTAGATTTTTGACCCGATGTGATTTATTTTTGGTATGAGGCACCCCTAAAGTGTCGTGCATACGGCTTGTGCTTTTCTAGTCGATCGGGTGATTTTTAATTTTTGGGGAATTTTTGAAGAAAAAAATTTAAAATGTGTCTTTTTTTTTTAGCCCAGTTGGCTTTTTAGCCAACAGGGCTATACAGATGGGGGCAAGTGTTTTTAACCTTCTACTGCATTAGGGAATTTTTCTATTTTTTGGTTTAAACCATTTTTGGCGATTTTATTGCCAATTTGGGCAAAATACGAAAAAACCTATCTAGTCCCTCATTTTTCATCGGAAGATTCCGAAATTTTTTATGAAGAAACTAGAACTAAGGGTTGAAAAAAGTACTTTTTTCGATTTTTGAATTTCGCCTTATTTTTGAATCTACTGAGCTTCAAAGTTTGCAACTTCTAAAAATTGGCAAATTTCCATTTTTTTTCTTAACAAAGTAGTTAAAGTGGAATATCTTTTTTATTTTTCATCCGATTCGTACCAAATTTTAAACGCGAGTTTTTAACCTTCTACTGCATTAGGAATTTTTTTTATTTTTTGGTTTAAACCATTTTTGGCGATTTTATTGCCAATTTGGGCAAAATACGAAAAAATCTATCTAGTCCCTCATTTTTCATCGGAAGATTCCGAAATTTGTTATGAAGAAACTAGAACTAAGGGTTGAAAAAAGTACATTTTTCGATTTTTGAATTTCGTCTTATTTTTGAATCTACTGAGCTTCGAAGTTTGCAGCTTTTAAAAAATTGGAAATTTCCATTTTTCTTCTTAAAAAAGCAAAGTTTCAATTTGCAGAGGGGCACAATATATTACATGCAAGTACTTCTGGTTGGACTTTTGAGTAATTTTGTTGTCAGTGGGTCATTTCTATGATATTTTCAAGTGGGCGATAATAGGGAACATTGGGCGATAAAGCAAGAAAGTTGTAATTTTCGCTTTAAAAGTGCAGGAATCAATTCTATGTCCCGAAAATATGATAAATATGATATTTTTCGGATGGGCGATAATAGGGAACATTGGTCGATACTGCAAGAAAGTTGTAATTTTCGCTTTAAATGTGCAGAAAACAATTCTAGGACCCGAAAATATGATAAATATAATACTTTTCGGGTGGGCGATAATAGGGAATATTTTGCGATAATGTAAGAAAGTTGTAATTTTCGCTTTAAAAGTGCAGGAATCAATTCTGTGACCGGAAAATATGATAATGTGATATTTTTCGGGTGGGCGATAACAGGGAATATTGGGCGATAAAGCAAGAAAGTTGTAATTTTCGCTTTAAAAGTGCAGGAAACAATTCTAGGACCCGAAAATATGATAAATATAATATTTTTCGGGTGGGCGATAATAGGGAATATTGGTCGATACTGCAAGAAAGTTGTAATTTTCGCTTTAAATGTGCAGGAATCAATTCTAGGACCCGAAAATATGATAAATATAATATTTTTCGGGTGGGCGATAATAGGGAACATTGGGCGATAATGCAAGAAAGTTGTAATTTTCGCTTTAAAAGTGCAGGAATCAATTCTATGACCCGAAAATATGATAATGTGATATTTTTCGGGTGGGCGATAATAGGGAATATTGGGCGATAATGTAAGAAAATTGTAATTTTCGCTTTAAAGTGCAGGAATCAATTCTGTGACCCTAAAATATGATAAATATGATATTTTTTCGGATGGTCGATAATAGGGAACATTGGTCGATACTGCAAGAAAGTTGTAATTTTCGCTTTAAATGTGCAGGAAACAATTCTAGGACCCGAAAATATGATAAATATAATATTTTTCGGGTGGGCGATAATAGGGAACATTTTGCGATAATGTAAGAAAGTTGTAATTTTCGCCTTAAAATTGCAGGAATCAATTCTATGACCCGAAAATATGATAAATGTGATATTTTTCGTGTGGGCGATAATAGGGAACATTGGGCGATAATGCAGGAAAGTTGTAATTTTCGCTTTAAAAGTGCAGGAATCAATTCTGTG
The DNA here is from genome assembly GCA_949752745.1 of Protula sp. h YS-2021. Classification (NCBI taxonomy): domain Eukaryota; kingdom Metazoa; phylum Annelida; class Polychaeta; order Sabellida; family Serpulidae; genus Protula; species Protula sp. h YS-2021. The sequence goes on along the minus strand of OX457030.1, from coordinate 47,141,562 downwards.
ACCGGAAAATATGATAATGTGATATTTTTCGGGTGGGCGATAACAGGGAATATTGGGCGATAAAGCAAGAAAGTTGTAATTTTCGCTTTAAAAGGGCAGGAAACAATTCTAGGACCCGAAAATATGATAAATATAATATTTTTCGGGTGGGCGATAATAGGAAACATGGGCGATAATGTAAGAAAGTTGTAATTTTCGCTTTAAAAGGTGCAGGAATCAATTCTATAACCCGAAAATATGATAAATATGATATTTTTCGGATGGGCGATAATAGGGAACATTGGGCGATAATGTAGGAAAGTTGTAATTTTCGCTTTAAAAGTGCAGGGATCAATTCTATGTCCTGAAAATATGATAAATATGATATTTTTTGGATGGGCGATAATAGGGAACATTGGGCGATAATGCAGGAAAGTTGTAATTTTCGCTTTAAAAGTGCAGGGATCAATTCTATGTCCGGAAAATATGATAAGTATGATATTTTTTCGATGGGCGATAATAGGGAACATTGGGCGATAATGCAAGAAAGTTGTAATTTTCCTTTTAAAAGTGCAGGGATCAATTCTATGACCCGAAAATATGATAAATGTGATATTTTTCGGATGGTCGATAATAGGGAACATTGGGCGATAGTGGAAGAAAGTTGTAATTTTCGCTTTAAAAGTGCAGGAATCAATTCTATGACCCGAAAATATGATAAATGTGATATTTTTCGGGTGGGCAATAATAGGGAACATTGGGCGATAATGTAAGAAAGTTGTAATTTTCGCTTTAAAAGTGCAATAATCAATTCTATGACCTGAAAATATGATAAATATGATATTATTCGTGTCGGCGATAATAGGGAACATTGGGCGATAATGCAAAAAGTTGTAATTTTCGCTTTAGAAGTGCAGGAATCAATTCTATGACCCGAAAATATGATAAATGTGATATTTTTCGGGTGGGCGATAACAGGGAATATTGGGCGATAAAGCAAGAAAGTTGTAATTTTTCGCTTTAAAAGTGCAGGAAACAATTCTAGGACCCGAAAATATGATAAATATAATATTTTTCGGGTGGGCGATAACAGGGAACATGGGCGATAGTGCAAGAAAGTTGTAATTTTCGCTTTAAAAGTGCAGGGATCAATTCTATGTCCCGAAAATATGATAAATATGATATTTTTTGGATGGGCGATAATAGGGAACATTGGGCGATAATGCAAGAAAGTTGTAATTTTCGCTTTAAAAGGTGCAGGAATCAATTCTATGACCCGAAAATATGATAAATGTTATATTTTTCGGGTGGGCGATAATAGGGAATATTGGTCGATACTGCAAGAAAGTTGTAATTTTCGCTTTAAATGTGCAGGAATCAATTCTAGGACCCGAAAATATGATAAATATAATATTTTTCGGGTGGGCGATAATAGGGAACCTTGGGCGATAATGCAAGAAAGTGGTAATTTTCGCTTTAAAAGTGCAGGAATCAATTCTATGACCCGAAAATATGATAAATGTGATATTTTTCGGGTGGGCGATAATAGGGAATATTGGGCGATAATGTAAGAAAATTGTAATTTTCGCTTTAAAGTGCAGGAATCAATTCTGTGACCCTAAAATATGATAAATATGATATTTTTTCGGATGGTCGATAATAGGGAACATAGGTCGATACTGCAAGAAAGTTGTAATTTTCGCTTTAAATGTGCAGGAAACAATTCTAGGACCCGAAAATATGATAAATATAATATTTTTCGGGTGGGCGATAATAGGGAACATTTTGCGATAATGTAAGAAAGTTGTAATTTTCGCCTTAAAAGTGCAGGAAACAATTCTAGGACCCGAAAATATTATAAATGTGATATTTTTCGGGTGGGCGATAATAGGGAATATTGGGCGATAATGTAAGAAAGCTGTAATTTTCGCTTTAAAATTGAAGGAATCAATTCTATGACCCGAAAATATGATAAATGTGATATTTTTCGTGTGGGCGATAATAGGGAACATTGGGCGATAATGCAAGAAAGTTGTAATTTTCGCTTTAAAAGTGCAGGAATCAATTCTGTGACCGGAAAATATGATAATGTGATATTTTTCGGGTGGGCGATAACAGGGAATATTGGGCGATAAAGCAAGAAAGTTGTAATTTTCGCTTTAAAAGTGCAGGAAACAATTCTAGGACCCGAAAATATGATAAATATAATATTTTTCGGGTGGGCGATAATAGGAAACATGGGCGATAATGTAAGAAAGTTGTAATTTTCGCTTTAAAAGGTGCAGGAATCAATTCTATAACCCGAAAATATGATAAATATGATATTTTTCGGATGGGCGATAATAGGGAACATTGGGCGATAATGTAGGAAAGTTGTAATTTTCGCTTTAAAAGTGCAGGGATCAATTCTATGTCCTGAAAATATGATAAATATGATATTTTTTGGATGGGCGATAATAGGGAACATTGGGCGATAATGCAGGAAAGTTGTAATTTTCGCTTTAAAAGTGCAGGGATCAATTCTATGTCCGGAAAATATGATAAGTATGATATTTTTTCGATGGGCGATAATAGGGAACATTGGGCGATAATGCAAGAAAGTTGTAATTTTCCTTTTAAAAGTGCAGGGATCAATTCTATGTCCCGAAAATATGATAAATGTGATATTTTTCGGATGGTCGATAATAGGGAACATTGGGCGATAGTGGAAGAAAGTTGTAATTTTCGCTTTAAAAGTGCAGGAATCAATTCTATGACCCGAAAATATGATAAATGTGATATTTTTCGGGTGGGCAATAATAGGGAACATTGGGCGATAATGTAAGAAAGTTGTAATTTTCGCTTTAAAAGTGCAATAATCAATTCTATGACCCGAAAATATGATAAATATGATATTATTCGTGTCGGCGATAATAGGGAACATTGGGCGATAATGCAAAAAAGTTGTAATTTTCGCTTTAGAAGTGCAGGAATCAATTCTATGACCCGAAAATATGATAAATGTGATATTTTTCGGGTGGGCGATAATAGGGAATATTGGGCGATAGTGTAAGAAAGTTGTAATTTTCGCTTTAAAAGTGCAGGGATCAATTCTATATCCCGAAAATATGATGAATATGATATTTTTTGGATGGGCGATAATAGGGAACATTGGGCGATAATGCAAGAAAGTTGTAATTTTCGCTTTAAAAGTGCAGGAATCAATTCCTTGACCCGAAAATATGATAAATGTGATATTTTTCGGGTGGGCGATAATAGGGAACATTGGGCGATAATGTAAGAAAGTTGTAATTTTCGCTTTAAAAGGTGCAGGAATCAATTATATGACCCGAAAATATGATAAATGTGATATTTTTCGGGTGGTCGATAGCCTCTTTTTCATTTTTCCCACGCAAATTAAAATTAATTAGGGTCCACATATTTTTGACGAACCCCCCGCTTTGAAGTACGCCTGTCAGGGTAGACTATCCACGGTCTGGATATACCTCACCCGATCATTTATCGATTTTTAATTAAACGCTGGCCTAGTACCACCCTGGATAGGAATCCACGTTTAAGTAATCGTATGCAACAAAAGGCTCGAGATAAGTGCATATAAGAAAGGACGTTATTTAAATTTTGGAGTTCTACTTTTCTTTGATATCAAAAACAAATTGGAGAAAAATTCCTGTTTTCAGGATAGGATGTTCCAAAACTGTATGCACATTTTTATACTCAACACAACACAAGTAAATAAACATGCGCATTGATCCGAAATAAGAACCGCACATCAACGCAAGGTAAATAAACATGCGCACTGATCCGAAATGCAAACCGCACATCAACGCAAGTTAAATAAACATGCGCACTGGTCCGAAAAAAGAACCGCACATCAACACAATGTAAATAAACATGCGCACTGATCCGAAATAAGAACCGCACATCAACACAAGTAAATAAACATGCACACTGATCCGAAATGCCAACCGCACATCAACGCAAGTTAAATAAACATGCGCACTGGTCCGAAATTCGAACCGCGCATCAACGCCACTTAAATAAACGTGTGGAGTGGTTCGAAATGTGAACCACGCGCCAACGCAAGTTAAACAAACATTTTTACTGGTCCAGAATAAGAACCGCGCATCAATGCAAGTTAAATAAACGTGCGCTCTGGTCCAATATTCGAACCGCGCGTCAACGCAAGTTAAATAAACATGCGCAATGGTCCGAAATTCGTTCTGCTCATCAACGCAAGTTGAATAAACATGCGCACTGGTCCAAAATGCAAACCGCGCACCAACGCAAGTTAAATAAACATATACACACGTCCAAAATAAGCACCGTGCAAGTTAGATAAACATGCAAACTCTTCCGAAATGCGAACCGCGCATCAACACAACCTAAGGAAACTTGTGCACTTGTCCAAAATAAGTACGAAAGTAAAATAAACATGCGTATTGGTCTGGAATAAGAACCGCGCATTAATCTTTATTAAGTTAAATAAACATGTGCACTGTTCCAAAATGAGAGCCGCGCATCAACGCAAATGAAATAAACATGCGCACTTGTCTGAATTAGAACCGCGCATCGAGGCAAGTTACATAAATATGCGCACTGTCCGAAATGCGAGCGTTGTTTGAAGGTATCTATGGCAAACTATCCAGTCTACCAGATATACAAAAAATCTGTTCCCCATTTTTCTGGGAAAGAAATCTTTGTATGCATTTATCGGTCTATGTTCTGGTCCGGTGCTAAATTAATTATTGAGCTAGCTCTTTGCCGTCTCATCTTTTGAAGCTTGATATTTCAGGGAAATTCCTTCGCTCATGCACGCTGGAATGGGTCTTATTGCTTTTCGTAAGCTGGGACTTTGTCCTTGGACAAACTTGTTCATAATTTTAATACACAAAAACGAGTTTTTCCGGGTGGAAGCTACCCGAAACGGGATGTTGGAGAGGTTGGGTTTAGACGATTCACGTATTTACCGACATTTTACACAATTTTACAAAAAAAATTTTAAATTCCACCATTTCTGCATTTTTTTGTCAATTGAAAAAAAAAAGAAGCAAAGTCTAGGTGGAGAAACACCTAAGAAACTTTCTATTAAAATTTTATAACTATTTGAAAAAGACTGAGAGAAATGAATGGTTTGACAATTCAGTTATTTACTACCATTTATTCCAGTTTTTGCCAAACTTAAAAGTTCCGCCATTTCGGCAGTTTTTGGCAAACCGCGAAAAAAAATAATAACCTAGTAGGCGAACCTCTTCGGAACATCCCTGCATAACATCTAAACGATTGGACACATTGTTTTTGTTTAATTCACAGTTTAGTAATTTCGCGTAATTACTGACCTCCTGTTTCAGTTATTACATGAAATTCCTGCAGATTTTAGGAATTTCGCGTAATTCCTGGCCCCGACAGTAATTTCACGTAATTCCTAAGAGTTTTAGGAATTACGTGAAATCACTGATTACACAGATTTACTGTAACATATATAAACCGAGAAAACCCTGTCTAGACTGAATTTGAAATCTAGTTTCAGACCAGGTTTAGACTTATGTTGTCAAATCGACCCAATACGTTTATGCCATCTTGTAGCTTTTGCAAAGTCTTGTTTGGTATTTGTCATACATCGTAGAAATAAGACAAAGTAAGTAGTCTTATAAAGAAAATGCTATTTATGGTGGTCGATATGGTTCGTACAAATCTTCCAACCTCCTGGAAGGTTCTTTTTCTGACCCTTCCAGGAGGTTGGAAGGGTCAGAAAAAGAAGTGCCTATAAAGATCTAGAAATTGATGTTAGACAGTCCTGGAAATTGGCCGTTTTAACTTTGAACGAACCCTGTCTGTCCGCAAACTGTGGTTGGATTAGGGATGATTGCATTTTCTGTATTTTTTTTTCTTTTTTTTTTTTTTTGCCAGGTCTGAATTCATGACGCATATCCAAGATGTGCGTGCACAGCGAGGAGGCTCGCTGACAGGCTTGACAATGGCCCAGATAGTACAACAGGTGACCGAGAGACTATTGCAAGCACAGCAGGCCGCCCAGCAAAAACATGTGGGTACCCCTCTCTCCCCTTCTTCTCCAAAATTGAATATCTCCTTCCCTTCCCCGCTCCCCCACCCCCCCCCCTCTTCCCCCCCCAAAAAAATAAAATAAAATAAATAAATAAATAAAAAAATTCTCGACTCTTGCCCCTAACTTTTTGAAGTAGAGATTGGTGTACACCCAATCTAAATCTCCAGTAAAATATGTTTTGTTAATGTCAGAGCTGTGATCTAATTTACCGACATATTTAATAAGAACAAATACAGAAATAAAGTATTGTAATGATGTACTCATTTGTCGCAGGTACCGCGCGTTTCTAACAACTGGATGGCGGCGGCCAGTGCCGGGGCGGGGGAGGAGATATTCCAGGAGGAGGAAGACCCCTGCCTTATATGTTTTGACGAATTATTGCCCAGTAATACGACACGCCTCGAGTGCGGCCACCGTTATCACACTGAGGTAAGGATGTTGCTGAGACGAGAAGGGCACCATATAGTTAATATATTGAAAGTAGAGGGTGGTGGGAGGGAAGTCACCACAAGAAAAAAAGAAAAAAAAAGAGGCACAAATTCCAGTAAATTATTTTTTCCCGGTTTTTTTGACAGTGTTGGGCATTTACAAGGTTCGAGCTTTTGGATGTGTTTACGATATGTTTACGATATGTCTACGATATGTTTTACAGTGTATACGGAAGTGGTTCCTGGAACAGAGCACGTGTCCAATGTGCCGCAACCACACCCTGTTGCCCGACGATTATCCAAGTCTCATCTAGTACTGCTTACGTCACGATGGATACACAATGCCGATACAACGACGATACAGACGTCGTTTGTTGCTGGTTTTGAAGACGAAAAAAGTTAATTTTACAATGCGAAAACAAAAGGACATCTATCAGAAGATCGCAGACATTAGTTATCATTTAGTCTTGAAATACTTTACTAAACTGTAGCCTTGATTGGCTTGTTTTATTGTTTTATAAAAAAATCAAATGAATAAACACTCCATATTATGATATTTAAGCTAGTTAGTTGCAATTTTACACGGGTCGGTAAAAACTGAGTTACTCAAGCATTAGTTTGTTTTTCCCCCTAATTTGGATTTTAGTTTTGAGTGCATACGTTTTTTCTGCATACATTTTAATTTTTCCATGTACTGTTTTTTTTTTTTTTTTGTTGTTGTTTTTTTTTTTAAGAAAAGGAAGTAAATTAAGTACTGTTTCTATGTTTTTCAAAATACCATATCGACATTCTAATGACTCCTGTGTTCTAGTAGCAACGGGTTTAAATTTTCCATAGATCACAGCTTTGTCTCAACATAAACTAGACCGTTTTCGCTACCAAGTAGCGAAAATTACACCTTGTGGCCACAAAAAAATACGATTCTGAACTGTTAGCCTCTTACCTATCCTGTTTTGGGCCGGAACGGTCGAAAATAAGCTCAAAATCGCTCTATCTGTAACCGTTTTTGAGATAATGGTCAACTTCGGTTTTTTACTTTGACCATGGTCGAGGAAGTCAAGGTCACCGAGGCACCTCTCACACATCGTCTTTTAATCCCAAAGGATCGAAAATAAGCTCAAAATCGCTCTATCTCTAACCGTTTTCGAGATTATGGCGCACTACCGGTTTTTGACCATGGCATGTCAATCGAGGATGTCAATCGTTCTCTAATGTCATGGTTTCAAAAAATGAGTATTTTGCGTTGTTTAATCACCCGCTATCAGTTTTCTATCATTACTCATTCTTTAGCAGTTGGGGAAAAACCCAATCGCTGCAGCCAACTTAAACCTGCGCACGCATGCTGTGATGGCTCTCACTGTAGACAGTTATGCAATCAATACGACAAGGCCGATATCATGCCAGTTTAAATCAAAGCATTTGCTTGCTTATAATGGGCGTAAGTGGCAACATTTCAATGTCCATTTTTACACATTAAATATTAATGAATTTCTAAAAACGTTGAGCTGGACCAACTTGGCATCCTACTTTATGTCTCTGCCAAATTTGGCCGTCCTAGCCTTAGCTGTCGCAGAGGAGTTCGGGTGACAAGCTTTTGGTGGAAAAAGGAAACATACGGAAACACTTTTTCGAATCGTACGGAAGTGATAAACTAGGGGATTGAAAATCCCCAAGTGTAACCTGTTCTTTTGTGTCTTATATGACTGCATGCTCCTGATGCAAGATGACAGCAAGGAAGACAAAACTCATCGCAGGTGCAAATCCGTATCATACCAGAAATGATTCTGCATTGAAATAAAACTGGTCTCGATTTGATATCTACAGCCTTTCAGATTAAACAATTGCAATTCTAAGAGCTTCACCCCCAGCGGAATGAAAAGTTTTCACCAACTCTGCACCAAAATTAATGGCAGACACTCTAATCTCGAATTGTCCAATTCTTAAAAATTCAACAAATACATTCACTTACATGATGTCCCACGCATTGATGTCCATTTGCTTGACGTTTAAAAGGAATTAGCTCATTTTAATAGTTACTATGTCTCTCGGCCAAGATAAGAAATAGTGTTTGTACGTTCTGTACGCGTGTATGTATGTGTCTTGTGAACAAAATGTATGCAAGAACGAAACGTCGAATCGACTTCAGACGTGATCGATTTATTCCTTGGTTAGGTCGGACGATCTGTCAACTTTTGACGCATGTCGTATGATTAGGGCAGGTGTATGACGTCACTACGTAAAATCTTGTGTGGGCAATTTCTCAGCCGCTGAACATCGGAGAAAGTTGAAGCCTGGTGAGATTGTTGCTTGGTAGGTCCGAAATATTCTATAAATTCTTGTTTTTGAGTAGAACGAACGAATGCTGCTTATGACGTCATCACGTAAAATATGTATATATTATGAGCAAGATCTTGTGTGCAAGATATCTCGATGAGGGAGAGTCGTATCGATTTCAATTTTATATGGGTATTCCTTGGGTCAGTCTGACAGTTCTGTCAACTTTTGACGCATGTCACCTGATTAGAACAGGCGTATGACGTCATAGCGTAACAATTTTGTGTGCTAATTTTCTCGGCCGTTGGACATCAAAGAAAGTTGGAACTTGATGAGACTGATGCTTGGTAAGTCGCAAAAATTGTGTGTTTTCGCGAGTAGAACGAACGAGTGCGGCGTATGACGTCAACACGTAAAATATGCATATATTGAACCAGATTTTGTATGCACAATATTTCGATAGCGAAAAGTCATAGCGACTTTAAATTTTATATGGATATTCCTTGGTTCCGCCAACTTGTGACGCGTGTTGTGAAATTAAGAAAAGCATCATTACGCAAAAAATTTCCTGTTGTTGAGCAAAATGTTACGATAGTGGAAAGTCGGATCGACTTAAAAATTGGTATAGTTATTCCTCGGATCAGTCACCCGGTTTTAGCTAAGCATTTTTAAACTCATACAGAAAATCAAGATAGGAACATAACGTCAACACCCCCCCCCCCCCCCCCGCCCCGCCTCATGTTTTTTGCTCCTTTGTTAACTAAACAAGGTTGTTAACTACGCTGGGGATTTCAGCGTTTTCCAGAAGATTCTCGGGTGTTCTGGAATTCTCTAGAATGCTTCAGAACAGTGACAGCTTTACTGTCGGTCCATATGCTGTTTGTTATTGCCTGAAATTGAGCTTTTTGTGCGTTTCTCATCTGGAAGTATTTTTCGCTTTTAAAATGGGTCATCTGATATCTTATGTTATGAGAAGCAGCTCACCATTTTCGCACCGAAATGTCCTGCCCCCTTCTCCCAACGAGGTGCTTCCTTCATCTGATGCGCAGTTATGAAAAATGCCTTTCTAGTGCTTTTTGGCCAATGTGAATGTACGAAGACAAGGCAGCATATCGTGGCTATAACTACACTTGGGGTACAGACCGTTACCGTTACCTTGGTTAAATGGGTTAGGGTTGCATTTACAGTCGTACCTACATTAGATAGCCGGGAGGATTGGAGGATGGTGGTGAGCAAAAAAATCCAAACTACTTTCAAAACCTGGATAAAAAGATGTATAGTAAGACCCATTTGTCGTGACCCCTTCCAGATTCGGGTTAAAGTGCCGTACGGTAAAAGCCGCGTGTCTTGACCAACTTCCAGATCCGGATAAAAATGTATCGTACAGTAAAACTACTGTAGTGACCAACTTCAGACATGGATAAGAGGGGCTTCCAGTAAAACCCGTTTTAGTTACCACCTTCGACACTCGGATAAATAAGACGTGCAGTAATACCTGTTTCAGTGACCACCATCTGTTTTGTTTATTTTGAACTATGATTATTTGCAGAAATTAATATTTTATTTCAGTATTTAAAAAAAGGACTTTTTTTTTTGGGGGGGGGGGGCGGGGGAAATTATGGGTTTTGGGAGACATTTGTTTTGTTTACAAAAGACAAGAAACTAAGTAGGTTTCGATTGAAAGTGTGCAATATAAGCCTATACTGTTATGCTTTGTGTGCACCAGCCGCTCTAGTTATTTTATTAGATTGATTCAAATTGTAACGTAGCTTATGACAATTTCATTTACTGAGCTAGCCGAGGCGATAATTCCAAGTCTTAAAATGTAAAATGCACCTCCGCCATAGCTCTTTAAAGTAACAATAAACGTTCCTTCAATAGAAAGGTATTTGTTTTTGAATATTTATATATGTCGACTACATTGACATTTCACAATCTTTTTGCACAATCGACAAATAACTGGATCCTTCTAAGTGATGACAATTATGTTCTTATGGGGTTGGGACATCTCGGCCCTTCGTTAACTCGGCCCCTTACCAACTCGGCCCTTTTTGGACGACTCGGCCCCTTATTCTTGGGACGACTCGGCCCCTAGCGAAAGACGACTCGGACCCTCACTGCCAACTCGGTTTAAAAAGAAAGAGTCATAAAAGGCTTTTGAATTTCTTTTGAAATGCAATTCCAATTTCAATTGCAGGGGCATGGAAGTGTTTAATTATTTTATTATTCTAAAAAGGGACATGAAAGGCTTTAGAAATTTCTTTTAAAATGCAATACATATTGTTATGACAGCAAGAATTTATTGCAATTTGCGGTTGGTAATTCTAAATCATTACATGTAGCTTAAAGGCTATGAAAGTTCTTTTATTGTACAATGCATGTTCTCATAAAGGGAATCTCATCGGGAATGTTGCGCTGTAATTGCAGTTATACAGAAATGGTTAATTGCACTATAAATGAGGAAGCTTCGCGATTTCCTTAAATGCAATTGCTGAGTGCTTTCCGATTTCATTCGCCCAATGATCCGCCAATCATGTGTAATCTCGGAGCTTTTCACCGGAGTTAATCAAGTTATTTCTTTTAACTGGCTAATACTTTTTAGCTGGGTCGGGTATAAAAACCTTGCATGTTCTAACCACGTCAAACAGTTTTACTGGAAGAGTAAGAGGAATAACACCGACATTGATCATTGAGGAACAGATTTACTACATCGAAAACTGAGTAGTTTGAAAATAATTTTGTGAGATGGCGTTGGATACATGCTTGATCCAGGATCTTTGAAATAAAAAAAAAGACATGCAATGTAACAAATAAAAGTAACAAGCCAAAAGAAACAAGCGTGCGAAAAGCCGTTTCGTTTTATGAATAATATTCATGGAACAGTGTACAGAGTGAATTGGTACTGGTTGTTGGAAATAAAGTAAAAAGCTTTCATATTCGCGTTTTTTTATGACGTTGAAGTTTTAACTCATGCGGCGGAAACAGTTCACTCATCATTAAATTAAGAAAATATAAGCAGGGGCCGAGTTGGTAGTTACGGCCCGAGTTGTCTTTCAAGTAGGGGTCGAGTCGACCCAGAAAAGGGCCGAGTCGTCTTTCGCGAGGGGCCGAGTTGGTAGGGGCCGAGTTAACAAAGGGCCGAGTTGTCCCAAGACCGTTCTTATTGTGACGACATTTTTCATTGAAACTTTCTTTTCTCGGACTTAACACAAACTTTTCTTAAAAATAAGTTTATTCTGTTAGCTATTAAAAGTATTGAATATGCAGATGTATCTATCACTTCACCATATGCGTCCTATATATTTGGATAGATGCCAGAATTACTTTGGAACAGGGCTTTGGGTGTCCTTGACCGTAAATTATGAAAGTGTAGGAGACTGGAATACAATGATCTGTCCAGTTAATAGTTACTCCGATTTTTGTTTACAAGAGGGAAAATTGCTAAACAAACTGTATTTTCATAATTATCCCGAGTCTGTTGATAGGATCTAGGAGATTCGGCAAAATTAAAAACAGCAACAGTATTTTGAAGAGCTGACCACAATAGAAAATGTCCCGCTTTAAACCAAAAGGTCAGGAGGGCTCTATCTTATTTTATCGCCCAGTATTAGCGCGTTAAGCAGGCCGAGGACTAGCTCTGAGTTAGCTCCGAGTCAGCTCTGACTTGTATAACATCATATATCTCTCTGTCAGAGCTACGAAGCCTTCCATTGTCCCGCTAACAGAAGTCAACTTAATATTTTATGAGGCACGAATCCTGCATACCAACCCCTATTATTCGAACATTCACAGAAAGTTAATACCCTTTTTGTAAATCAGGTACAATTGTTAACGAGCTGTACATCTTTTATTTTTTAATTAAAGGGCAGAAAAGTTAGCTCCTGCACTCAATCAAATGTTGATGTGCATTTCGGCCTTTAAATGTCAGGTGACCAAGTCAAGTGACCAAAAATTTAAATAAAGGGGTTATACCAGTAACGCACGACCGTCCGCCACTTTTGGGTAGTTTTTCAACGATTTCTGTTTTGTTTACGGTGTCATGGAGTTCCCCTTTGGAATGTCGAAAGTGTAGAATTTTAGACATTTTTCCAGAGAATTACACACAAACTGTAGTGTTTGGGTTGAGTTATGAGGCAATTAAATATTTCCGGGCAAAATATTTTTAGACAACTTTAATCCGCAATAGTATTTTGTCATCCCGAAATTTAAGAATTTTGAGAATTTATTTATCACATAACTTCATAAACCACTAATATTAAAAGAAAAGGTATACCAAAATGCCGAACATGAACTGGTTTAGGTAGTCCTGCCGTTTAAAGGGGTGATTACATTTAACCGACCTCTCGGGTGATAATTGGCGAGACAAAAATGAAATTTTCGGGATAAATGTTGTTTTCCGGGATGGCGAACGTGTATGAACACTGGCGAAAGACCTAGGTTACTGGTAGTTTATTTGTAAAATATATACTAATATAGTTGATACACACAAAATTACGTATAAATTTATTTTGTATACCCACAGTATTTAACTTTTTATTTCTTGCATTATTTTTGAAATATCAGTTCAAAAGTTTTTTGGTGGATTATTGGGAAAATTTTTGGTACTTTTCCACATAATAAACTATGCTCCGATGTATACAAATAAATGTCAATTATTGCGGGAAATTGCGGTGGTTATTTCCGTATTGTTTTCTTTTAAAGAAAACGGAACAAAGAAGTTATATATGATTGCCATTGTAATTTGAGGGCCTTTAGCGAATGCCAGTAAAGAGTTATGGGTCGTTGAACCTCGCACAAAGTAGCCATAGGGGTGCCTCAAAGTGAACACAGTGTTGTGTGCCGCTTCTTGGAGCCAGCACTGTGTTAGCTCTGACTTAAATAACTTCTTATATCTCTCTGTCAGAGCCGAGGCCTTACATTGTTTCGCTAACAGGGGTCAACTTCTTATGTTCTGATGCATGAATCTTGCATACTAGTCCATTTATTCAAACTTGCTGTAAGTGCATGCGCAAAATACCATTTCTACAGAACAGGCACAATTTTTAGTACACTGCATATCTTTTATTTCTACGTTAAACTGCAGAAAAGTCAGCTTCCACACTTACTTGCTTGTTCACGTTCTGGACTTTAAGTGTCACGTGATCATAGTCAAGTGACCAAAAAATTTAAATACAAGGATTAAAGATTATCTGTAAAATATATGCTCAAATAATGGCTCTGTGCCTCATAAGCTGACAGTGATCTGCTTTGTTGGCGTTTGACAGGGGGTGGAACGCCGGAAGTGCACACAGCAAGAAGCAAACTTGATGGCGTTCTGCAGACACTGAGGGACAGGAAAGAAGACAGGTAATAACAGCAACATCCGGAAATTTCAGTTATTTGGAATAAGCCATACGCGTTCAGAAAATTTTAAGTCATTGACACCGATAAAATTAATCTGGCATGAACAGTCATGTGACCGCCTGCGTTGTTGAAATGTGACAATATAGTGTTGGTTTTAACTTTGGGCTGATGGCAGTTGACGTAAAATTTCTAGTAGATTAGTTTTCGTACGGTTATGGTCTAGAAAATCAAGAGTGTATAAAAAAAATAAGTAAGGTGAGTTAATAAATTTATTCCTTTCAGTCCAATAGAAGAGACACATATCAGGGATGAGGAGGAAGATGATGATATTGAGTGAGTCGCTTCGAGTAAAAAAAAAATAGCATAAGATCACTTCTTTCCATCTTTTCCATTGTAGTTGTTCAGTTTGACACCAAATGTTTTTTTCTCGTCTGTCAAATTCAAGTTCATATGCTAAAATGTCAAACCTTAGGAAATTTGCTAGGCTTCTGATTTCTTGACCGTGTAAATTTTAAGTATTCACGTCGTCCAAGATATAATAAAAAGTAAGTACATACTTCCGCTGTAAGGTATGTACAGTTGATCAGCATTGCAATAGATTGTATGATAAAGAACTCGTTAAATTCAAGGTAATGTTCAAATGTTAGAGTGTTTCTGACATCAAGTAACTGTCTGCATTGCACACTGTAGCATTCTGGGCGTGAGGTCACGTGGGAGAGACAGGAACCAGCTTAGCGGAAGCCGGAAGCGGAAACGACAACGAGATGACTGGTCCCCACCCGAAGCTGTCAATCAGCAAGCGCAGTTCCACCGTGAGTGTCCTTTTTTTATCCCCCATCTGCTGGGAGCTTCAGCGCCGGAGGGGGGACAATAAGTTTGGGTGCTTTCCATCCTTCAATCCGACCGTCCACCCTGATAATCCGCTTTCTCTGATATTTCATATGTGAATAACCTACCATAATGGGTAGGTGCACGTGATTTTTCTGTTGACCTTGACCCGATTTCAAGGTCATATAAGCGCTATGTTAAATCTCAGTTGGGGATGTGCTCTCTATTACGGCTTGTTTTATCTCTGAAATTGTTTTGATTTAGTTTACTCTGTTTACTCTCCAGAAAGTTTTAGAATAATGTAAATAATACTTAAAATATTAGTAATAAGAATAATCCAAGATAAAAATAGGAAAAAAGGCTATGACGTTCCATGTGGAATTAGCATATTTTATGGAGATTGAAAAATAAGCTCATCGGTCGTGCTAAATGTGTCGTCAGAAGATGCTGTTTGTCAGACATCGTCGTGTTGATTCCCACTTTATTTCATAATAGCCAGTGTGCGCACAAAAGAACATTAGTTATGCAATGCATATGATGAGTAGATATGCACATATATTCGACGCACTTCCAGTATCGAAAAACACCGCGTAGGCATTACTAAAAGTGTGTGCTGGATATCGTCATAACAACGTAAATAAGCAAAAGAAAGTACCGCAAAGTAGTGCTGAAAATATCTGGTTTATAAGGGAATATATTTGTTCCAAAATTTATTAACCAAAATAAATAAGACCTCACTGCCGTTTCGACTGATCTGAACATCCTCTCTCAGCCTGGGCAGGAGGATTTTTTCAGGTCAGCCCAGCCGCTCGCGTGGTTACAAGATTTTACGTTATAGGCTACACAGACTAAGCTGTTTAAATGTACTTTTTCCAGACACTTATGTTATGAAGCTATTTGACCGGAGCGTGGATTTGGCCCAGTTCCAAGAAGACACTTCCCTCTATCCCGTCTGCCGGGCTTGGATGAAAAACCAACCTCTCAATAGAAATCTGGGTATCCGAGAGCGAACTCCCACACCAAAACCCGATGTGTTCGGGCTTCCTGAAGATGTAAAGCAATTTAACCACACGTATTATCTAAAATAAGACTATATGAAGCAACTGAGAAGCCATAGATTTTTTGTTAAATCTGAATTAAGGCAGTCTGAAAGGTGTGAGTCTATTTTCAGACTAGACTCATGAGGCTTAATCTTATTGAAATATACAGAAAATCATAGACGCTGAATTGTTCTGGTTCTATGTTAGTCTGTTTCGGAATAGATTTTAATATGTGTGGATTATTACGAACCCGCACTCTAATATGAGGCTTCCTGTTTGCGTCAAATTCTTATTTTTTATTTTTTAATTTTGAAGAAAAATTCAGTGCATTAAGTTGGGGCAAATTGGAGGTGGGCGATGTGCAAGAAAGAATTGTGGAGAAAATTATCGATTTTGTTTAGGGTTGGCAATAGTGCTTTAGACTTTTTACTCTGTTTATTTGATTTGTATGTCCCTAAAAAGAATTTTAAAAAGGGGGAAAAAGGCTGACAGGATTTCAGTCTGAGCATGCGCACTATGAACCGTGATCTGATTGGCCATTACAGGAGAATGACATCCGTGACTGCTACGAGCTTCCGGCGCCGCTTCAGGTGCTGACGACGGACGGGGCCGACCCGCTGCGCGTCCCCAGCCCAGTACCCGACCAGTCGGCAGTGCCTCTGGATATACACGCGGTAATATCCGCAACTTCACAGCTCAGCACTCGAATACACTAAGCCCTCGTTAATTCGTACTGGGACCGGGAAATTGTGTATAAATAACCCGGGGGTAGGGGGGGGGGTGATAGCAGAATTATCCAAGTGAAAACTGGTATGAAATAATGACTATGGGACCAGCTTATGGGTTCAAATTAAGCGGAGAAATGAAAAACTGGGGACGGATTGATGAGACTTACACTGCTGCAAAGTTTTTAACACACAGTGGCGATTCCCAAAGTTTTTACATGTGAAATATTTAGTTAACTTATACCATTCTTCAGGAAGACAGGGGACTGGGAATCCATGAGTGGGACGGGAAGGGAGTATAAAAGCTGTGATTTTGATTTAAACCCTGTTTGAGTCTTCCAGCAGTGATCTCTTTTTTTTCACCCATGGACATACGAGTAAAGGATCGCCATTTGAACTTGTTGTTGCTCTATTTATATTTCAGGATCCGAATACAACGCCAGCTGCTGAGCAGCTGCTGCTGGATCACCTGTTGCGATGGAAACAGACGCGGGAAAAGTGAGTGCTTCCTAAACATGACAGTTGGTGTTCAAAATTGAAGACTTATTTCTTGGTTAAAAGAAAAAAAGTGAAGATCAGAGTAAAAATAAAAAAAGGAAAATAATAACAATAATAATTTTAAATATGTAGGAAAAAAAATAAGTAAAATAAGATGTATGGGTAACGCTTTTGAGCTGTGACCAGTGCCTGTTGTTGCTGTGGCGTAAAAAAAACAAAAAACAAAAATGGATGAATCTTTGAGTGGAGAAATATAAATTTGTGTCTGTCACCTCTTGTAAATGTCACTTGTAAATATTTTGTTAAATCGCATCAGTCAAATATCTGTGAAATGTTATTGAAGTTTCCATTCGAAAAAATAACAACATGATTTCAAAGAAGTCAATGTTACGCGCATTGATATTTAGTTCGCCTTTTCTCACCACCAGATGGCGCGATCATCGACGGCGCAAGGACACAGTCTACGCACCGAGTTTAAAAGTGCTCAAGGACATATTTGATCGGGCAAGTAGCACGTGACCCGGTGACTCACGTGACCTCTGGACACACATGTTAGCACGAACTCTGTTGCATCGTCTTCACCGTGGTGCACATTTTTCAGCTGAAAGTCTTACGCCATTTTGGCCTTGTATCATATAGTTTTGTGTAAAGAAGAATTAAATAAATAAGTGAAATGCAGCATGTATTTATTTGCGTTATCTCAGAGGTCTTTTTACTGAAAACTATTGTTTGCAATCTTTAGAAAAAATCCTCAAAATAGGTTTTCACATTCTCAGATTGTTTTGCTATGGTCCTACATAAAAAAGTTGCCACGGAAAAGAATTGTAGTGGTTTTTGTAGCTCTGATGAAGTTTTACCCATAAACCTTGTGGAGCTTGCATCGGATTTCGTGGAAATGTGTGTGTCTTTTTGTTTGTTTGTTTTTTTTTTCCGGTTTGGTTTGCACAGTTCTAACACAATATTACGAATGCAGACTGAGTTTCCTAAATTCAAGAGCAAATGTTGATGAACGTATTTTCGTCTGAGAAAAATTCTATTACGTGGACCATCTCCCATTTTTTATTAAGGAAAAAAAAACCGAAACAAAAAAAAAAAAAACAAAAACCAAAACAATAAAAAAAAATACAAAAAGATCCAGTTAAAGATTATTTTCACAGAAAATCCGATCGCTAAACGACATACACGGTTATCGGATCTATTTGGATGCGAAGTTGTTTTTGTTAAGAAATGACACAAACCTTGGAGTTGTTTTCTACAGTTTTTATCGAGTTGTTTGGTGCATATTTCGTTGAAAGAGGTTTGGGAATTGTTGGTATTTGTCTAAATGACTAAAATCAACAGGCATTATTTTTTTCCGCCAGAAGGCGGAAATCCTCCCTTTCTGAGCCGAAATTTGTGATCCTCGAGATCAATTCAATTGTGCAATAATAGTTTTATCACTTTTGTTTTTTTTTGAGAGGGGGAGTTGATTTTGGTTTTCAAATTTTGTCCAATTTCGCTTCGCTTCCACTGTAAAATTGTAGTACGTCATTTTCTGCAATTATACAGCTAGCACCTTCGGCGTTCGCCTAATAAGTGCATAAATAGTTTCCTGTCCGAAATTTTCCGGCCCCTTTTTGGGAAAAGCTGAAGACGATGCCTGAATGATGCTAATCTTATTGTTAGCATGAACAGATCAGGCTATCTGTAGATAACCTAAGTTAATCAGGCTAATAATAGAAAACCTGAAAACCATCAGCCTGCTGATAGCCCGAAATCCTGCGATTCGCGTCAGAAGCATCTTTTCCGGAGGGTTCATTGTCCGATTGATATTTTCGAGGCACGATCGAATCGGTTCTGTTGGACTTGTATTCCAGTGAACATATGTATGTTCTGTGCGTTGCCTATAACCCAAAAGTCAATTTGTTCTTCAAATGCAGTGGCAGTATGCTAATGAAGGTCACATATGCATGTCATGCACAACTTCAACGGTGCTGAAAACTGTTTAAAATGAAGTTTCTACATTGTAAAAAGTATAACCTCATAAAACCAATGTTTAAATCAAAATGGATTCAGTAACTCTAAAATATTTCGCAACGTTCATGAAGAATTGGTGCTTTTTTTTAACAGTTTTTATGACAAAAATTATCGTGCGAATTTCAGGCTTTCTTAAAAATGGCTGACCATTTTTTTTTGAACTGGCGCCTTAGTGTGTATTTTTTTTTCGCGGCTTGTATTTGCATAAAATTAAAATCACACTTCGGGTGTTCCAGATAAAATGTACAAATGTTCTGCGTTTTGACTTCGAACTTACTGGATAAAAAAAAAGAAATTTTAGAGAGGTTTGGCCTAAATATAAAATTTCTTTGCGTCAAAGAGCATCGTGTGATTTGAGAACCCGTATGTTATTTTAAAAACTTTTTTTTTTGAAATTAAGAAACAAAAATAGTGTTAAGTTGCAGATGCTTATATGTTGAGATATTTTTACGATATTTCTTCTACCATTTCTGTAACTGTTTACCCGATTGGCTTCCATTCGAAACGCATTTTTTTTGCGTCAATCGTTACAAAGTGTCACTCAACGCTAAGAGACCAACCGCCACGAAACGTTCACAGAACAAACAATAGGGGACTAATTGTGGCCAAACGTTCAGAGATTAACCGTTATAGGGCAACCGTCACTTTCAAAGACCAACCGTCACTAAACGTTCAGAAACCAAGTCAGAAATCACATATCGTATTGTGGCCCCTGGGACAGGAGGTACTTTTGATTAGGTTTGTTTTCTTGTCCACTTGTCTGTGAATTTGCCCCTAGGAAGTCAGATTTCCACACTGCTTGCTTTAGCTTTTTATTGATGTTAATCGCCATCTTCCTTCTTATTACATGAGGGGTCTCTCCATCGAGCGATTTGCTACGTTTATTCTTGTGCTGTTGAGTGCGTTCACAGTTCTTGGCTCATCTTATTAGCCCCAAACCGAGGCTCAAGGGCCTGGAGGGAGGGGTGGGGGGGGGGGGTGCCTATAGGTTTGGATGTTGTCCGTCCGTCTCTCCGTCTTTCCATCGCCGACTATTACTCCCAACCCGACAATACGTTTCCTGTCATACCTTAAGGATATATGGATGACCTATCATATTGGGTAGGTGCACGTTATTTTTTATTTTAACCTTGACTTAACCTGAAGGTCACAGTGGCCGCCATCTTGGATTTTCAATTCCGATTGGGGCTGTGCTCTCTGTAATGGCTTGTTTCTTTCGCTTTCGACCTGTTACTTTCAAAAGCCGTCGCGATTGGACCATTCTTTAAATAATCCCTGAGTGGAAATTGGATGGGTTTTATTATAATTATATTAGCTGCATCTTCATCTTCACGATTTACACCTTAACTTCACAACTGACATTTCCACAAATACAACCTCGAATGTATTATAAGAGTATCATGATATATTTGTGTATTATGCAATACAATAAATACTTGATAAAGTAATGATAATGATATATAAACTCCTCTGTACAATCAATACATGTAGTTTATTTAAGAGACATTCTGTGGAACCAAAGACATGCAGTCTGGATCTTGCTTGGAAAAGGATTCAGTATCGCGACTTTAACCAGATGTAGAATTTTTTTTTTTTTTTTTTTTTTTGCTATTATGGATCTGGCGGTGACCTGGCAAAAAATCCAGGCTTACCGCATGAGGACTCTGCCTGATCAGCAGAACTGTACTGAAATTGGTACATTGGCCGGCGCCAAGCGGGAGCCTGACTGCATTGTCTTTGCGGCGTACGTAGTCCGCCATTGATCATGTCTGATAAATACCCTACCCATCTACCACATGTTCAATAGGTCTAAATACACAAGTATTGGCTAAAAATCTAGCCAATGACTGAACGCAGAATCACGTGCTGATGAAACCTCCTGATTGGTTCACACATAACTTTTGCTATCAGATTGTAAATAAAAGAAATTACTCTAAAACTGGTTGATTGAAGTCATGTGACGGCATGAAATGTCACTGCAGACCATTTCTTTGCATTTAAAAATTTATAGATAATTTCCACCTGACCTTATTTTGAATATTCTTCAAATATATATGCATTACAACATGAATTCTCCATGCGATATTTTATACAAGACAGATTTTAGTAAGTGCAACTTGAGTAGTAGCAAGTCACGTGGTCTTGTTTAGCCTGTAGGTACGGTTGTGGTCGAGCGTGAAATGATCTTCTTGATAATGACGACTTTGGGCTTCTGTACTTTGTAGCCACCACTTGACTTATGTGATTTTCCGTATCCATAGCCCCCGCTATGACCGTAGTTGTAGTCATAGTGACCGTGGTCGCTATGGTCATCGTGGTAGTCATAGCCGTGGCTGTAGTCATGGTAGTCGTGCCCGCCGTGGTAGTCGCTGTAGTGACCATGGTCGTAGTCGTGGTGGTCGTCATGGTAATCGTAGTGGTCGTCATGGTAATCGTAATGGTCGTCATGGTAACCATGGCCAAAGCTGACGTGGTGGTCGTCGTCGCCATGGCAATCGTGGGAGTCATGGCAATCCACGATGTGCACTACCTTCTTTGTTCGTTTTTTCTTGCTCCGGCCGCCGCCATATGAAAATCCGAATGCTGTATCAAATCAACAGAGATAAATTTTAACATATTTTTTTGAAGTTTTTTTTTTTTTGTTATTAAATAATATTTTTTTTAGTTGATATGGCTCATTAAGTACTGAGGACCACCCCAACCCCAAAGGAAAAGAAAACAGTTAAAAAGTATTTGCTAAAACAATATTTCTCAATTGATATGGCTAATTTAATACTGGGGATCGCCCCCCCCCCCCTCCCCTTAAAAAAGAAGAAGTAGTAGTAGTAGAAGAAGAAGAAGAAGAAAGCAGTAAGCATTCGCTTGAACAATATTGTTGACTTGAGTATTTAACATTTTCTTAAAGAGAATGAAACAATAAAGGCAGGATAGTTTACTTCGAAAGTTGAACGGTTGAACCATTGTTAATAAGCGTTACGTTACTTAAACACTGCTATGTTAAGATTTATAAATCACGTACGATCTAATTGTAGACCTGTAATGAGACCAAAGGTCACGTAACAGTATTGCAGTACAATAAGATACAGGAATGTAAAGTGGCCTCGGGGCACTATACGTCATTCATTTTAATTAACTGTAATTGTGACCTGCGGCTCATGGACTCGTTTAAATGTCTATTGTGTGCATTTGAAATTATTCCACGGCGATAAGACAATGCAGATGATATTTCAACAGCATTTATTGTCTTAACATAAGTACATTTTTTTGTCCAAGGTATTTAAAAAATTGTGCGACAAAAAAAACTTATCTTGTCCTATTTGTTAAGAAAATCTGGCCGATCTGCCTTTGATCTTTTTGCTAGACCGCCACCCGCGATAAATAGTAAATAAAGACTTGGTCTAGCCGGAATTATTTTAACCATAAATTTGTTATATGAAAGGCAAATTTCGGTATTTATCTGCCTGCCGGTAACCATTTTTTACGCCCGGCCGGTCGATTTGATTGGTTCAAATAATATTTAGAAATACCTTGCACATCTTCCTAAAAGGCTTATTTTTGTCCCGATAAACCAATTTGGCCAAAACATCGAGGCGGTTCGCACCAAGATTAACCCTAAAAGTGCCCGATTCGCCCCCAAAAAATTAGTGAGCAGTTCCCAATTTGCGCACAAGTTTGATCTATTTCACAATTTAAAATTAAATTTTGCAGATGCCACGTTGAAGCGCATGTATCAGGTGAAACAGAATAAAAGGCGTTAAAATGAGCCAACAGGATTTATATTTATCCAACGCTTCTATCGCGGAATTTAAAAAATAAAAATAATATTAAAAAAACTTTATCGAACGTTGTCAAAACAGCCCTATATACACAACTATAAAACAACCTTTGAGTAATTTTTACTACTGTGTTTATTGAGATTATTTTAATTACATTTAATGGATTTACAAAAATTAATTTTAACTGGCGAATTTGACTGAGCTCGAATTTTAACAAGAAATAGAAAACGTGCTTAACTAGTTCCGTTTGCATGACAAATATATTTAAAGACCAGCAAAAAGATGATAACAGAAAAAAGGGAGATTGGTTGTTAGCTTTTTTTGGGAATTTAAATGTCATCAAAAATGTTAGCGTTGTCAACAAGACGTACTCTTAGGCACATTAGTGCGCGCCGGCCATTGTTGTCCAACAGCCAACCCTTGGGGGGGGGGGGTCGGTTTCTTGTGTATACACCCTTTTATTCCGCAGATCCAGTGGGGATCCGCGAAAATAGTGCTCATAAAAGAGACGGAATACTTCACAACAAATATCCATCCGCTTTGTGTTTAGACATAACAGATTGATATCTCCAGAGGTCAGCCTTTTTATAGCAACGACGTGCCTGCGGATTGTTCCCTGGATCTACCACAGAAGTCAGATTACAATGTACTCTTATAGTACATAATTTGAAGGAGTAGCAAATGTGTTCTGTGAAATTGGAAAACTTGTCAAGGTCCTGACAGAGAATTTAGGTTTGTAGGCGTATTTGGCGTTTCATTAACATGTCTGTGTAGTCATCTTACATCTGTCTTTCAACCAAATCATATTTTCTTGTGTTTGAATTTGCTGCTTGGCTTTTTATGGAACGTTTTTTCATTGTTGACAAAATTAAGTCACATTATTAACTATCCAGGAGTGAATACATATCGGATTTTTTATGCAAAATTTAAAGAGAAGATATTATGTTTGTGATACTTACATCTCTTAGATCTGGCGAGTGTGACGTCATTGTCGCTGAGAGGTGCGGTAACCGCTAGCCCGGCACAGCAGCAGAC
This sequence comes from Protula sp. h YS-2021, assembly GCA_949752745.1. Taxonomy (NCBI): domain Eukaryota; kingdom Metazoa; phylum Annelida; class Polychaeta; order Sabellida; family Serpulidae; genus Protula; species Protula sp. h YS-2021. The sequence goes on along the minus strand of OX457030.1, from coordinate 47,117,556 downwards.
GAGAACTGCTGCTAACTTATATGTCCACATTACTACGCGCCAGAGTAAATCATCCCCCTTTAAGCAACGGTCTTCTCTCCTCCACAGCCACAATACAAATGGCTTTAACGGTCACTTGCACACATTTCTTAATTAATGTACGATTGGATTTGACATTGAGATGCGTTGAATTAAATAAGAGTTGCCAATAAAAACTTTGTCAAGAAGATATCTATGATTCTCACAATCATTGCCAGGAGGCAAATTAAGAGAATTTTAATGAAACGCATATCAGCATGTTCTCTCACTCTCGCTATTATGTGGTCGGCAGACTAAATGCTGGCGCGGACAAGAGAATGTTACGTCTCAGGGTCTTACATATTTTTCACCGTCCAAGTGAGCCACCACAGATGTGAGAAGAAGAAGAAGAAGAAAAAAAAACGCACCCAGCGGTTTGTCGTTGTTGTCTTACCGCCAACCTCTCCGGCGGTTTGGTCTGCTGTGTATTAGAATTGTTTGTGGATTCCGAAAAAAAACAGTACACCAATTGTGAGAATCGATCCACGCTTTTATATCCATCCTCTTTGTGGTTATACACAACAGATAGATCTCTCCAGAGATCAGCTGTTTATATATAAAACTGCCGGTTTGTAAGAAGGCGTACAGAAAAAAGGATGCTTATAAATATGTTATAACTGACGCTTCTGGCGGGTCACGTTCACTTGTGACCCACACTATAACTTGGCAGGTACCGTTGCTAAAAAAAGAATAAATAAACTATAATAATAATAATAATAATTCTACTACTACTACTACTACTACTGCTACTACTACTACTACTACTACTACTAATAATAATAATAATAATACAAGCCATATTAAATGCTTAAAGTAGAGGATGTGTTTTCTTCATTATTGCAGATTTTATTGGTGTTTATATTTGAGACTATACTTTCAGATTGCAGTGAGAACACGAAAATAAATTCAATGTCAGAGTTTACATATGTTCGATATTTGCCCCCTTATTTAATAAGCTGTGCTATTGGCTCCAAAAAGTGAATGTGTTTAAAATTACACTTGATTAAATTTATATAAATTATTCAAATGATAACCATTCTAAATATGGGGTTGATGCAAGAGGAGTCGTGTGTGGCACTGTTCTCATATTCAGAGAATGCAAGGCAAAAGTTAATGGTCCACAAAGAACTTGCCGAGCGGTCCCCGTATCGAGCAGTCACCTGTAATTCTCCTGAGGCTTTGAACCCCAACTCATGTGGTTCGTCAATCGTTTGCGATGATTATGTTATCATTTATGCATGCGGGGAGAAGACTTTTATAGTTTTACAACCACAGGAACGCGTCTTAATGATTCATGAGTACATTGTTTACTCTTCTAAACACAGCACCACGAAGGCTCTTCTCAATAAGTCGCTGTTCCGGAGAGTGAACTTGAAAAGCTGAGTCTATATTTCATAACATGTTTATTGCTGCTACAAAGACATCTTCCTCATGGCAACTGTGAAGCTTTTAGGGTATGGGATAGGCGAGCGAAAAATAACAATGTTTCTCATCCCCTGGCCGGACCACAAAGAACTCGATTATTCTGAAACATTTCGAATAAAACAAAAAAAGAAAAAGAAATCGTGTTGATAACATAGGTGTCATATCGCAAACTTTTATAAAACCTTTAAACCGCATTTCCGAGAGGAACAAAAATGAAACAATTGTGGGTTATCGAAATTTTCAAAGCTAGAAGAAATTTTATTGTCTAATTTATTTCATAAACTATATCGTTGTCGCTACCGAGCAGCAAAATTTACACATGGGGGCCACAAAAAATATGATTCTGAAGTCGTAAAATTCAGACTTGACAATGAACGAGGAGGCCAAGGTCACAGAGGTACCTCTTATTTAACGTCTTATAGGCCCAACGGATCGAAAATAAGCTCAAAATCGATCTATCTGTAACCGTTTCTAGATGATATTCAACTTCCAGTTTTTGATTTTGACCATGACCGAAGGAGGTCAAGGTCGCCGAGGCACCTCTTACGTAACGATTTTTAGGCCCAAAGGGTCAAAAATAAGCTCTAAATTGCTCTATCTATAACCGTTTTCGAGAGTATGGTCCACTTCCGGTTTTTGACGTTGACCATGGCCGAGGATGTCAAGGTCACCGAGATGCCTCCTACGTAACGGCTTTTAGACCCAAAGGGTCCAAATAAGCTCAAAATCGCTCTGTCCATTATTACTGCTTCACACTTGTGAAATGCAGTGATTCTTTTTACATGATACCATTACTGGTATTTGTTATGATTAAAAAAAGAACAACTCATATTTCGATTTCATTGCAGCGGTGATGTCCCGCCATGCAATTTTCATGAGCAGTGACGATGCAGTTTGAGGCCCTAATCATTTGCTGTTCAGGCGACATTTGAGACAAGTTTGTGAAATTATTACATGACTTAGTAACTGCTGCATTCTCATTGGTCGATTCCTAACTCAATAATTTTTCGTTGTTGATATGAGAACAAAAGTCGATGAATAGTGCAGTTAGTTGTAATCAAAACACAAGTTAATTTATCTAACAAAGTACTTGCTGACTTATTTCGAGGCATCTTAAAGATGTTATTTACCAGTTAAGAAAATGTTGGCCTGCAGATCAACATCTTAGTATTGATCTATAATATTTCATATTGACCTAAAGTAGGTCAGCATCTGATGATTGTTTTATAAAATCATTTTTATATGACATATGCTTCATAATTTTTTTTAGCTAAATTACCTGTGTTAGCAACTCTGTTTGACATGTAAACTGCTTTTTATTTGCTTTTCTTTACGTATACAGTAAAGCATGTCTCCGGACAAACCTGTATAATGTGGACAACTCCCTAATTCGGACAAACTATTTCAGTTCCTTTTAATTTTCCATTGGTTTCTATATTATAAGAACCTGGATAATTCGGACACCTCTCTATTTCGGACATCGGACACATTTTTAGACCTAATTGTGGGTTCCACTGTATGAATAGCCGTGTGATTTGGACAAGCAATGGCGCGATTTTTCAGCATTGTGTGTGCGTGTGTCCCAGATAATATCAACAAGAATGTGGCGCAACATGTATTTGAAATGCCGTATAAATGTCGTCATGCTAAAGCGATTGAAACGTGGTAAGAACTTGGGCAAGTTGTTAGGCAAGGTAGTGAACAGGCCTTGCATCCACAAAAGGTGACTGCCCCTGCTCTCTGGAGAACCCATATATAGAGTTACAATGCATTGCTATCCTTTTTATTGCTTTTACCAGCATGCTTGTTGAAGATGTTTCACGATACTGGATTTGTTATCACATTCTATAACGGTAATTATTAATTATAAAAAAAACAGTCCTGTTCAACCTCATGACCATTACGTCATGAGGAAGCGTTACTTCCAGTGACGTCTTCTAAAAAAAAGGAAAAAAAATAAACGTGAGAAAACAATATATATATATATATATATATATATATATATATATATATATATATATATATATATATATATATATATATATATATATATATATATATATATATATATATATATACCAATGACTGTGTTTTTCATTCAATGCTGATTGATTAATTTTGCATTGTTACATCAAATATTTGTTCCCACAATAGCGACTGAAAATGGGACAATTTTTTTCCTTTCTTTTTTTTGCGTAATTGGAACAGTGTAAATACAAATAATTTTAAACTAAAAAAAAAAGCAAAAATTACCGGAAATATTACGACCAACTGTTCTATTGTGTTATTCCGGCAAATAATCGCTAGAATTCACCCACTAATGACTGCAGTCGTAACTAGGCTTAATGGTTGAAATTATGAAAACTGCACACAGTTCCAATGTATGTAAAAACTACAAGACTCCGCTGTAATAAAACCTAAACATTCACTGCCTTTAGCAAAGGTTTAAAAATATCTTTAAAGCCCAATGGACTAGAGATTATACATTATGACGTCATGGGTCCAGCCGGATATTGGAGAAAAATTAATTGAGACATAATGAAGGATATGTGAACAGTTATAGGATTGGTTTGATTCTCAACGAAACTATGGGGCCCGCACAATGTCTGTGGATAATCCTGATCAGTGAGCTCTACAAAGGTCAGTTTTAAAAGTTTCTTTTTTTATCGCGAGAACCATAATTACTATAGGCATTGAACCCTGAAGGGTGGGGGCGGGGGGGGGGGGTGCGGAGGGGAAGGGGGTGAGGGGTGGCTGTGGGGGAGGGGCTTGGCATAGGAATACTTGGTATGCTTGAAAGTGATCTGGGCGTTGTCTTCGCACATTCGATGGATGACATTATTCTAAGAACAACTTTAGATAACGTTTCAAATTTGACTGTAACAAAGACACCGCAAAAGCCGGAAGGGAACAAAGTCTTTCGCAATTAGCAGATATTGACTTATTCCGAGTCAACATAAAGCATTGTTTGACCAGTAAGAAAAAGTTGCCCTTAAGGTCAGCATTTTAGTAACTGGTCAATACCTCCTTCATGTTGACTCGAAATAAGCCAATGTTTACTATGTTACATAGTTTTAATGGAGTTTTTTTTGTTTTTGCAAATTACTGCATAATTCACCCAAAGTCATGCAACAAAATTTTTTTTGTTACATAACATGGGAAAATTCTGTGATCTCATTGGTCGATTCTCGACTCAGTACTTTTTTATGTTGACCGTATCGCAAGTGTCGATAGATATTGTAGTTATTTGTAATCAAAATACCATTTATGACTTGTAGCAATTAGCAGGTATTAATTTAATGAGACTAAACAGTCAGATATTATTGATCAGTCATGAAACTGTTTACCTAGAGGTCAACATTTTTACTACATGCTAACCCAGAACAAGTCAATTCGTTCTAATTGATGTGAATAAAAACTGAGTTTTGTTTCAGGGTTATATGCGTACGACGCTTGCAAAACATTTGTGGAAGGTGTGGAAATCTGTTACACATTCTATTACGGAGAGAATATAACAGAATGGCAATTAGCCAAAAACATATGCGAGGCGAATGGTGAAACTTTACTCGAAATCAATTCTCCAAACATCAGGGATTTTCTAATGCAGGAACTCTCCCGGCACGGGTGCGAAATTCACTGTTATTATACCAAGTTATAATGCTGGGTGATCCCTTCTATTTCAAAATTCTCTGTGTTGCGATTTGAAGTTAAAATGAGGCAGTAGAAAGACGCATCTTTAAAGTCAAATGTTATACAAAAATAGCCACATTTCAACGTTTAAAAACGAGGAATGTGATGAAATCTGTTGCTAAGTTTGAAGGTGCGTTTCACTGTCCTCAGAATCCGTTCCAATTTATTTGTTTGTGAAGGTTTTTATTTAGCCGATAAATCAACATGCGTTTCCAGTTTCAACAATTCGTTTTTACCTGTTAACACCGCACAATACAACCGAACTGTTTCCAGACGTAAACTAAACAAATTACTATTATTATTTTTTTCTTCTTTTATTTGAAAAGCCTGGAAGATATTGACTTTTGGACGAGTTTGAATGATGAAGCCACAGAGGGAATCTTTGAGTGGGATTCGGGTATTAATTACTGGTAAGTCTATCATTGTCCCTCCCTCCCTCCCTCCCTCCCTCCCTCCCTCCCTCCCTCCCTCCCTCCCTCCCTCCCTCCCTCCCTCCCTCCCTCCCTCCCTCCCTCCCTCCCTCCCTCCCTCCCTCCCTCCCTCCCTCCCTCCCTCCCTCCCTCCCTCCCTCCCTCCCTCCCTCCATATAGTAGCGGGAAGGGATGCCGTTTCATAGAGTAAGTAGCAAAGCTACGATTTTTTGTTTAGAAAGGTTTCGAACTGGCAAAAAAAAGCTTCTTAGAAAGCTTTCGCAATCTAAAAACATAATTTTATCAGCAAATGAAAAGCAAACCAAAATCAGGCTGAAAAGAGTTAAAAACTATACTCAACATGACAAAATTATTTTTAAAATGTTAATTTTCTTGGCAAAGTGTTGAACATATCAATCAATAACAACGTCCAATTTACATCCAATACTTGTTCTTCCAATTTGAAGAGCGGTTTTTCAAACTAATAGTTGCATTATAAATGTCAATATCACACTGATATCGTAACTGCTGTTATTTCTGTGTAGTTGGTCTGCATGGAAATCTGCGAGTCCCTCTAGCGGCAATTGCGTAGTGACGTCATCGGTAAACACGGGCTTCACTTTTTCGGACAAAGCCTGTAGAGGAGACCATCCTTTTATTTGCCAAACAGTAACTCCACCAGAATACAGTAAGTTTTATTGTTTATTTTTTGCCAAAATACAATGGCTTTGTCAGTTTGAATAATGGTGAGTGCGTCAAACTATTCTCCAATCAACGAAGTTTTCAACAGAAAAATAACAGAAAGAAAAAAAACTGCGGCAATCAACAACAAATCATATATATCGCTTGCCATCTAAATATGAAATGCCGAACAGTTACAGCTCTCACGTAAAATAATTTCGATTTGGTTATTGGCTAAACGAGTTAACGTTCTCAGTGCAAAATATAACAGATTTCAAATTCGGCACAAAAAGTTTACTTTCTGCGTCGCGTGATTGCAAGTACACACTAAAAAGTTTACACATAATTGATAAGCCTTACCCCGCAATTCTTTGCAATTCTGAATTAAATATGTATTAATGTTTAAAATATAACAGTGTATCATTGCGACACGTTTCATTACGATTTGTTAAGAGAATCTGCATCTAACATTGTCACATGACTTGGGAAAATGCTGCAATCTGATTGATCAATTTCCAAGTCTATAATTTTTCAGTGTTGACCAGAATGCAAAATTAGATAGATATTGCAATTATTGTTGTCAAAAAACGCAAATTAAGTCATGTAACAAAGCATATATGGAAATATTTCAAATCAACATGAAGATATTATTGACCTGAGATGATTAAACTGATCAATAATAAATCTGAGAAATTAGACTGAGAAATAACACTTTATGTTGACTAGAAACAAGACAATATCTGCTAACTGAAATAGTGAAGACATACAGCGCAAGGAATAAAACTGAATTGACTGACCATTTTTAACTCTATTTGAAACTGTTACATGCTATACCCAGTTGAAGTCAAGTTCCATTAGGAGGGATGTCCCCGCAAAATATGCAAATATAGGCTTCACGGGGTACGGATAAAATGGCAACGGAAAAAATTGCAACGGAAAAAATGGCAACGGAAATAATGGCAACGGAAAATATGGCAAGTGGAAATAATGTCAACGGAAAAAATGGCAAAGTGAAAAAAAGGAAAAAATGGCAAATTTTGCAGGTTTCACTGAAGTTCAATCGAAACAAAGAATCGCCTACCCTGACTACTCAGGATCAAAGAAAGTCTAATCAAAACCACTTAATGCCACTTGATGTCAGGGTATTTGGGGTGCAAGCAAAAATGGCAAAACGTGATCCCTGTATGCGGCACCGTTAATCCTTTGGAGGCTCGGGTGCCAACGTAACAATACATCTACTTGGGGCGCATCAGGCAAAACTTATTCGCAGTCTGTACAATGCGTTTAATCTTTTGGATACTCGGGTGTCAACGTAACAAAACATTTATTTGGGCTGCATCGGGCAAAACTTAAACCCTGTGTATACAGTAATCCTATCCTATGGACGTTCGTGTGCCATCACAACAATACATTTATTAGGGGCGTTGTCTAGAATGAGCAACATGATCGTGATATTACGCTTAAGAATAAATTTAACAAATGTGATAAAATTTTTATTTTGTAATTTTGCCATTTTTTCCGTTTTTTCACTTTGCCATTTTTTCCGTTGCCATTATTTCCACTTGCCATATTTTCCGTTGCCATTATTTCCGTTGCCATTTTTTCCTACACCCAGCCTTCACTATCGTTCAACGGGACGGTAAACACCAAACAAACAAGAGCACCGGAACGCTGCAAATCCCCTCGCCCTTCGAACGTTTTTACATGAGGAGTAAATCTGTATAGGATATGAAATGTGTGTGCGTACCCGTCTGGAGGAGTTGTGCATGCAAGACTTAGATCATAGAGCCTTTAGAGAAAAAAATTATGCTAAGTTTCTATCTCAGTTTTGATCAACAAAGTTGGGCGAGGGGATAACAAGCAAAAGAAATCTTTTGCCAAATGATTCAAACCTTTGCCGAAAAATGGCGTTCCCCTTCCCTCCTCTACCAGTATCACCGTGCATAGGCATCTGTTTCAGACCCTTGTTTACATGGTGGCACTTGCACACCTTTCACCCATTTACACAGTGGTCTGCTAGGCCGTTCGGCATCGCAGGTTGAATGCACATGTTTGAGTGGTGTCGTCGGAGATTATTGTCAACGTAAGTAACACGTCAACTCTTCTATTTTCGAGTTAGACGAACAAGAAGAATGTCTTTAATTGTTCCTATTGTATGTGGTTGCTGCGGTATCAAGAATCTTAATTCTTTACAGATAACACTGAAACTCTATATCACGCCCTGAAACAGTTTATTTACAGTGCATTGACGGTCGTAATGGACGAAATAATGTTTGTTCTAAGAAATCAGGCATTGAACACGTACAAATATGACAATATATGAGTGCAAAAGTATTTAAATGCATAAGGGCATAGATAAATATATTAGCGTGCATGGTATATATTAGATGCTAAAGTTTGCATAACTGGGAGCTAATTGTAGGGCTTATAATAAAGGATGAGTATTTTAGGTCATTACTGCTAACTGTGCGCCCAAGCACGCTCTGGGAAACTAAGACGGGAAATAATTCAGCCTTGAAGGCTGTCTGGTTAGGTTCCAATTACATTATGGCATTGATTTTAAAAAATGAGGAGGCTGGGCGATAAGGAAATCGTTGGCAATCGGACCGTATCCTTTGTGCGAATAGGTATTTGAAGAGCAAAATGAGGAGCTATTCAGAAGAAAAGCTCGTGTTTTTGTGTGAAATTCAAAGCAATCATGCTTGTAGCACTGATGTATTTTAGGCTTACAAAAACCTGCATTTTGTAGATGACAAAAGGCAGTGTTTGGATGGTACAGACTTTGAGGTGTCTGGTGAGAGTATATGTTACTGGTCGACAGCTGCAACAGAACGTTGTGGGGAGGCATTCAAGTATTGCTTCGACAGTGGCGGTTATTTAGCAAACTTGTCAAACCAGACCATTATCTCTCACATGTTAGCCATATTTAGTCATTAAAATCCATATGAATTGTATGACTTATTTTTTTCTTTAAGTTCCACTTGTTTTAAAGTTTCCAAATATAACGCAATTCACGTAAAGGTATAATTTTTAAATTTAATAGAAATACATCATATATATATATATATATATATATATATATATATATATATATATATATATATATATATATATATATATAGGATATATAGGATATATATGCATATTAGGAATTTCAATTATACTGGGGGCACAAAATTTCATTTCAAAGTAACAAAAGTGGGCTTTCAAGAGATTTCAGATAACCAGGTTGATAGCTTGAGCTATCCAAACAAGATATGAGGTTCCGATATATGCATAATATGTGTTAGCGTGTGTTTTGATCTTGCACAGCTCATCCACGGTGACGGGCTTCGATGACTTTTTCTGTGGTGCGTCGTCGCTTCATACACAAGGTGTAACACGATGGAGCACAGGACATATCGTTACAAACCTAGAGTAAGATCACGCCGGGTGCCGGACAAATGACCACTAGTCATATGAGCAAAGAAACAAATCACAATCGGTCATATGACCACAAGCGAAATGAAAAACCGACCATTTGACTAACTCTTCAATTAACTGTTATCATCGACCAATTTCTATGTAACAACATTCCTGTTGTAAAATAAACAAATCTTACACTTATTTATCAAATGTTCAATGCCATTTTTCATGCATGCTTTTATATATGTAAGTCCAACACAAAGTGTTCCTGAATTAATGTCCGTCGCACACTGGGGCTTATTCCTTTGAGGAATTCTTACAAGTTCCTGCGTCCTTTTCCAAAACCTACTCCGTGCATTTGAAATTCACAGTTTTTGTTTGCGGGGAATTTTAATGCTTGTTCTTTCTCCATGCAATACATTGGCGACCACACTGTCTCCAGATCTATCCCAATTCCAATGCCTACTGCTGTCAAGCTGTGTTTGCTCAAACGCGCAGCATTTTATTATACAACATTGTCTGTTTATCTTCTTGATTTGCATCCCCAGCAAATGAATAAAATTTGTAAAACAATTGGCTGCAAATCCCTCCCCCAAGAAAGAATAAGTAAAAATCAGGGAGAAATTATGTTGATAGTCAAATGATCGGTTTTTATTTCTCTAACCTGTAGTGTTTTATCCGATTGTCATACGACAGGTGGCGTTTTGACCTGTGGTCATTTATTGTGGACACTGGTGTGGCAATATAGTCTTACAGTGTATTGCTAAACATGAAGCTTAGGCATAAAATGTACTGCTAAAACATAAATAAGAGCATATAGGTTTCGTACGCAGAATGATTTTTAGAATATCCCCATTCTTGCAATACAGATGACAACACGAAGCAACAACATTATAACTATTTTGAAGAATCAATAGAAATGCTTGAGTTATTATAGTGTGGCAAAACATCGAGCACTCGGATATAGAACTTATGGGGTACGAGGGGTGAGGAGATGCTAAAGGTGGCTCAGTTGAGGCCTTTAGAATTGTGGATGCCCCGACATTTTAGAAGTAATGTGTATTTGCTAGAATGTGTAGATAAATAACAAAACCACGCATTTAAGCATGAATGCAAGCAGTATAAGCAAACACACCCTATAGGGCAAAGTCAAGAAACTAAGAAAGATGAATCTATAACACCAGAGAAAAATTCTCGCATTTATGAATAAAGGCTGTCACTGACATTACGGATCGTATTTGTGCTTAGGTACATTAACACCGTTTTTGTCTGAATGGCTAGAGTTGCTTAGCAAAGGTATTTTTTGGAACACATGGGTGATTTTGGACTTTAATTTGCAATTTAATTTGTAGCGTTCTTTTATAAGAATGTTGCTTCAAGTCTTAATGTTTATAAACCATGCCTGATTATAAAAAGGTGAATGTGAAAGTAAACAAGAAAGACTTATGTTAATAAGTAATACGTTTTGAAAATGTAGGCATTTTGAAGATATGGAGATAGATCACAGTAAAGAATGCACGAAATTCCACCAGAACCATCTGAAAAGCGAAAGACCAACTAGCACAAAAAAGTACTTATGCCAGTCCTATAACCGTGAGTATCTTGAATACCAACAAAAAATATCCAAAACGTTACCTGAGTGTCTTAAAAACTTTTTGGAGAATGATTATTATAGGAATAAATTATGGGGTTGGGAATTTTGTTCCTGACAAGCATGGAAGCACAGTAGTTCTGTGATCTGTTACTGATATAGCACAATGACACAAAGGCATATCATAAACAAGCGTGAAAGTACATTAGCGTTATGGTCTGTTACTGATATAGCAGAGCAGCACGCGATCATGTCATAGACAAGCGTAGGAATACATTAGCCTCATGGGCGGTCACTGAATATAGCAGAGTGGCACACAATTATGTCATAGACAAGCGTAGAGGTACATTAGCCCCATGATCGGTCACTGAATATAGCAGAGTGGCACACAATCATGTCATAGACAAGCGTAGGAGTACATTAGCCCCATGGTCTGTCACTGATTATAGCAGAGTGGCCCAAAATCCTGTCATAGACAAGCGTAGGAGTACATTAGCCCCATGTTCGGTCACTGAATATAGCAGAGTGGCACAAAATCATATAGACAAGCGTAGGAGTACATTAGCCCCATGGTCTGTCACTGATATAATACAATGCCACAACAATCATGACATAAACAACCAGGCAAAGCAGAAATAATCTCCGATTTGAATTCGCAGTTTTCTGTATGGGTCTCAAAGCACCTTCTGTTAGGAAAAACAGAGATTCTTTCGCCAGTCGTCACTAGTTTGGCTTCCTCAATGACTTGCCCCTCTGGTAAACGAAAAACAAAACAAACTGATATGACTACACGTCTCAGATTATGGGCATATTATAACGTACTTGTATGTGGTCAGGTGCTGGTGTGAGGTCACGTTAAATTCATTGAAAATTCACGTGTCAAAACAATAATGTACAGCCAGTGGGATGAGTTCATTATCTTGGTGGATTTTGACAGGAACACACGTGTTTTCAACATAATCTTTGAGTAATAAAATAATTTCAACTTTATTTAAAATATTTAAATACCAGTAAGAGCCACGTAAAGGGGTAAATCAATTGACCGGGTGCATTGATCTTAATTCCTTCCGCACCCTGCAGCATTGGCAGCATTAAAAGGCTATTCCGAACGATGTGCACAGCTGAAGGAGTGTCTTTTTAGCATTGTAGATTTTTTATTTCATGATTTATGGTCACTTATAAATAAAGTAAATTTTGTACTCATTCGATATGGTTGTCATTGCTTACTTACGTTTGACGATGCCAAGTACACACTTTCAGTAGTGTGAAGCGTGACGCTGTTGGTACTGGAAGAGGGGAAATTTGACTATGCTTACGTATCCGTCATATGCACGGCACAATGCTACACTTTGTTTTGTGCACGCACTGGCAATTAAGAGATATATATTTGGGGCTTGGTGCATGTGTCCCTCGAACAGTAAAATATGGCTGGTCATATTTTGTAATTTGTTTTGTACGGATTCCTCGCTCATCCAATTTGAATATTTAATGGAAAAACTCAGTTATTTCGATTTACTGCTTAGATGTTTTAAATATGATTTTTCTTGTTTTTCAGCTCATTTTTATCAGTATAACTGTGATTCATTGGCTGATGGTTGTTTGGGAATTCGACAAGGTAAAACACCATCACATGGGCGTTCTTATTTACTCTTAAAGACAGTTTAATTGTCAGCATTCCCCTTTTTAATGTGGGTTGGGGGAATCTTAGCAACAGACCAACTGCTTTCTGTTCTGTCGTAAGAGGCGACTAATCGGAATTTCTTTCTAATTCTTCTTTTACTGTTTCTCCAGTCTTTCTACTTTTTCCCATTTGTTGCTTTAGCAAGTGCGTCCTAATATGACCATCCTAGTTGCTGAAATGATGTGTCATTTTCTGATGGTTCATTATCAAAACCCAGATGAATTTGATATTTTCAAAAAAATGTATCTCAAATTATTGGTTTATCCAAGACACTTGCCAGGTTGACTGATTGGCTTTGTTTGGATTTAAACAGACACATGGACATATTATTCTCATCGCTGTGAAGGCGCAGCGTCAGAAGAGCATGAGATAACTAACATGGAGTTTATTTATAGCGAAACAAGGTGTAAGGATCTCTGTCAGACCAGAACAGATTTCAATTGCAGGTAAGCGACCTACTTAATTTCTGAAATGCCCTTCACTTTATTTGGGTAAGGTTTGAGAGCAAACCTTAACCGAAAATATTTAAAACGAAACCTAATTAATTAATAGTATCGACCACAATCCTTTTTTTGCGATAAAGTTCACGTAAGTTAGTCGTGCAACATGTAATGAAAACTGTCTGCTGACTTTCTAATTTGGGTATTATTTTAAATCAATATCCAAGTATTAAAATGGCAGTAATTTATATGTCTCCAACTTACTTAAAAATTCCTGTATATAAAAACTAGAGGCTCAGTGAGGCAGGATCCCCCATGTAATACATAATGGCATTGGGTGGTAGTATATTCAATGAAATTGAAAACTCTGCATTGCCTAACAATTTTAGTCGATTTAAAAATGAGATAACGTTGCACATCTACAATATACATATTTTCACTGTACACAATTTCAGAACGCTAGATCGAATAGTTTCGGAGAACTCGTCTGGACAAAATCTGTCTCCGTGCAAACAAGTTTCTATAAAAATTTTAAATGTTTGCAAATCGTATTTTTGACAATTTATGGCCGATTGCACAAATAATGCGACGTTGCACATGTACAATATATATATTTCACTGCATAAAATTTTAGAACGCTGGATCATATTTTTGCAGAACTCCTCTGGACAAAATCTATCTACGTGCTAACAAATTTCCTGAAAAACAGCCATTTTTTGACAAGTCGTGTTTTTGAGAATTTTTGGCTGATTTCAAAAACATTATGACGCGCCACACCTTCAATATACGTTCTTACCATATGCCAAAGGAAAAGCCATACGACAAATACTTTCGGAGTTATAGCCCGGACACGAGGGTCACGAAAGCGGACAGACAGACGGACAGACGGACAAGCTGAAAACTATATCCCCTCGTTACACGGGGGATAATAAAAATCTTTGCACCACTGGACACAAAGATAGCAGCAGCAGTGTTTTTGCTGTGAGATATATGATGGTTAGTAATATAAAATTTATATAAAATATTGTTTTCATAGGGCTTATGAGTACAAGCCTGAAGAATACTGCAAACATTTTACAGTCGAAAATGCAGATCCTGTAGATTGCCCGGGTGTTATCTTAGCCTTGAGGACGTCTGAACCAGTTGGTAGGTCTTTGCTAAAATATCCATTTATGTGTTCGACTTCTGCATTGAACAGTATCACCTCTTTCACAAAAATCTTTATTTTGCTTGGTTAAAGAAATATTTATTTTTAAGTTTGAAAACTGAATAAATAAACTCTAGCTTTGAGTATGTACAAAAAATCATATTTTAAGAAATATGTGACATGTTTACTAGCAGCGGAAGCTTCAAAGGCAATTTCAGTCAGTGCGGTAAGCTTAAGGGCTTATATCATTAAATGTAAAACCTACAATTTGTTTTCAACCATGTACTCGTGGCGTAAGTATGATGCAAGTACAAAGATTACACAAAGACAAAGATCTAATAGAAGTGGCGATAAAAAATGCCGTAAAGAGAAAGTTACAAGTCAAACATTGTTTGTAAAACATGAAATTTAAGTGTAAAATAACTCTGTACTTTGTGACTTGAATATATGTTTTTGTATACGCGTTTGCCATAAGTCAGGTTACAGTTTCGACTGCACATGTTCAGTATTGGCAAATTTGCAAGAGCCCAGTGTAAATAAAATATAAAAGCAAACATGGAAAAAATGTTAAAAGGTGTTTTCTCTGCAATGGCAGATCTATAAGGATCAAACCTCTCTTAGGGTTTTAAAAAAATTAATAAAGTACATTATTGAAATGGTTTTCTAGCAAAAAACGAGCTCTACAATTATTTCAAAGTGTTTTTGAGTGTATTGGCTGATAGGGTGACGTATGTACTCTTTATTTGCGTTAGGAGCATCAAAGTCCCATGAAATTGTTTAAAATGGGTACTTAAATACTAAAAAAGGACACGGGAGTTTATTGTATGGCATACAAATATGGGATAGTCGATATTCTTATTTGAATCTGCAAATGAGAATTTTGGGAATTTCTCTTGAATGGTCAGTGTTATGAAGAAATACCTTGAGAGATTCTAGGGCCTCGTTTTCATTTGTATTTAGATAAACCCACATTATTTTTATATAAAAGTAACACACAATACGTTTCAGTTAATAAGAAATGTCAGCAAGCCATAGTCCGTATGTGAACAAGGACGATATAGCTCGCCTTTCAAAGATGATTGATTTTTAACTTCCCACCGTGACATTCCTAAAGCGTTAACTTTACGTTACTATTCTGTGGCAACGCGAAGAGCTTTTCATGCATTTGTTTTAATAATTTCATGTTTTTGTTTTAGTGCATTTGTTTTAGTAGTTTTATACACTTCTTCCCATAGCAAAAATGCTACATTTGGACTGACATGCATGCCATGAACTACAAACAGTTAATTTTAAGATTCAAGATACAAATTAAATTGTTTCAGGTCAATGATGAAGAAGAGATCTCCTCAGATGTACTACTTTTTATTGATTTTCGCTATTGCACAGTACATATTCTCTTGTGTTCATGTTGTAGATGATCCTTTGTATGCGAGTGATGTTGCGACCACAGCAGAGGACTTTGTATGTGAAGAAATCAGCAGTATTCCTTACACAGAACAAGACTTAGATACAATCACCACCCTCCTCAAGTACTACAATTACCTATCAAACCTTTTCAGTATTGGTGTATTTGGGTATTAAATTATAAGAGAACATAGAACGCATTTTTATACCATTAGGGAAATAGTTCTCCCTAGCAATACTTAAATTACTTAGGAATACGTTGAGTGTTCAGTCAAGTTCTCTATATTTATTTCATGTGTAATTTTGAGAAAAGAAAAACATGTAAACTATTTAGAAATGATATTTGCTTAGAGTCGCTTTGCCTTTGTCACTTAGGCACTGTTAGCTTATATATTTTGATGAAGAAATAATAGTAATTAGATGATTTTTAAATTAAGATTAAAATTCCTTTGATTGAAGTGGAGGAGAGGCATGGACTCCAGTATATTTTGATGACGATATTGACTCGTGGAAATACTATGATGGAACTTACCCGGAGTGGTCTGGCTGGCCTGCTCACACTGGTTCCAATCAGTGTACTAAATATAAAACAGATGGAGATGTAGGCATCGTAAGCTGCAGCGAAACACTGAGGCATGTATGCAAAGGATACCCCGGTATGTGTATCTACGTATAAAATAATTGTTATTTGATCAGTAATCATCAAACCGTCAAATGTAATTCCTGGTTAGCTTGTTGGAACGTCTGTGTATGCTCAGTAGCAATGAAATGAATTGGGACATGTTTTTAGTGTTGCCTTGCCTTGAATCACCGCAGCACATAGAAAACAGCACGTATCACGTGAATGGAACCCAAGCGGGTGATAATGTCACGTATACTTGTGACGAGTGTTACCACTTTGATGACTGTGAAAGTGTGCACATGAGCACTTGTCAAGCAGATGGCACATGGAGTCAGGTCAATGCAACATGTTTGGAGTATCCAGGTGAGTGTGCTAATGTAACCGTGAATTCTATTGGGCCACGAAGTTAAGTCTCGTCCTGGTTGTAATTAGCATAGCATTCTTGTATACCGAAATGCATTAATTTTACTGCGAAAAGCGGGAGATGTAAGGCCTACACAATTTAAACAAAACAAAACAATGCACGCTGCGATGGGGGATCTGATGAGGAAGGAAGACAGCTTAAGAGTAAACATACAGCCCTGGCGAATAAAGGTCGCAAGTTCAAAAGCGCAGTTTACAACAGCTCTGACTATTGATTCATTCTTTCTTCTTTTTCCCATATGTACCTTCAGTTTGACATTCCAACATAACTTTTATTGTCGTTAAACGTGACGACAACACCAAACAAACGATCACCTTTCAAAGCATCAGATATAATATTAATGCAACTGCAAAATATAAAGCTTTAGCGAATCAAAATTTTATTTGATGACTTGTTAATTTCATAAATTTCTAAGAATAACAATGAAGAAATGGAATTTTAAACAATTAATGAATACTATTACTGCTGTAAAGTGTCGCTGTTATTCTTGAAACGAACGTAATTAATATAACCGGCAACTGGAGAACTACTAGTTTGTGTTGTAATATTAGCCATTAGCAGGGTGATAATTACTTTCATTCAAGTCAAAGTGGACCAGACTCGATGGCCTTGTGGTTAGAGTGTCCGCCCCGAGACTGGAAGATCGTGGGTTCAAACCCCGGTCGGGTCATACCTAAGACTTCAAAATTGGGACTCTTCCTTGCTACCCTGTGGGGCGCTCCACATGTAAGGGTTGGAAGGAGGGCTGGAATGCCCCATTTCAGTATAATGTGGTAGGGGGATCCCGATATGACCATAGCAGTTGAAAGGGATCTAAAGAACAATACAATACAATAAATCAAGTCAAAGTTGAATCTGTTCTTTAAAACTTTGACAACGATTGTAATTGTAATTCAAATATTAATAAAGAAAGCAACTAAGGTTTAGGCCTTTGTGTGTTGCACGACACATTTTCGTCTCGCAAAACAACATGAATTTCGTCAAAAAGCCTTTGTCATGTTGGCGTATATCTAAGTATATCTAAGTTTCGGACGCGGTTAGATAACGCAAACTATACATATATTTAAATTTACTTTCCATGGGAAAAAATTTTCACTTGATGCGTGCTATAGTCAAATTTACTGTCTTTTGAATTGATTTCTGCTTTCTTTTGCAGAGCCATACTGCGGATCGCTGCCTGATTTCCCGTCAGGATATGCTCTCGTGGACGAACAGCGTTGCCACAGCATTGCGCTGCTGCTTTGTGATGAAGGTTGGGCGTTTCAAGATTGTGCAAATGAACATTATACAATGTGCAGTAGCAGTGGTGAATGGACCATGCCGCAGCAATATTGTGAACGTAAGAAAATCACCTCCCTGCAGCCTGTTAATGCACAAGGCTAAGTGATAGTTTCCGGATCAGCCGATCAATATATTCCCTTATAAATTAGATATTTTGTACTCCTCTGTGTTACTTTCACGTACTAACAATCATGAAATAAGCGGTTGAAGTATTCATCAATATACGACAAATGCTAGCGATTTCTGCAACTAAACATAATGTTATTTTAAGCATGAGAAAGGACATATCAATATGTTACATACGAATATGTTACATAACTGAGTAAAGGTATGGACTTACTCTCTCTCTCTGTGTGGACTTAAGCTGTGCCAGAACTCCATCAGTTTTGTCATGGCTGTTATTTCTATGGAATAATTATAGTCATTGCACAGATAATATATCCACACCGAGAAAGTACCCAAGAAGTAAACATATAATGAATAGTATCAGAACAGATCTGTATGCTCGATGCACTAGGTATAGAATGTTCTGCACCTACTGCAATGTCTAACGCCACAGTTTCTTACAACACATCATTTGTGGGTGATATGGCAGTATATGAGTGTTTACCCGGATACCACATCCTAGGAACAATAACCAACACAACTGTCACATGCCTGGAGTCTGGAGAATGGAGTCCTTTCGTTGATATGTGTCAAGGTACTTTCTATACTGGTATTCTACTTATATTTCATATACTGAATGTTTCCCAGTACTATTATTTTATTGTGTTAATTATTTAGAATATAAGTTTTGTGTGTCTAACGACGAACAATTTTTGTATAAAACAGACTTGAACCAGGCCAATTTCGGCACTGAGCAGCGCAATTTTAAACTTTCGAGCAAAATTTCAATAGGGAATACTTAAAATATAGTATTCTACTTTAAACTTCATTAAAAGTAACGTATCAGTTGCAAAAAAAAAATCGAAAGAAATCGAACAAATATTTTTACCACTGATCTTGCAAAATTTCACGAATTAGTAAAAAAGAGAAGTTTAGGATTCACCAAACTAACGAAATTTGGATATCAAGCAAATAAATTAATAAGATGGCATTATCCCTCCCCCACCAACCTGAGTGGACAATCTCTGCACAAAGCTTTATTGCAATCAATTGAAATCAGTGGAAGAAATAGCGATTATGCAAAACTGACGGACGGACGAACAAGGACAGAAGTCACACCGTGGCTATGGCCCGTGTGGCCGAAGTCACCTGTGCTAAAACGTAACGGAATGCACAGTATAGTTCTGACGAAGTTTCGCAGTAAGCATAACTATTTTACAATCTCGTTCTAAACAGAGAGTCATGGTACTTTGATAAATTATTTGATATATAACTCCAGCATAGCTGTGCCTTTGTTTTAGCATGATACAGGCGCTTTCTGGTGCCATGTGCTTAATTGGATTAGGTAGCGTGATGTGACGTTATTTTGCTGTAAAACTTCACGACTTTGTCAGAAGCCAAAAAAATGAAAAGAGAAACTTTGGAAACGTCTGCTGACGCAATAACTCCTTGGGACTACGTCAAGTGTAAATAAATTGCATTGTAGTGATAGACTGTGAAGCTCCAGATGAAGTGGATAACACAACGTTGTATTACAACAGCACTTTGTTGGGTGATGAAGCGACGTACGAATGCCGTGCTGGACACCGCTTCAGCGACAATAATCAAACAGTTAGAGTACGCTGTATGGCTAGCATGGCGTGGAGCCAGCTCAATGATTTTTGTTCAGGTAACCAAATGTGATCAGATTTATGTTAACTAAACCTTGATCCTTTGCTCTGAGTATTTGATTTACGTACGGATGCATCTTAAGTGCCTAAACTTTTACCAAAAACTATACTTGTTTTTCATCCTCCCTGAGCTAGATATCTTTCTTTATTTGATCTACCCCCTTAGTTTCAGTTAAAATGCTAATTTTTTTCCGGAATGTTTGACCTGTAAATTTACTTATATCTTATAAAATTAAATACGCATTTATTGAATGAGAATTGAATATAAAATTACTCACGTGATGTCCTCATTAGTTTTTTTCCTCCAAAATGTTATCAGAAGTGTGACATAGACAGTATACGTTAGTATAGACGTATTTCTTAGCAATACAGGAAATTAAGTAGCTAAATGTTGAAAAAATCTACGGCTTTTCGACTCACAAAATCGAATGGATTTGTTGATTTTCCTATATGATGCAATCAAAGAGGTACTAAATTCAAAGCGTATTTGGTATATTTCTTGCATAAAATTACTTATCAATATAATAAATACGTAATAAGGTTTGATTTAACGCCAAAATTAAGTGTTAATAGACAAATTGTATACCACACTACTAAAATGAGTATTTGAATACTCTTAACTTACAATGTTTTTGTGCATTTTACAGAAGCGCTGTGTGAAGAGCCTCCAAATATATTATACACAAATAGATCGGATACATCAAGAAGAATAGGCGATAATGTGACATATTATTGTCATGACGGTGGGCGAGACAATTTTTATTTCATGAATTGCATTTTATTATGTGTAAGATCGACTTATTGAGGTATCCTGAAGGATAACGTTAATATGCTGGGTAGTTTAAGCATGAATCAACGCAAAATCTCATAAAGTATAACATGCGTTGAATAAATAGTATTTTGTAAATTGCTTCGCTCTGTGGCAAATAATGTGTACGTTTTCAATACTATGTTAAGTGTCGTGATCAAATAATTTAGATGTGTAGAGTTTAATGCTCTTTTTTATTATACTGCATCTCAATTTCTACCCCAGTCCGTCTTAGGGCCCCAGAGGGGCGTAGAGCTTTGAGTGTGTTGTGTCTCTCCTTCGGTCCATCTTCTTCTTTTACCCTCACCCTGATCATCCGTTGCCTATCTTTTTTGGTACATAGATGACCTATCATAGTGGGTAGGTGCACGTTCTTTTCTTTTGACCTTGACCAAATTTTGAAGTTACACTTGCGTCCATCATGGATTTGCAATCGAAATGTCTTGTGAACATGCTAACTGAACAACTAACAGTTGTTGCACTGATGTATGTCATTTAATACCCAATTCCGGTTTTCATGATGTGCTGTCTGTGATGGCTTATTATTATTAGGTTGGATGTTTGACGACTTCTCGGAGTTACAAGTTGCGTATTGTACGGAAGGTTTAGAGTGGTCCAATGTGGGCGCCAGCTGTCAAGGTTATATAAACAAATATATTTCTGGAAAACCAAACCAACAGAACCTGATGATACTTGCTCGCACATTCGATATAAGCAACAAAGGAAATAATCGAAGAGGGGCTCATGTAATTGTTACAAGTAAACGAGAAATGTCAGGATTTTTTAACCTAAAAATGTCATCTGATATCTAAATGGTATGGTATGGGAACAACTACACATAGAAACGCGTCTTTCTTTTGAAAGTTTAACACCAAGCTACTAGTCATGTCTGACTTGTGAGTTTGCGACTTGTGATATCCGATAGATGACCTATTATTTGGTTTATTTACAGTTGTTGATTGCGGTTTTCCACCAATGATAACCGATGCTGATGCTGAGTACAATTCCACACTGTACGGCCAAACGGCCAACTACAGTTGTCGCCATCAACATCTCTTTTTACCAAGCCAGTCATCTGCGGCCTCTATTGCGTGCGGGGCGCTTGGTGACTGGGTGCCTGAAATTCACGAAAATTGCACATGTAAGAGTCTCTTTTTTAGTCACTAATCAGAACCTTTTTCAGACAATGTAGCTTCAAGCTGCAGATGCGTTTTGTTAAACTCCAAGAATATTAGAATTTTACATGCTTTCAACCAATGAACACACGTAAGCCTTGTATCATTTAAAAGCTTATGACCTTATGACCTCACGAATGTAGATGCTGATTTATTTTAGAATTTTGGAAGTAATTTTATGTGAAAATAAAACAATTTTTTATCACCAAAATTATATAAAATATGACTAAAGTTTTAGTGTATTTATCAATCGGATTATTTTTAACATGTGTTTGGCAAATCGTGGCAAGCGGGTGGTTTCATTAGAAGGATTAAAGATATAGTGTCGAATAGAAACTATGCTACATTTAAACAATCAAAATGCCTACCCAGGTCAAATGTGATCAATGTGCCAATAGATGAAAAATACAAAAATAAACGCATCGAGATCAATATCGCGAACTGTTGGCGGGATTATTCTAGGCCATCAAAACAAAACAAATGTGGTGTAAAATCAAGTGGTATACCGATCAAAACACAGCGACACTGAAAAGATCAACATTGCTCTTTTAAATTTACAATTCGCCTGTATTAAAGTGGATAGTATATCAGACTACATTTTGGAGAGCATAAGTGACATAGTTTTTTCACTGAAACCTGGATATCCGATCAAAACCACTTTACTTATGACCAGTTCACTCTTGGAGGAGGATACATAACCCATCATGTTCCTCGCCTTGGAAAAAAGATGGCGTAGGAATTGTCACAAAGTCTTCACTCCATACCTAGCGCATTGAGGTTCCTAGATGTAGCGCGTTTGAACCTAAGTGGTAAGACTTAAATCTCAAGATTCATACCTTACGGCAGTCGCTGTTGACAGACCCCCAGGTTATGTGACCGATGATTTTACACAGATGCTAGAGCAAACTGCACTCCAAAAGGGCAGCCTTATCATATGTGGTGACTTTAATATTCACTAGTCCAATCTAAAGATTCAGCCGTTTAAAAATTTTTAGGAATTCTAAATGACTTTGGTTTGACTGAGCATTCCAAATCACCCAGCTATCTTTCCGGGCACACGCTCGATTTGGATATCACTTGCTCTGAGGACGATCGGATACTCAACCGACAGCAACCGAGGTTTTCTCCGACCATCTCGCCGTTCCTTTCCTGTTTTGGATAAAACTGGACTGTGAAAATGAACCTGTAATTGCTTTTCGGAAACTGAAAGATCTAGATATAGGTCAATTCAGAAACGAAATATTATGCCCAAACAATTTAGAACACACAGCAATGGATATTGATTCGGTACTGGTAGTTTGTGATTCTACCATCAGAGCTGTCTTGGGCAAAGTCGCCTCTTTGCGTAAAAAGCGTTTGAAAAAACAAGTTATGAAACCATGGATTGATGAAGAAGTCATGCATGAAAGGAAAATGTGGAAAGAAAAATGCTTAGAAACAAAAAGAGTAAAAGGTGAATAGTGAATAACTTCAAACGCCAGAAAAATCATTTTACCGAACTAACTGGTCAAAAAAAGATCGCCTTCTTTGATTCGGCCATCGAAAATAGCAATGGTGATCAAAAATCCCTTTGCCGTCTTGTGAAAAAGCTATCTAATAAATCGTCAGTACCAGTCTACTCGGAAGCACCAAATGATAGCGCACTCACGAACGAATTTTCTGACTATTTTATTTCAGAAATTGCCAAAATAGGATTAAACCAACAGAGCACCGATTTTCCTGTCATGAATTGTAGCAGTAGATTTGACAGCTTTCCACAAATCACACAAGATGAACTCAATAAATATATCCTAAAATCATCGTCAAAATCATGCTCGCTTTATCCTCTGTCAACGTTTTTATTTAAGGATTGTTTGGATATTGCCTCCCCAATTTTGGCTGAAATAGTAAATAAATCTACTGGATACGTACCCTAAAGTTAAAAGCAAGCTATAATTATACCTATCCCGAAGAAAACAAAATCACAGAGCTTAAACATTTTAGACCAATTTCAAATTTATCATTTGTGTCAAAACTTATCGAACGCATGGTTGTAAATAAAGTGGCGTCATACTGCTTTAAACATAACCTCAATGAGCCCTACCGACCTAAGCTGTGAAACCGCTTTCTTAGAATTTACAAACTGCATCCTAATTAACATAGACAATCAGAAATTACACTCCTTACGCTCCTGGATCTCTCGACAGCCTTTGACATTGTCCACACGACCGGTTTTAGATAATCTGGAAGCAGAACATGGTATTGCAAACGCTGCCCTAAGTTGGTTTGCCTCTTACTTCCGAGATCGTACCCAAAGTGTCAGTCTTAACAGGCTTCCTTCAGACTCCAAATCTCTAGCTACAGGTGTACCCAAGGGATCGAACGCTGGCCCCTGGGGATACACCAAATACACGTGCCTTCCTGGCCTTCGAATACGGATTTTATGTATAGCCTTCCACATGTTTGCTGACGACACTCAGCTCCACGATGCGCTTAACCATAACTCGATTGAACATCAAATGCAAGCTAAAGTGAAAATCGAAGACTGTGTCTCTGAAATTACCAGATGGATGACAACAAACCACTTAAAACTACACTTAGATGAGACTGAATTTATATTGATCGGCACGAAGCAGCAACTGGCAAAAATGCATTATTAATCACTATCAATCTCCGACGAAAGAATTTCTGTTAAGGTATGCGTTCGTAATCTTGGTATATATATAGACTCCGAAATGAAAATGGATAAATAGGTACAACATATTGTTCGTGTTTGCTATTGCAAACATCCTTTCGTAAATATATCACGAAGGAGGTCGCTCGAACCCTGTTTCAATCGACGGTGATTTCGCAAATCGACTATGGAAACGGTCGCTTATATGGTATCAGTAAATACCTATTGGACAAACTTCCACATGTCTAAAATGCGGCCGCTCGGTTAATCCTCGGATGTAAGAAGTATGGCAGTATATCTGAAGGCATGATGCAGCTGCTCTGGCTACCAATCCGATACCGAATTCGTTTTGAAATAGTAACAATAACCTATAATGTGCTGTCTACCAATGAACCTGCCTACCTACACAGTCTCCTGGAGGTCCAACAGCCCAGACGACCACGTAGAGCTCAGCGTGGTGTTATGCTCCGAATACCCAGGTTTAACTTGAAAACTGTTGGAGACAGATCGTTTGATGTAGGTTGCACGAAAGAATGGAATTCCCTACCTGAAAGGGTGAAGAATGCACCATCTGTGCAAACCTTTGAAAGAAAACTAAAAATCATTTTATTTTAGAGAGGCATACTGCACATTACTTCTGTTACTTCAAAATGTAGTCTGAATATGTTCTTTTATCTAACTGCATATTGTTACTCAATTCATCGTGCCATCGTGTTGCCATTGTGTTTCAATATCGGGCTGTCTTATTCACTAGTCACAGTATTATTCTTATTTTAGGTTGTTATTGTTAGTTTTAACTGTAAGCTTTTCTATTGTTATTTATTAATTATGACACAATGTAATTCTCAAAGGGTAGACCTTTTCGGCAAACAAAGAATATAACTAACTGTAAGAGTTAATCTTTTTAAAACATGATGGCTTTTACAGATATTGACTGTGAAGAGCCCGAGCACGTCCATTGGTCAACAAATTCATACCATGACACGGGACTTGGAGCAATAACAACCTACACGTGCCTCCCATATCACTACATAGGCAGTGCTGATTTTGAAACTGAGTTCAATTCAACTTGCAGAAGTGATGGCCAGTGGTCTCCCACAATTCAAGGATGTACCCGTAAGACTGAACTTCTCACCATTTTTTAACGTAAACTAGAGTATGGTACATTATGAAACTTGTTTTCATATTTTCCATATATGCCAGTGCAGCAGCAATATGTTATCGAAATATTGTTCCATTACTTAGGTAAATGTGAATGTGATTGGTTGATTTCAAAGTCAATAAGTTTTCAATTTTGACCAGAATGCAAATATCGATGGATATTGGATTATTTATAATCCCAACTTCAGTTAAATCATGTAATAAAACATACAATAACCAGATACTAATTGCTGATCTAAATCTAACATTTACCTTCTGGTAAATAACACTTCATATTGACTTAAAATGAATCAATATATGCTAAATATTATATGTGAACAAGCACATTATTGTAGTGTCTTATTTGTGTCAAGAGAATGGTAGTTATGGAACCCTTGTTTAGATAGGCATTCATTTTTTAAATAGACCATTGTGGAAATGGATTCATTGGACCAAATACAAACAGCTCTTATGATACTTCTGATTATCTCCGCCTCATTGTCCACTGTGGGGCAAACTACGAGTTTGCAGATGGTGCTTTGGAGCATGTTCGTACATGTAACTTCACCACCCGCGAATGGAGTGAATATAACGCATCCTGTTATTACACAGGTAGGCTTACTTTATTCTTTAGTTTTTAACCTGCACTGTGCTTTTTAATGCCTGGAAGAAAAAAAACGCTATGCGTGATAGCATTTTTTTGCAATAGGTTTCATTTGCACAATGTCATTATTTCAGTCTTAAAAGCCAAGTCGATGTGCGGTTCGCAATGCCAATTGTTTAAGAAATGATAAGAGAAACATAAATTGTATTATTATAAACATTCATATTTTCAAATTAAAAAGCCATCATGTTAGCATCTAAAATTAGTTTTCATATTATTCTGACCTTTCGCAACCCACTTATGGATATATTTCCAGTAAATTCAATTTTTTTTTAATTTGTACATCATTTCTTTATAACTTTATCTCCACCTAATGCGGGCCATACGCCAAAGTTTGATTTTTTTTTTGTAATTAGCGGCATTAAGTGATACTTGTTCTAATCAGTTAAATCCACGAAATTCAAATATAACTGTGCATTTCTAAATATTTTAGTTTCATCGACAATTTTTATGTTCTTTAGATATTCCTGAGTATGATAAAAAGTTTTATATGATGTGGAAAATCCTATCTAGTATGATTTACAGGCGAGAGTACACTTGCACAAGCATCAACTGAGAGTATGGACGCTTCAGATAATACTGCTCTTAGTACTTTACTTGATATCACAACACCATTAACTCCGCACAGTGTCACTCAACCAGCAATAGAAAGTTTGTATGCAGATAACAAAGCAATAATGGCTAAAATACTTTAATTAATTCTTTATTTCAACACATTGCTATTACAGTGCATCAGTATGTGCTTTGCTGAGTATATACGCGGTTTATTGAATATTTATCCCCCATGAAACGGAGGGATATAGTTTTGAACTTTTCGGTCTGTCCGTCTGTCTGTCCGTCTGTCCGTCTGTCACGCTTCAGTCTCACGCGCCTACAGGCCACATTAATACATGGATTCGGTTCAAATTTTGTACACGGCTTCTCTGGAACCTTCCGCAGTGCAGTGGCCAAGAATTTTCCGAATCGGCCAAAAATTGACAAAATGGCGGACATTTGAAAATTGGCACTGGACTTTATATATACGGCAGTCTCACGCGTCTACAAGCCACATTAATAGACAAATTCGTTTCAAATTTTGTACACGGCTTCTCTGGAACCTTCCGCAGTTCAGTGACCAAGAATTTTCCGGATCGGCCAAAAATTGACAAAATGGCGGATTTTTGAAAATCGGTACTGGACTTAACGTATATACGGCAGTCTCACGCGTCTACAGGCCACATTAATGGACGGATTCGTTTCAAATTTTGTCCACGGCTTCTCTGGAACCTTCCGCAGTGCAGTGACCAAGAATTTTCCGGATCGACCAAAAATTGACGAAATGGCGCACATTTGAAAATTGGCACTGGATTTTATATATACGGCAGTCTCACGCGTCTACAGGCCACATTAATGAATGGATTCGTTTCAAATTCTGCACACGGGCTCCCTGGCACCTTCCGCAGTGCAGTGATCAAGCATTTTCCGGATAGGACTTGACAAAATGGCGAATTCTTCAAAATCGCGCGCTACGACAGTCTAACGCGAATACTGGTTAATGGATTGATTCGTCTAAATGTTAGACACTACGTCGACTTACATCCTTCCACTTGTAAATTTTTTTTGCGTAGTCAACACGCAACAGCCTTACACAAACCATATCCCCCACGGGGGATAGACGTACTCCTCGAGACGTAGTCAAGTTCTTTGATATTCTTGACGTGTGTATACCAGCATCAATTTTGTGCTTAACGCGGAAATATTTATCTGATAGTACAGAGTAGCAATTTCCGGTGTACCCCTTTTGTATTTAATTGCCTGTATTTTAGATCATGTGTTAAAATTAAATATAAGATGCAACAATTTCAAATAATTTTTAAATTATTACGCTAATTTGTCTACTGTTGATTTCCAAGTCAATAAGTTTTGCATCCTGTGTGTACTCGATGTGTCAGTATGAAATTGAGATCAATTTATGTATTTCAGCTGGTATAGCATTGCAGTGTGATGGATTCGTTGAGACTGCACATAGTCAAATACTGGAGCAGTACTCTTTGTTGGGTGGTCATGTGACGTATATTTGTGACGTAGGCTACACATTACTTCAATCATCTTCTGCTGTTGCTGTTTGTCAGGAGAATGGTCAATGGCACACTGAAGCAGTGCCCTGCAAGCGTATGTATACCCGCCACCTTAGTTCAGCTGGACAGGGTTCGCAACCCGAAGTAGCAAGTTAAAGTGAAAAAATACAAAAAAAACCTTTTTGAAATACTTCAATTTCTGCCGTAATGTTTAAATGCAAAATAGCTGGACAAATTCAAATGTATAATATATGAGCAATTATTTATTCTTTTATAATATTATGACAAAACAAATCAATTATTCCACTGAAATCTCCTTCCACAATACATTTATGAACTTTGTTTATTCGTTTCAAGTTTTAATCACTTCTAATTATGACATTATAGCGAATAACTGTCCTACGCTCGAACTAGTGAACGCCAACTGTGAAGCTGACACTACAACTGTGGGCTCAAGTGTAAAATGCACGTGTGAGGAGCACTTTTTGTTCTATATCGGAATACCAGTTATGTACCTGACTTGCAATCGCTTCAACGAATGGTACCCTGCTGTAGCAGGATGCGCACGTAAGTTATCGGCGTCATGCAAATAACCTCCTTTCAAAACTGTAGGTTTTAGTGTCTTAAAATGTAAAGTTATAAAACCCGATTTTTCACAAATTTACGTCATAACCGTCTAAAAATATGAACCTTCGTAAATTTCCTCTCCTGCAGCTCTCCTGGATCCATGCATGGAATTTTTTTATTAACGGTATGTTTTAGCGGGATGTGGTCCTTCTCCCCATATTGAGAATAGTCATATGGAGCTCACCATTGACGGTCTACATGCTTTGTACGTCTGTGATACAGGCTACAGGTACGCTCTTCAGCTTATTTCTTATTGTTGGGACTAGCTCATAAGTTAATGTTTGACTTGTCATTTTGTATATTTTCTGATGATCTATGACATATCAGAAAATATTAAGCATAGAAATAAACGCTTATTGGCAGTGCTATAATTGATATTACAGTTGTGATATCATTTTAGATTTCCAAATGGTAGGCAAGAAATGGCTATAGCATGCAGTGACCAGTTACAATGGGATGAACCTCAGCCCTGTCTAAGTATGTATCTATGTTCGTTCAAATGACATCATCGTTAATCTGGGTGATGTAATTACAATCATTGCACTTTAGTTACGATGTGACTTGGATAACAACGTTAGTTTAGAAAAAGAAAACAAATAAAATATGTATGACCTTCTTATGAAAATGTCCAGCATATTAAATGCTGTGTTTATTGATAAAACTACACGAGCTGGTGGACTGAGTCATAAACCCCTAGCAACCTACAGCACTACTACGAAAGAGAACAGTGCGCACAACTAACAGAAGTTTTTGAATCAGTTAAAGCACAGGCGTTGTTTTATTGTAATTTCATGATTTTGGTACGAATATATTCTGATAAATGAAATATTTTTGCACACTTCTGCGATGCTGACTGTGGTATAATGACGTTGTTATGTGGATGTTAAATATATACTTTCAGTAGATATGACCCGGGCTTTTTTGTCAGCTGGTATTTTTATTCGTACTGGCAGTCATGAAATCAAATTTTGTACTGGCAGTCTGTTGTACAAATTGTTGCCTGTTATTTGTAGTAAACGTTTGTGAACCAGTCACTGTGCCAGAATATGGTAGTGTGAATGCAGCCACTGTCGTTTATGGATCCGTAGCTGAGATTACATGTAATCTCGGTTACACATTTACACCTGGTGTGTATTCTATATTCATAGAGTGTCTTGAGGATGCTACTTGGAACGATACTGTTCCTAATTGCATGCGTAAGTACCGATATGTTATATTTCGCTTGCAAACAATTAGTGATGTCATGAATATATTGTGCTGGTTCGTTATGTAGATAGAAAGTAAGTCCTTTGCCCTATTATTATAAGAAATAAATTTTTTCGGGAAGTTTTGAAATGTTCTTTTTAATTTTTTAACTGCAGTTTGCAAACATATTAGCGAAGTACATTATGTGAAAATCTTTGCGCTACGAACCAAGTGAATAAGAAAAAACCACTTTCTAAAATAAGAATAAGTTGAATACCTACAAATGTATCAAATAATTGATCGCTTTCTGATATTGTTTAAAGTTGCTGCGTTGCATCAATCGAATGAGTGTAAAGAGCAATTGGCTGTTTTTGAAAAGAAATTTAATACATTGCTTTATTTTTTCAGCTGTCCAATGTGAGGAAGCGCCTTATGTCAGCAATTCTATACAAACTGGATCAGACCGAAGCTATATGAGTAGCGTTAATTATGTATGTGAGCTAGGCTTTGGTATGGGCCCAGGTATAGCCTTTCATAATATGCTGAAGTTTTCTTTGTGAAGTGTTTATTAGTTAACATTTAATTTGATATACAGCTAGCATCGCATATTTTTTACTGATTTCGTTTTGTTAATCATATTGCATGAAACTGAGATAACTTCAAGCCGTACCTACAACAAAGATGATGTGTTTCTTAAGAAAACTCTTGTTTATAACTAAACAAAAAATCTTTTAATAACTAAAATTATAATTAAAGAAGTTAAAAAGATTTTGCTTTTAATTAAGAACATTCTCTGTTGTTTTAAACAGGAATGCAAATGGAGACAATCGACGTGATGCGGGTTGAAAATGGACACACAAATACAACTATCTTCTGTCAACAAAACTCTCAGTGGAGCGCAACTTTAGAACACTGTGAATGTATGCATTTTGTTTAAGATGTAGGAATTTGGTTTAAAGTTTTAACGTAATTTTAACATGGCAAATAAGTCAAAACGTCTTTATCACTTACTGCTGTCTTCTTGCTCGCTCTTTTAAATTTAGCATTCTAAGTTACGTTGTTACATTTGCACATATTTAAAAATGTATGTAAATGTGCAGTGTAGTCTTCATTACAAATAAGTTAAATTTATCCCTTCAAAATAGAAATTTATCTTCGTGATCAAATTCTCAGCGCCTCAAGTGAATTCATTATTAGTCCCCCGCCGGGGGACTATAGTTTTCGGGTTTGTCTGTCCGTCTGTCCGTCTGTCGACACCTTTTTTGTTAACACACTCAAGCCTACATTTTTCCATCGATTGTTAAGATATTGTATATATGGGTAGTACTGGAACAAACAAGGATCGGTATTGTAAATGAGCCATGTCGGCCGAAGGCTATGGCCCAGCTGAACTTCACAAATTTTCCCAATCCTTTCTCAGTCGAAAGAGTTTGTTAACACACTCAAGCCTACATTTTTCCACCGATTGTTAAGATATAGTATCTATGGGTAGTACTGGAACAAACAGGGATCGGCATTGTAAATGAGTCATGTCGGCCCAAGGACATTGGCCCAGTTGAACTTCACATATTTTGCCAATCCATACTCAGTCGAACGAGTTTGTTAACACACTCAAGCCTACATTTTTCCACCGATTGTTAAGATATTGTTTCTATGAGTAGTACTAGAACAAACGAGGATCGGTATTGCAAATGAGCCATGTCGGCCCAAGGACATTGGCCCAGCTGAACTTCACAAATTTTCCCAATCCTTACTCGGTCGAATGAGTTTGTTAACACACTCAAGCCTACATTTTTCCACCGATTGTTAAGATATTGTTTCTATGGGTAGTACTAGAACAAACGAGGATCGGTATTGTAAATGAGCTATGTCGGCCCAAGGACATTGGCCCAGCTGAACTTCACAAATTTTCCCACTCCTTACTCGGTCGAATGAGTTTGTTAACACACTCAAGCCTACATTTTTTCACCGATTGTTAAGATATTGTTTCTATGGGTAGTACTGGAACGAACAAGGATCGGTATTGTAAATGAGCCCTATCGGCCCAAGGACATTGATCCAGCTGAACTTCACAAATTTTCCCAATCCTTACTCAGTTGAATGAGTGTTAACACACTCAAGCCTACAATTCTGGATCGATTGTTGAAATCTTTTAAATATAGGAAGTAATGGAACCAACAAAGGTTGGTATTGTAAATGAGCTATGTCGGCCCAAGGACATTGGCCCAGCTGAACTTCAGAAATTTTCACAACCCTTACATACTGGAATGAGTTTGTTAACACACTCAAGCCTACATTTCTGCATCGATTGACAAGATATCTTAACTGTGAGTAGTATTGGAACAAACAAGGTTTAGTATTGTAAATGAGCCATGTCGGCCCAAGGACATTGACCCAGTTGACCTTCACATATTTTCCCAATCCTTACTCAGTTGAATGAGTTTGTTAACACACTCAAGCCTACATTTCTGGATCGATTGTTGAAATCTTTTAGATATAGGAAGTATTGGAACCAACAAAGGTTGGTATTGTAAATGAGTCCTGTCGGCTCAAGGACATTGGCCCAGCTGAACTTCACAAATTTTCACAACCCTTACATACTGGTTTAATACGTTATTGTGTTTTATAGATGGGAGATGTCCGCCGGTGCCCAATATCGAGCATGCCTGGCCTAACACAACACAAGCTACTAACGCCACAGTGGTAGAGTACAGATGTGAACAAGGCTACTCATTCAGTAGTGGTGTTAGCACAGAAGTTCATTGTATTGATATGCACTGGGAAGTAGAGGAATCCCGGTGTGGGCGTAAGTATATCTCTGTTATTGTTTATGCCATTTCGGTCACAGTCTGATGTTATTTGAATGTCTTGTAAACGGCCAATGAAAATGACAGCATCGGTACCATGCCTGAAATAAACATACAACATGCCATATTCAATTCAACATAGTATTAAAGAGAAATATTAGTAACTTTCTTCATTAAGTGAATTTATTAATATAATCAAAAGAAATTAAGGTAACCCAAAGGCAAAAGTATTTAAGTAATGAATGCAAGAGAATTTCAAATAGCTGCTGATAACGTATTTTGTTATCAAAATGATAAAATTTAAATTATATTTTTTCTAACAAGCTCTTGCTTTTTCATAAAGCATTGAGATGTGGTGAGGTACCTAATATTCAGAACGCAATGAGGAACAGCTCAGATAGGCATTATTTGGCTGTAACACGTATTCAATGCAACTTGGGATACACTTTTGGTCCTGCGATTGAAGATGACTGGATTTCCATAAGGTGTGAAGCATCTGCCCATTGGAGTGTTATTAGCCCGACTCACATTATACAAGTTCCACAAGCTTGCCGTTGTAAGTGATCATTGATTACGTGGTGACGATTTATACACTTCTCACAGAGAAAATGAATAAGGAAACAGTATCTCGAGTATCGCCAGTATCGTACCTTTGTGACACGGCAATACTACGCTGTTACTAATCCGTCCCGCATGCTGGCACTTGGTTAAACTTGTAATTGTGGAACTTGTTATAAAAAAGGATCAATATGAACGGAAAAAGAAGTGATACGTAAAGACTAAGTATTATAAATAAGCAATATGTTGAAAGTATTTGAGGCTTTTTGTGAAATAATATATTTGACACGACAAGTAAAATTATCTCTGGTATCACAAGTATCACAAATAAACTATATGTTGTAATTAACTCGTGTTGTCTTTGCAGTGGTGACTTGTTCCCCTGCTCCAGTCGTTCCGCAAGCCTCTGTGGCACATGTTATGCCATCATCATCTGCACAGCTGTCACCTGCGAACACGTACGGTTCGAGCCTGGTCTATGCTTGTGCTCACGGTTACTGGTTTGCCCGCGGAGTGTTCACTTTTACAACAACGTGTACTGCTGTTGGAGTGTGGCAGCCACCTCCTAATGAGCGACAGTGCACAAGTCAGTCACTCACCTTTGCTTATTAGAGTTTTCTTTTTGTTTTGTATAAATACTTGCATGTAAAAGTCCATCAGAAAATAAAAGCCCGCAGAACAAAATCAACTTAAGATTCAAACATATTTGTTTCCAAAGCAATGAACTCATCATTATTGTATTTGGTTATGTGTAATTCTTACCATTCAAATTATCAGCATCGTAGTAGTTCCAATGAAAAATTTAGCTTCATAAAACGACATTATTTGGGATCTTTGGTTATTCATGACATGTGTTGGTTGTTTTTCTCAGGAATCAGTTGTCCTCCTTTGCCTCAGTGGGGAGGACTAGTAAGCAGTAGCAGAGCGCTAGCTGTTGGCACTCAAGTGAATGCTTCTTGTGGATCTATTGAGGGACAGGGAAAAGTAGAGTTTGCTGACAAAGTATCCGTTAAATATTCGATGTGTAATGCTACAGGCCAGTGGCACCCTCCATTACCAGCTTGTATTGGTAAGTTTTAAAGCTGAATATGTAAGATAACAGCTCTGTAGCTTATAGTCTATGGTTACATATTGTGTTTTGTGCCACTTGGCAGATGGTAAATGTAGACATTGTTTTTATCGCAATGGTGTAGCAATAAATTACAAGCTTTCAGGCAATTTTGTTTAGAATTTAATGTTTATGAATGCCTCGAACAGATGAAGGATTCGTAGTATTTAAAACTATTAATGGTACTGGAATAAGTCCCAGATGCATGTGAGTAATGTTTGCGAACTATAATGGCATAATACTGGCATATATTTACATAAAATAATATTGAAAAAATACATTTCGATGTGCTAACTTGTTGTTGCTATTGTATTATGTCAGAAAGATTGTCAAAATAATTGTATTCCAGCTTCAGCAAAGCAGGTCTTTCATCCTGAACCAACAGAAGCTGAGTACGCACAAGCCATGGGTGCAATCGGTATATATAAAGAACTATTGATAATGTACATAGTAACATACTCGTCAATTCAGCAATCAGTATAGTGACGAAACAATCTTTTAATATACGTCCAAATTATTGTATCAATTACCAGTACGTATTTATTTATTTATTTATTTATTTTTGCATTTTTCTATAACATCAATTATGACATGAACGAAAGGATTTATTGAATAATGAGCTGTTGGGCATGGTTGTTTTAAATATTTAAAAATACCCAATCAAAATACCTGTTTGCAAAAATGTTCGTTATTTTTAGGGTGCATTGCAGCGTAGAAGAGGGGCCATAATATCAGCTTTAACGGAAACAATTTATCTCAAAATAAACTTAAAGTTTTATCATTTATCAAAGCCTTATTGAAAAATGAAGGTCACTCTTGCCAAAAGTCTGCTACATTAAGAAGCATGTGCATAAAATGTATTTCTGCAAGCACATAGACTGAACGGGGTAGCAATGAAATGTTTTCCATTCGCCTATCCGTACAACTGTTCCATTTATAGCAGTTCCAAATTGATGGACATTTCATAAAATCTTTTATGAATCGACTCTTGACGTGGAAGTCAAACCTTCTGTGTATGCAAAGGGAATTATGTAGCATTATTATTTCCTTGAAGTCCAGTGTTTCTAGCTTCCAAATGAGGGGAATTTACTACATACATAATTTAGCACAATAGAATAAATAGTTATCATAACGTAA
The DNA here is from genome assembly GCA_949752745.1 of Protula sp. h YS-2021. NCBI lineage: Eukaryota > Metazoa > Annelida > Polychaeta > Sabellida > Serpulidae > Protula > Protula sp. h YS-2021. The sequence continues at coordinate 47,081,604 of OX457030.1, read as the reverse complement.
CATATCTCTACAGCAATTTTGCGCATAGATATTTGTGACCTTTAATATTACATTACTTAAAATTTATGCTCTCTTCCGAAGTTGTATTATTTTGAAAATACAATACAGTACAAAATACCAATCAATCACTGAAGAGTCTTTCGTTAATTTTATTAAAGGATTTTTAGTGTAACTTGAGGTGGAACTGCCTAAAATTTCGTATCCAACTTTCCCTTCTCTGCTTTATAGACTAGCCGACTTCGTTGCACTGGTCATGTTACATCAGTTTGGGGTAACCTAACGTATGTTTGTACATATGGCTGTATGTGCGTATGGAAACAATGACTTACTTATGCTTCTTCACCTAGAGTTTTTGTCGGATTGCTTTCATATTATGTATAAAATATTTATTGTATAATAATCTCTTTAAAATGGCCTTTTTGGTAATCCAACAAAAACTGGCCATATGAGAAGCTTTTAATTTTTTGTGGGAAATTTACAAATAATTTGTTCGGAGTGCTTTCATTTTTTTCTAAATGTGCCCTAAATAGTTTTCTCTAGAAAATTTATTTTCTTGGCTAAATGGCGGCATTTAAAAATAAAAACATAACAAATTTAAGTAAATAAAAATTTATTGATAATATTCCCTTGTAGTTCTGTTTTTTTGATCTGCCAAAACTTGACAAAGTAACGCCAATTTTAAATTTACCGAATCTTCATCACGCATTCTTCTCTTGACATTAGTTTTGCTATTGGCCAAAAAGAATGGAAAAATTGCACTTTCAAATTGCATCTTTTTTCATAATTTTTTATGGAATAATTTATGTGAATGTACCACAAGTGATCCTCTCCTGAAAACGTACTTTTATAATGGTGTTCTTCCAAAAATTTGCTAGAGGCGGTATTTAATAAATTTTTGGTAGCCATTTATCAAATGCTTGTTTTCCAACAATTTTGATCGAATGGATTTTTACTAGGTGTTTCTACCTTGAAAAATTACCTCTTACAGATAGACCAAATCTGGCAAAATGTAGGTATTTTTAGTTAGTCTTTGGTAATCAGTTCTCAAAAAGTTTCTCCCAAAATTTTGATCGCATGGCATTTAAATTCTGAATGAGTTGCCTCTTGGTATAATTACTTTTTTGGCAATCAGCCAAAAATTGGAAAAGTGGCGGAACCATTTAATTATTTGTCAGCTAATTTTAAAAGTAGGACTTCACCAACAATTATGACCTCTATTTTCAAATTATTTATGAGTGTGCCGTGGGTAGTCTTTTCTTGAAAAAAAAATGCTTACAAATTTTGTACCAATGTGTTCTAAGATGTCTTGAAACAATACTTAAAAATGGCATTTTGAAAACTTTTGAGAGCCATTTTTTAAACTGCTGGTTTCTCAACATTTTTATGTTTTATGTCGCTTGAAAGATTTACTTTTTTGCCGATCCCCCCAAAGTTTCTCAAATGGAGGAATTTTTTAATGTTGTAAGTAGCCAAGTTTCGATATGCTTCTCCCATAACTTGATGGGATTGCTTTCATATTTTGCACCAATGTTCTGTGGACAGTCTCTCTTGAAAAGCTGCTTTTCTGGTTATCCGGGGAAATTGGTCAGTTTGCAGGATTTTGACACTTTTGTGGAGGCATTTTCTATAATGCGTTGCTTCATGCAGTTTTGGATGGATTTCTTGTAATTTTTAGAGGAATGTTCTACAGGTAATCTTTTTAGAAAGTTGTTGGCGGTCCTTTAAAGGTTTGCCGCCGTTTGAAAGTTGTTAGGGATCAAGTCTATTAAAATGGTTTTGTTCCTCTATATTGTTACGGTTAGGTTACTTTAAATTTTGAGGCTCTTCTAAAAACCACGTTTTTGAGATTCGACTGAGATTGTTGAAATGTCGAGATGGAATATCTTTAGTAACCAGTTTTTAAAATGATTCTGTCATTTCGATACTTCATTAACCAGATTTCACCTTTTAACAATGTGCAGGACATATAAAGCATCCAATTTTTTATTTACTTACAAGACACTTCTGTAAAAAAACACTACACCTTCTTTTGAAATTACGAACATCCTGTAACAATATTTTGATGAAAGAACATAACCAGCGCCACTGGTTAAGAGTTTTTCAGTTGGGAAGATTATTTAATTATAATTTTTGACTGGGATTTTTTTATATTTAGGTGTTGTTATGATGACGTTCGTTGCAGCAACACTTCTACTGGCAGACGCTCAACTAATATATACGTGGATTTCGAGCCGGTAAGTTAACACTTAACAAAAATCATTCTTCTAGAAAGGCATGTTGCGAAAGGAATGAGAAAGGACTAACTTTAGCAGAAGTGATGATTTAACTTAATAAAGGCAATGTATTGATCAACTGATGAATTTTAGTAGTAATATTTTAATGCCATACTTGTACCACGTTTTTCTCTTTTAACAATTGCAAACAGATAAAATTTGTTAAATTGATGTGTTAAATAGTTATTGATTCTTTGATACCAATATATCGATTGTTAATAAAAAATGATCCGCACCGGTTGTTTTCTTACACGTCAATAATTATGTTCATGTTTTCAGCGATAGAATTGGTAAAAGTTCATAAGTAAAAATAGGGTCATCTACTTATATAACCTTTTGATTGTTTATTAATAGTATTCAATGATGTTTCAGGAGTTTCAGCTGATAAAGTGGAAAAGATTATTCTTTTTATGGCCATTTTATTGTTGTGGAAATCAAGGAATATTCACTTGAATTTCATTCAGCTTAATGACATTAAAGTTGCAATTTATTTCCGATGCAGAACTGTTAGATCTACAGTTAAAGGATTCATGGAGGGATTTCTGAAGATTAGGATGATTCTTTGTATTGTATTTATATTGCTAGAGTGTGAACGTTCAAAGATGTAAACTTACTTAAAGAAGTTTTACCAAAGTTCAGAATTCATTTTTCAACGTCTGGTTTTGCAAACTAAGTCAAACTTCCTGACAACAGATTCCCTTTCTGCAATTATTAATGATGTTTGAAAGAAGATGATAATTTAATGCTTTAATAGCTCGGTACGATTCTAAAGCTAAGCAATTGTAACAAAAAATGAAATTGAAATAAATAAATATATAAATTAAATTAAAGGGCACGTTAATTTTCGTATATTCAGCATTCCCTTGGTAATTTAAGGTGCATAAATATGTGCCATGCTTTAATGTTATACAACTTATATTTTGTTTTGAATTTTTTACTGAAGGATGAAATTAATTTATTTCATGTCGCATTTGTTAAAGGTTTTGTAATAAACAGTAAAAAAGTTTTTTTTTTTGTAGCAATTTTTTAACATTAAATACATGCTGGATGACACAAGAGAGTTAAAATTGTTAGTTATTTTCTATAAAGACATTGCCAGATTACTTTGAATATGCAGGCAACTTTTTTAATGCACCCGTAAAAAGTTTTGTCAGGAGTTTATTTGTTTTAAAAATAGAGAAATTAATGGTTTTTAGTTTTAGTTTTTAGTTTCTACTGTTGATAATTAATCCCTAGGAAATGGCTCAGAAAGTGGCGTTATTTATGTTTTTATTAGCAGTTTTGAATAACACTGTATAATGTATTTATACAAGGCTAAATTAAGGAATTGATATTATTTATTGTATCTGAACTCTAACTGCATTGCATATGCAAACGTGATAGCATTTACAATTTATATCTTGTAATTACAGTAATATTTTGAGCAGTCTTGAATAAAACCTATATTTGAAAGTATCCAATATAAGATCTTCTATTTTTTTTTTGTTTTTTTTTCCTTAATTAGTATGTAAAATGGTGATATGATTAGGTTTAATCTACAATGGATTATTTTACTTCATTTTATTTTATGTAAGTAAACTAATACTAATTTAAAACACAGTGCAATAAAGTAACATGTTGACTTTGCAGTTTTATATAATAGTGTAATTTTTAAAATTAGTCCTATAAAGACGCTGTTGCCAAAATAAATGAAGAAATTCACCACACTTTGTTCATTGATTCGATAATTTTCCAACGCCTGATTATTGCAGACAACTTTATCTTTACACGCAGACATATTCTTTTTTGCACAAAGTATCCCCTCGTCGTGCTCTAAATCGAATTGCAAATACATTAATTTAATAAAACAACTGTTTGTTTTAAAAGACTTCTGTTCATTTAGTACAGAAATATTCACAGGTGTCGTGCACAAATTTTTTGTTGCAACGTTTTCATCTGTTGTGTTAGCTTAGAACTTGTTGTCTGAGCTTTTCTGGGCAGAATATAGTCCATACCATTGGTAAACACCAAGAAAATTTAATGTATTTTTGAAACCGGCCGTTTGAAAATACAAAATGTGAAATCAGCCTTGTTTAATGCTAAACTTCTTAAATCTCTCGGAATGATAAACAGAATAACGAATTACTCGAATTTTAAGGGCCTCATTGTTTAATTGGCATAATACATTAAAATTTTACTGATTAAATTGCTTTTAAACACTGTCTCTTAAAAGCACAATCTGAAGCACTACAGATATTGTGTTCATATTTAGACACTGTGGTTTCTTTAACTTGTTATCGTTTGCTGCATCATCATTTACCTGATTTATGGGAGTTTTCAATGACCTAAGGAAATGATTAAAAAATACATAAATCATCTGTATTCTATACACAGGTCGACTTTCCATACATTGAATCGTATTTTAAGGTTTCCTTTTGTGTGTTTGTTGATTTCATTTCGAAAAACACACCTGTTTGAATGATATGCAATAGCTCACTTCCGTTACGGTGTTCGGGATTAATGCACACAGCTGATGTTTACGTAGCAGTGATGATCAAGGGCAAAATGTAAACAAATCAGCACAAAAAAGAAAAGCTTTGAAAATCGGATTATTTGTGATATCATAGTTTCGGTATATTTTTATTTTATTCAAAAGGATACATTTTAGTCGAAACGCAGGTTGCCAATGTCGGCAAGTTCCCGTTACTGCTAACTGACATTGTTCTTCATACGCAAACCTCAGTTTCTGAAAACGAGCGATAAGACTACAATACTAGCGTGCGCACAGTCAGTAAAGGCGTAGGTAGTACATAAGCCTGGACGTTCCGAATAAAATAGGCAAAAATTCTCTGTTGAACTGCAGACTAACTGTGTAAAAATTAAAGAAATGATAGAGGAAACAGGATTTTGACAACCCAAATGCTATAAGCGGATTCAGACTTAGACTTTTCGCGAAAAGTTTTTTTTTTTTTTTGCGTTTCGACTGATTTCAGTTGGGATAAGAATGTAAAGAAATGATAGAAGAAAACTGGCAAAAATCAACAAAATTCCATTTTGCCAGAAACATCTTAACATGTTAACTGTTAAAGTGGCTGAATAATATGTAAAATACTTCTTGAAAGATCATACGATGGCTTATTTAATATGAAAGTGTGCGTGTTGAAAAAAAAATAGAATTTTGATGTTTTTCTTTTGTCATTTCTTTATAATTTAACCCAAAAAAGTTTCTTTCCAAAAACACCTCCATTTTTTTAAAGTTTTAACAAATGGCTTTGAGTTGTATTTGCTTTGATGTTCTAAATAAAATTTTTGGTTATTTCTTCTGTAATTTCTTTCATTTTTTTACCAGACTGATTTGCAGTCGAAACATAGAGTTTGCGTGCATTTTTTAGAACACCCAAATTGTGATTAGGTGTGTGTAGGAGCCAAAACTTGTGGTTCATTTCTGGTTATTGATAGAACGTAGACTCTAATTTCGACAGTTTTTTTTCTCTTTGTATATTGTAGGGGAAAGTTATCTTTTGCGTTTTAATTAAAACTGATACTTATTATTATAATTATACGTAATTCTTATGACGCGCTTTATATTATTAAATCTCTTTAGCGCTTACAAACGTAGATACATAAGCATGAATACACATAGTCTAAGAAAATAAAAAAAAAAATACTTATAAAAACAACAACAACAACAACTTTTCGGCAAGGTTAAATTTTTCTCCAGTTTTTGCAATATTAGTGTATTGTTGCCAGTTAATAATTTCTGCTGTTTAAATGTCATTCATTTGTCCATAAGTGTCGCATTTTCATTATCACTTGAATTTTGTACATAAAATCATCCCAGTTGGACAAGATACATTAATTTGACACAGATAAATTCCGTGATTTGGTGCTATCGCACGAAAATGTGAAAAAAAGAACATTTGAAAATTTATCCAGCAGCGTTGTGGTTTTGGCTGTTGAAATCTATTATTGAAATGATGCGTGTCATTAACGGTCTAAAGCTGGTTTAAACCATCAAAAACTGTCAAATGCTGTTAAGAACTATGGCCTACTTAGTGATTTCATAATTAATTCACATATTTACAATCAACAGTATGTACAAAATGGCATGACAGTTACGTTAAATGTCAATAGTCTGTTTCTTCTTTTCCGCGCAGCATTCTGTAACCGAACACAAATTTTGCTGCTTTGTCATTAGCCAGTCGGCTTCTAACTTTTGAGTAACCGATATAGATGTCTTTCACGAAATTTGCAGAACTGAATGACTCAATGAGAAATTGCATTATATAGCCATGGGCCACACGTGCCAAGTGTAGGTTTTAGGTTACATTGTCTAAACTTTCTTTCTTGATCTTCAATAAGGCCCGATACCGCCAAAGAAGAGTGTACACGACACTGTCAAGTGCAAATAAATAATATGCTTTAAATAATAGTGCATGTCAGAAAGTGAGCGTCAGTTGTAATCAATGGGCAGCCAACCCATTCAACTCGTTTACGCATGAAACTGAAGACATTATCCAGGGAAAAACGTTTAATTTTCAGCTCGGGGTCCCGCGGGACCCCAAGCTCTGAAACCAGGGGTCCCGAGGTAAAGTGGTGGGGTCCCGACATTTTCGGGCAATACAAAAAAGTTAAATTCTATAAAATCAATTTTATTGTAACAAAAAAAAAAAAAAAAAAGAAACGCGATTAGTGATTTCATGCAAATCACAAAACTACTACTTCTGACAACAAAAAAAGAAACAATGAATGATGCTACATTAAACAATGAGAAAAATCATTTTCAATCTTAGCGGTGATACTGGAGAGTTGTAAGAGAACACCGTCTTTTTCTGGGGTCCCGCGGGACCCCAGGGTCAAATTCGAGGGGTCCCGAGCCGATTATCAGGGGTCCCCGGGACCCTGTGAACTTTATGCCCTGTTATCTTTTTCCTGTTAACGTTGACTATGAGTTTATGTATTGGTCTGTTGATATTTTTCTTACAGGTTTGTACAAGTGAGCGTAGCAATGTCCATGGACCCGGCAAACACGCTCCCGCCCGAATACGACGACGCCTTGCCCAAGGACTACGACCCGGCTTACACGGCTGATATCAGCACCAAGATGCGCGTGCCTGACGTCATCGGAGGTCTGTTTGCGCATGCATCGCTCAGTGTTTTCTTTTTTTTTTTTTTTGGCCTGTGGTAACAAAATATGTATTTTATGAAAATACTGTGATTAATTTTGCAAACCAGTAAAAAAAAATTACAGTAGTTTAACCGTAGTGCTCTGGGATAGGTACCCTTTTAAGCTAGTAATCCTTTAACTTACTCTAAATAACCGAACCCAAGCTTATCTTTGATTCAGTGCGTTAATTATCCGATAAAACGAACTGGGGATTGGGCAGTATTCTTAAGCCATTCGAGAAATACTTTAGCTCTCTCAGTGTAGTTATTTATTTATTTTTTTTTTCGTTGGGCTATTCGTGTTTTTTTAAAGCAGTTTGCTACTCTCCAGTAGAGCATGTATTTCGCTTGTCTTCGTTTTTTGCTTCAATGTGAATTTTTTTTCTTCGTTTTTATGTGTATTATATCACAGCAAATTCAGTTGAGTAAAAAATATGTTCATGGTGTAAAACATGGAAAGTGTCTCTGAATCTGCTGCTTCGCTCTTGATAGATCATTTACACAGAGCATTACAAGGATCATACCATTTAGGTGCGAGTAGACGGATCGGTGTTTACGATGCCGAGCTTGTGAGCCCTTTTTAGCCCAGTTGGCTTTTCAGCCAACAGGGCTATACAGATGGGGGCAAGTGTCGTCCGTCCGTCCGTCCGTCCGTCCGTCTGTCCGTCCCGCGACCGTTAAAAATGGAATAACTTTTTTATTTTTTATCCGATTCTTACCAAATTTTAAACACGAGTTCCTAAGCCTTTACTGCATTAGGAAATTTTTTTATTTTTTGGTTTAAACCATTTTTGGCGATTTTATTGCCAATTTGGGCAAAATACGAAAAAACCTATCTAGTCCCTCATTTGTCATCGGAAGATTCCGAAATTTTTTATGAAGAAACTAGGACTAAGGGGTAAAAAAAGTACTTTTTTCGATTTTTGAATTTCGCCTTATTTTTGAATCTACTGAGCTTCAAAGTTTGCAACTTCTAAAAATTGGCAAATTTCCAATTTTTTTTTCTTAACAAAGTAGTTAAAGTGGAATATCTTTTTTATTTTTTATCCGATTCGTACCAAATTTTTAACACGAGTTCTTAACCTTCTACTGCATTAGGAAATTTTTTTATTTTTTGGTTTAAACCATTTTTTGCGATTTTATTGCCAATTTGGGCAAAATACGAAAAAACCTATCTAGTCCCTCATTTTTCATCGGAAGATTCCGAAATTTGTTGTGAAGAAACTAGAACTAAGGGGTGAAAAAAGTACTTTTTTCGATTTTTGAATTTCGCCTTATTTTTGATTCTACTGAGCTTCGAAGTTTGCAGCTTTTAAAAAATTGGAAATTTCCATTTTTCTTCTTAAAAAAGCAAAGTTTGAATTTGCACAGGGGCACAAAATGTTACATGCAAGTACTTCTGGTTGGACTTTTCAGTAATTTTGTTGTCAGTGGGTCATTTCTGTGATATTTTCAAGTGGGCGATAATAGGGAACATTGGGCGATAATGCAAGAAAGTTGTAATTTTCGCTTTAAAAGTGCAGGAATCAATTCTGTGACCCGAAAATATGATAAATATGATATTTTTCGGGTGGGCGATAACAGGGAATATTGGGCGATAAAGCAAGAAAGTTGTAATTTTCGCTTTAAAAGTGCAGGAAACAAATGTAGGACCCGAAAATATGATAAATATAATATTTTTCGGGTGGGCGATAATAGGGAACATTGGGCGATAATGTAAGAAAATTGTAATTTTCGCTTTAAAAGTGCAGGAATCAATTCTATGACCCAAAAATATGATAAATATGATATTTTTCGGATGGGCGATAATAGGGAATATTGGGCGATAATGCAAGAAAGTTGTAATTTTCGCTTTAAAAGTGCAGGGATCAATTCTATGTCCCGAAAATATGATGAATGTAATATTTTTCGGGTGGGCGATAATAGGGAACATTGGGCGATAATGCAAGAAAATTGTAATTTTCGCTTTTAAAGTACAGGAATCAATTCTATGACCCGAAAATATGATAAATGTGATATTTTTCGGGTGGGCGATAATAGGGAATATTGGGCGATAATGTAAGAAAATTGTAATTTTCGCTTTAAAAGTGCAGGAATCAATTCTGTGACCCGAAAATATGATAAATATAATATTTTTCGGATGGGCGATAATAGGGAATATTGGGCGATACTGCAAGAAAATTGTAATTTTCGCTTTAAAAGTGCAGGAATCAATTCTATGACCCGAAAATATGATCAATGTGATATGTTTCGGGTGGGCGATAACACGGAATATTGGGCGATAAAGCAAGAAAGTTGTAATTTTCGCGTTAAAAGTGCAGGAAACAATTCTATGTCCCGAAAATATGATAAATATGATATTTTTCGGATGGGCAATAGTGGGGAACATTGGGCGATAATGCAAGAAAGTTGTAATTTTCGCTTTAAAAGTGCAAGAATCAATTCTCTGACCCGAAAATATGATGAATGTGATATTTTTCGGGTAGGCGATAATAGGGAACATTGGGCGATAATGTAAGAAAGTTGTAATTTTCGCTTTAAAAGTGCAGGAATCAATTCTATGACCCGAAAATATGATAAATATGATATTTTTCGTGTGGGCGAATATAGGGAACTTTGGGCGATAATGCAAGAAAGTTGTAATTATCGTTTTAAAAGTGCAGGAATCAATTCTATGACCCGAAAATATGATAAATGTGATATTTTTCGTGTGGGCGATCATAGGTAACATTGACCGATAATGTAAGAAAGTTGTAATTTTCGCTTTAAAAGTGCAGGGATCAATTCTATGTCTCGAAAATATGATAAATATGATATTTTTTGGATGGGCGATAATAGGGAACATTGCGCGATAATGTAAGAAAGTTGTAATTTTCGCTTTAAAAGTGCAGGAATCAATTTGGTGACCCGAAAATATGATAAATATGATATTTTTCGGATGGGCGATAATAGGGAATATTGGGCGATAATGTAAGAAAGTTGTAATTTTCGCTTTAAAAGTGCAGGGATCAATTCTATGTCCCGAAAATATGATAAATATGATATTTTTCGGATGGGCGATAATAGGGAACATTGGGCGACAATGCAAGAAAGTTGTAATTTTCGCTTTAAAAGTGCAAGTGTCAATTCTCTGACCCGAAAATATGATAAATGTGATATTTTTCGGGTAGGCGATAATAGGGAACATTGGGCGATAATGTAAGAATGTTGTAATTTTCGCTTTAAAAGTGCAGGAATCAATTCTATGACCCGAAAATATGATAAATATGATATTTTTCGTGTGGGCGATGATAGGGAACATTGGGCGATAATGCAAGAAAGTTGTAATTTTCGCTTTAAAAGTGCAGGGATCAATTCTATGACCCGAAAATATCATCAATGTGATATTTTTCGGGTAGGCGATAATAGGGAACATTGGGCGATAATGTAAGAAAGTTGTAATTTTCGCTTTAAAAGTGCAGGAATCAATTCTATGACCCGAAAATATGATAAATATGATATTTTTCGTGTGGGCGATAATAGGGAACATTGGGCGATAATGCGAGAAAGTTGTAATTTTCGCTTTAAAAGTGCAGGGATCAATTCTATGACCCGAAAATATCATCAATGTGATATTTTTCGGGTGGGCGATATCAGGGAATATTGGGCGATAAAGCAAGAAAGTTGTAATTTTCGCTTTAAAAGTGCAGGAAACAATTCTAGGACCCGAAAATATAATAGATATAATATTTTTCGGGTGGGAGATAATAGGGAACATTGGGCGAAAATGTAAGAAAGTTGTAATTTTCGCTTTAAAAGTGCAGGAATCATTTGTATTACCCGAAAATATGATAAATATGATATATTTCGGGTGGGCGGTAATAGGTAATATTGAGCATAATGCAAGAAAGTTGTAATTTTTATTTTTAAAGGTGCAGGAAGCAATTATATGACCCGACAATATGATAAATGTGATATTTTTCGGGTGGTCGATAGCCCCTTTTTCATTTTTTCCCACGCAAATTAGAATTAATTAGGGTCCACATATTTTTGACGAACCCCCCGCTTTGAAGTTTACCAGGGCATTTGAAGTACGCCTGTCAGGGTAGACTATCCAGGGTCTGGATATACTTCATCCGATCATTTATCGATTTTTAATTAAACGCTGGCCTAGTAACACCCTGGATAGGAATCCACGTTTAAGTAATCGTATGCAACAAACGGCTCGAGATAAGTGCATATAAGAAAGGACGTTATTTAAATTTTGGAGTTCTACTTCTCTTTGATATCAAAAACAAATTGGAGAAAAATTCCTGTTTTTACATATATATTTTTATTTGACAAATATCGTACCGTGTTCTGGGTAGGATGTTCCAAAACTGTATGCACATTTTTATACTCACTTGAAACAAGGCCCAAGATAAGTAATAAAAGAAAGGACTTTATTTTAATTTTTACATCTGACTTCTGTTTGAATTTAATAACAAATTGCAGTAAAATTCCTGTGTCAGTATTTTTCCCATTTATTACAAATATTCAGAAATTTTCATAATTTCAGCATAATTTAATATAAAAAAACATTCAACCAGATCAGACTGTCTTGCCATTTTCCAAGAGGCACAAGACTGAATCCTCAACTGGGCCACTGTCACTTGACAGTCTTGTTTTTTTTGATCGCCAGTGACCGGCAACTCGCATCCGGATATCGGGCAGTTGATGAACGGCCACGCGGAGGAGCTGCACGACAAGGCCCGCACCGCCCACATGAATATCCCCGACAAGCTCATCTACACAGGTGCTGCTTACGTCACACCCCTCCCCAACCACCTGCCCTCTCAACCAACCCGGCCCCTCACGCACCGCCCACATGAATATCCCCGACAAGCTCATCTACACAGGTGCTGCTTACGTCACACCCCTCCCCAACCATCTGCCCCCTCAACCAACCCGTCTCCTCACGCACCGCCCACATGAATATCCCCGAGAAGCTCATCTACACAGGTGCTGCTTACGTCACACCCCTCCCCAACCACCTGCCTCCCCCGCCTCGACCAACCCGTCCGCTCACGACAAGGCTTACATGGACATCCCCGACAAACTCATCTGTCAGGTGCTGCTTGCGTCATATCCCCTCATTGTCCCCCATCAAGCCCCATCCCCACGACAAGGCCCGCTCAGCCCACATGAACGTCCCTGACAAATACCTCCATCGTCATCAACCCTTCCTCGCTCCCTCCCCCCTCCCCTCCACAAGACCCACACCGTCCACACGAACACCCCAGACAGACTCATCTATACAGGTGCTTGTTGCGTCAAACCCCCTCCCCACCCTCATCAACCCCTCCCCCCTTTCGGACAAGCCATAATGAACATTATCCGACAAATTCAAACTGCCGTATACGTCAAACATCTCCCCATCCCCAACCCCACCACCCAAGTCTCTCCCAGAGCCTGTCATTGAATGCACGCATGCGCATACTAACCGTACTCTAACATCCCTTCGGGGTTCGGTGGCTTCTAAACCAGGTCTAATTAGTCCCTAGTAGCGGTCTCCTCCAAATAACAAAAGAGTTCGTTGTGGTTTGTTAGTCATGAAGTGTTGAGTTTAATGACGGAATGTCATTTATGCATTTACCGGTTTTATTTGATCTCTTCAGCACTCATTGTTGTGGGTCACACTTACTCCCTGCTGCAGTCATCAGTCTTGTCTCTAGTCATTTTAGTCAACTTCTACCGACATAGTCTCTGCCATCAACCAGACTAAGCCTTCTCAGTCAACTTCGATATCAATAAAAGCCAACCGACCCGGGATTTAACGACATGTAGCGACATGTAACGACATATAAGGGCGTCGGTTGAAATGACATCGGGCTGGTGACGACTTAACTTTGTCGTCAGAGCTTAACGTTTTGCCGTTTAAAAATATCGGTTATGACGACATGTCGAATAAAGCGATATGTTTTCTATGCCCCAGGCATTTCCTTATGACGAATGTTGCCTTTTATTTGGGATCATTATAAGCTGTACCACATTCATAACTGTTGGTTATAACAACATACCAGTTATGCAAAACATATTTTTTCGGTCCTGGCCATGGTGCTGTAATGAAGTTGTACTATAGGTAACTTCAGTTGTTTCGTATTTTTTTGTAAAAGTTTTAGTTGACCCACTTCTGCGCGATTTTTAACGGTTACCAAATTCCATGGATTTGCAATCATGCATCCATATTGACTGTAGATTTTGCTATCTTATTGATTTATTTATCCATTTCTTAAATTCGATTTGGGCATGTAACTGTTGGATAACTAAAATATAATTAAACATATCCAATCTTTAGTATCCACACATAAAATACATATAACGCACCCAGAAACTTAAAGATATTGGTGACGTCATGATTTCACATACCGTGCTCACGTATATAACCACACCAAGGTTATGATTCGACACACCGTGCTCACGTATTTAACCACATCAAGGTTATGACCACATTTCTGTCTCCCGAGTATGTCGTTTTAAGAGCAGTAGACTGTATATTGCCAAAATTCGCGGATAAACTTGATAACATTCGTACATGCAGTTGATTTCCAGATGACGTTTGTATTGTGATTATCCGCCGGGAACCGGACGGATATAGTTTTCATTCTGTCCGTCTGTCTGTCCGTCCGTCTGTCCGTCTGTGCAATTTCAGTCTCACGCGCCTACAGCCCGCATTAGTGGGTGGATTGATTTAAGATTTTACCCAGGGCTGCTCCTAAGCATCCCGCAGTGCAGTGACCAGGATTCGACCGGATCCGAGCAAAATTGCCAAAATGGCAAAACTTTAAAAAATTGGAGACACTGAATAAGGACTTTGCATAACACACATCAGTCTCAAGCGCCTACAGCCCGCATTAGTGGGTGGATTGATTTAAGATTTTACCCAGGGCTGCTCCTAAGCATCCCGCAGTGCAGTGACCAGGATTCGACCGGATCCGAGCAAAATTGCCAAAATGGCAAAACTTTAAAAAATTGCAGACACTGAATAAGGACTTTGCATAACACACATCAGTCTCACGCGCCTACAGCCCGCATTAGTGGGTGGATTGATTTCAGATTTTACCCAGGGCTGCTCCTAAGCATCCCGCAGTGCAATGACCAGGATTCGACCGGATCCGACTAAAATTGTCAAAATGACAAAACTTTAAAAAATGGAAGAAATGAATTAGGAATGAGCATAACACATATCGGTCTCACGCGCCTACAGGCCGCATTAGTGGGTGGATTGATTTCAGATTTTACCCAGGGCTGCTCCTAAGCATCCCGCAGTGCAGTGACCAGGATTCGACCGGATCCGAGCAAAATTGCCAAAATGGCAAAACAGGCCGCATTAGTGGGTGGATTGATTATTATCTTCACACCAAATCAACCATGTACCACTGGCTCTACAAACCTCTACTTCACTGACCACAAGGCTGTATGGTGTTCTTTGGAACAGTTGTTCACAGGAACATCATAATCAGGTATACAATTTGCGCGAACCCGGCGGATTCATGCTTCTCGAGCATCTAGTTTTTTTTATGTATTGGCAGTTTCCGAAGCCAAATTCATTATATTTTAAAAGTAAATAAAAATATATATTAATTTAAAATACGAAGATTGTACAGTCTTTACCAAATCCATTTTTGATTTTTCGTCCAAACTTTGCATTGCAACGAAAAAAAAAACAACAAAACAAAGATTTGGTGAAACCATTTGCTGTTCTGACCGAAAATCTAGGGGTCCCGAATTGGCGACAGATTTAGCCTTTTTCAGTTTAAAATTATTGTTTTAGTCGGTAATTCATGTGTTTGATAATATATATCGTTGGTGGACAAAAAGGTAAGTGGTAATTTGTCAGGGGCTGCTTAGCTTTCATGTAGGCAGTTTGTGTTGTCGTTGTTGTGTAATGTCGTTTTGTGCATGCCTAATCCTTAACAACACCAATAATTCCAGGCTGCAGTAATGCACTTATATTACAATTCCAGGCTTCAATCTTATATTTCATTTTATTAACACTAGTAGCTGTAAACATTCCCAATGGACTCTGATTGCTGCATAATTTATAAAAAAAAAACACTCTATTATTTAAAATTGATTTATATCCAGCAATTAAGAAGGTACATGTTTTTTTTAGCCCAGCTTACGTTACACGTAAGCTGGGGTATTCCTATCGGTTTGCGGGCGGTGTCCGTTAGTTAGTTAGTTAGTTAGTTAGTTAGTTAGTTAGTTAGTTAGTTAGTTGTTTATTTAGTAAACTTTGGTTCAAAATGCATCTCCTCCTACAATTTTGATCCGATGTCATTTATTTTTGGTGTGAGGTATCCCTAAGGGGTCGTGCATACGGCTTGTGCTTTTCTAGTCGATCGGGTGATTTTTGAATTTTTGGCGAATTTTTAAAGAAAAAATTTTAAAATGTATCTCCTCCTACATTTTTGACCCGATGTCATTTATTTTTGGTATGAGGCACCCCTAAAGGGTCGTGCATACGGCTTGTGCTTTTTTAGTCGATCGCGCAATTTTTGTATTTTTGGGGAATTTTTAAAGCAAAATTTTCGAAAATAATTCAAAATGCATCTACTCCTACAATTTTGATTCGATGTCATTTATTTTTGGTGTGAGGCATCCCTAAGGAGTCGTGCATACGGCTTGTGCTTTTTTAGTCGATCGGGTGATTTTTGAATTTTAGGGGAATTTTTAAAGAAAAAAATTTAAAATGTGTCTCCTCCTACATTTTTGACCCGATGTGATTTATTTTTGGTATGAGGCATCCCTAAAGTGTCGTGCATACGGCTTGTGCTTTTCTAGTCGATCGGGTGATTTTTTAATTTTGGGGGAATTTTTGAAGAAAAAAATTTAAAATATATCTCGTCCTACATTTTTTATCCGATGTCTTTTTTTTTAACCCAGTTTGCTTTTTAGCCAACAGGGCTATACAGATGGGGGCAAGTATCGTCCGTCTGTCCGTCCGTCCGTCCGTCTGTCCGTCCCGCGACCGTTAAAAGTGGAATAACTTTTTTATTTTTTATCCGATTCTTACCAAATTTTAAACACGAGTTCCTAACCCTTTACTGCATTAGGAAATATTTTTATTTTTGCGGTTTAAACCATTTTTGGTGATTTTATTGCCAATTTGGGCAAAATACGAAAAAACCTATCTAGTCCCTCATTTTTCATCGGAAGATTCCGAAATTTTTTATGAAGAAACTAGGACTAAGGGGTAAAAAAAGTACTTTTTTCGATTTTTGAATTTCGCCTTATTTTTGAATCTACTGAGCTTCAAAGTTTGCAACTTCTAAAAATTGACAAATTTCCAATTTTTTTTTTCTGAACAAAGTAGTTAAAGTGGAATATCGTTTTTATTTTTTATTCGATTCGTACCAAATTTTTTACACGAGTTTTTAACCTTCTACTGCATTAGGATTTTTTTTATTTTTTGGTTTAAACCATTTTTGGCGATTTTATTGCCGATTTGGGCAAAATACGAAAAAATCTATCTAGTCCCTCATTTTTCATCGGAAGATTCCGAAATTTGTTATGAAGAAACTAGAACTAAGGGGTGAAAAAAGTACATTTTTCGATTTTTGAATTTCGCCTTATTTTTGAATCCACTGAGCTTCGAAGTTTGCAGCTTTTAAAAAATTGGAAATTTCCATTTTTCTTCTTAAAAAAGCAAAGTTTCAATTTGCAGAGGGGCACAATATGTTACATGCAAGTACTTTTGGTTGGACTTTTCAGTAATTTTGTTGCCAGTAGGTCATTTCTATGATATTTTCAAGTGGGCGATAATAGGGAACATTGGGCGATAAAGCAAGAAAGTTGTAATTTTCGCTTTAAAAGTGCAGGGATCAATTCTATGTCCCGAAATTATGATAAATATGATATTTTTCGGATGGGCGATAATAGGGAATATTGGTCGATACTGCAAGAAAGTTGTAATTTTCGCTTTTAATGTGCAGGAAACAATTCTAGGACCCGAAAATATGATAAATATAATATTTTTCGGGTGGGCGATGATAGGGAACATTTTGCGATAATGCAAGAAAGTTGTAATTTTCGCTTTAAAAGAGCAGGAATCAATTCTATGACCCGAAAATATGATAAATGTGATATTTTTCGTGTGGGCGATAATAGGGAGCATTGGGCGATAATGCAAGAAAGTTGTAATTTTCGCTTTAAAAGTGCAGGGATCAATTCTATGACCCGAAAATATGATAAATGTGATATTTTTCGGGTAGGCGATAATAGGCAATATTGGGCGATAATGTAAAAAAAATTGTAATTTTCGCTTTAAAAGTGCAGGAATCAATTCTATGACCCGAAAATATGATAAATGTGATATTTTTCGTGTTGGCGATAATAGGGAACATTGGGCGATAATGCAAGAAAGTTGTAATTTTCGCTTTAAAAGTGCAGCAATCAATTCTGTGACCCGAAAATATGATCAGTGTGATATTTTACGGGTGGGCGATAACAGGGAATATTGGGCGATAAAGCAAGAAAGTTGTAATTTTCGCTTTAAAAGTGCAGGAAACAATTCTAGGACCCGAAAATATGATAAATATAATATTTTTCGTGTGGGCAATAATAGGGAACATTGGGGATAATGTAAAAAAGTTGTAATTTTCGCTTTAAAAGAGCAGGAATCAATTCTATGACCCGAAAATATGATAAATGTGATATTTTTCGTGTGGGCGATAATAGGGAACATTGGGCGATAATGCAAGAAAGTTGTAATTTTCGCTTTAAAAGTGCAGGAATCAATTCTGTGACCCGAAAATATGATCAATGTGATATTTTACGGGTGGGCGATAACAGGGAATATTGGGCGATAAAGCAAGAAAGTTGTAATTTTCGCTTTAAAAGTGCAGGAAACAATTCTAGGACCCGAAAATATGATAAATATAATATTTTTCGTGTGGGCGATAATAGGGAACATTGGGCGATAATGTAAGAAAGTTGTAATTTTCGCTTTAAAAGAGCAGGAATCAATTCTATAACCCGAAAATATGATAAATATGATATTTTTCGGATGGGCGATAATAGGGAATATTGGGCGATAATGCAAGAAAGTTGTAATTTTCGCTTTAAAAGTGCAGGGATCAATTATATGTCCCGAAAATATGAAAAATATGATATTTTTTGGATCGGCGATAATAGGGAACATTGGGCGATAATGCAAGAAAGTTGTAATTTTCGCTTTAAAAGAGCAGGAATCAATTCTATAACCCGAAAATATGATAAATATGATATTTTTCGGATGGGCGATAATAGGGAACATTGGGCGATAATGCAAGAAAGTTGTAATTTTCGCTTTAAAAGTGCAGGAATCAATTCTATGACCCGAAAATATAATAAAAGTGATATTTTTCGGGTGGGCGATAATAGGAAATATTGGGCGATAATGTAAAAAAAATTGTAATTTTCGCTTTAAAAGTGCAGGAATCAATTCTATGACCCGAAAATATGATAAATGTGATATTTTTCGTGTTGGCGATAATAGGGAACATTGGGCGATAATGCAAGAAAGTTGTAATTTTCGCTTTAAAAGAGCAGGAATCAATTCTATGACCCGAAAATATGATCAGTGTGATATTTTACGGGTGGGCGATAACAGGGAATATTGGGCGATAAAGCAAGAAAGTTGTAATTTTCGCTTTAAAAGTGCAGGAAACAATTCTAGGACCCGAAAATATGATAAATATAATATTTTTCGTGTGGGCGATAATAGGGAACATTGGGGATAATGTAAGAAAGTTGTAATTTTCGCTTTAAAAGAGCAGGAATCAATTCTATGACCCGAAAATATGATAAATGTGATATTTTTCGTGTGGGCGATAATAGGGAACATTGGGCGATAATGCAAGAAAGTTGTAATTTTCGCTTTAAAAGTGCAGGAATCAATTCTGTGACCCGAAAATATGATCAATGTGATATTTTACGGGTGGGCGATAACAGGGAATATTGGGCGATAAAGCAAGAAAGTTGTAATTTTCGCTTTAAAAGTGCAGGAAACAATTCTAGGACCCGAAAATATGATAAATATAATATTTTTCGTGTGGGCGATAATAGGGAACATTGGGCGATAATGTAAGAAAGTTGTAATTTTCGCTTTAAAAGAGCAGTAATCAATTCTATAACCCGAAAATATGATAAATATGATATTTTTCGGATGGGCGATAATAGGGAATATTGGGCGATAATGCAAGAAAGTTGTAAGTTTCGCTTTAAAAGTGCAGGGATCAATTATATGTCCCGAAAATATGAAAAATATGATATTTTTTGGATGGGCGATAATAGGGAACATTGGGCGATAATGCAAGAAAGTTGTAATTTTCGCTTTAAAAGTGCAGGAATCAATTCTATGACCCGAAAATATGATAAATGTGATATTTTTCGTGTGGGCGATAATAGGGAGCATTGGGCGATAATGCAAGAAGGTTGTAATTTTCGCTTTTAAAGTGCAGGAATCAATTCTGTGACCCGAAAATATGATCAATGTGATATTTTACGGGTGGGCGATAACAGGGAATATTGGGCGATAAAGCAACAAAGTTGTAATTTTCGCTTTAAAAGTGCAGGAAACAATTCTAGGACCCGAAAATATCATAAATATAATATTTTTCGTGTGGGCGATAATAGGGAGCATTGGGCGATAATGCAAGAAAGTTGTAATTTTCGCTTTTAAAGTGCAGGAATCAATTCTGTGACCCGAATATATGATCAATGTGATATTTTACGGGTGGGCGATAACAGGGAATATTGGGCGATAAAGCAAGAAAGTTGTAATTTTCGCTTTAAAAGTGCAGGAAACAATTCTAGGACCCGAAAATATCATAAATATAATATTTTTCGTGTGGGCGATAATAGGTAACATTGGGCGATAATGTAAGAAAGTTGTAATTTTCGCTTTAAAAGAGCAGGAATCAATTCTATGACCCGAAAATATGATAAATGTGATATTTTTCGGATGGGCGATAATAGGGAACATTGGGCGATAATGCAAGAAAGTTGTAATTATCGCTTTAAAAGTGCAGGAATCAATTCTGTGACCCGAAAATATGATAAATGTGATATTTTTCGGGTGGGCGATAATAGGAAATATTGGGCGATAATGAAAGAAAATTGTAATTTTCGCTTTAAAAGTGCAGGAATCAATTCTGTGACCCGAAAATATGATAAATATGATATTTTTCGGATGGTCGATAATAGGGAACATTGGGCGATAGTGCAAGAAAGTTGTAATTTTCGCTTTAAAAGTGCAGGAAACAATTCTATGACCCGAAAATATGATAAATGTGATATTTTTCGTGTGGGCGATAATAGGGAACATTGGGCGATAATGTAAGAAAGTTGTGATTTTCGCTTTAAAAGTGCAATAATCAATTCTATGACCCGAAAATATGATAAATATGATATTTTTCGTGTCGGCGATAATAGGGAACATTGGGCGATAATGCAAGAAAGTTGTAATTTTCGCTTTAAAAGTGCAGGAATCCATTCTATGACCCGAAAATATGATAAATGTGATATTTTTCGGGTGGGCGATAATAGGGAATATTGGGCGATAATGCAAGAAAGTTGTAATTTTCGCTTTAAAAGTGCAGGAAACAATTCTAGGACCAGAAAATATGATAAATATAATATTTTTCGGGTGGGCGATAATAGGGAACATTGGGCGATAATGTACGAATGTTGTGACCCGCGCATCAAGACAACCTAAGGAAACTTGTGCACTTGTCCAAAATAAGTACGAAAGTAAAATAAACATGCGCATTGGTCTGGAATAAGAACCGCGCATTAATCTTTATTAAGTTAAATAAACATGTGCACTGTTCCAAAATGAGAGCCGCGCATCAACGCAAATTAAATAAACATGCGCACTTGTCTGAATTAGAACCGCGCATCGAGGCAAGTTACATAAATATGCGCACTGGTCCGAAATGCGAGCGTTGTTTGAAGGTATCTATGGCAATCTATCCAGTCTACCAGATATACAAAAAATCTGTTCCCAATTTTTCTTGGAAAGAAATCTTTGTATGCATTTATCGGTCTATGTTCTGGTCCGGTGCTAAATTAATTATTGAGCTAGCTCTTTGCCGTCTCATCTTTTGAAGCTTGATATTTCAGGGAAATTCCTTCGCTCATGCACGCTGGAATGGGTCTTATTGCTTTTCGTAAGCTGGGACTTTGTCCTTGGACAAACTTGTTTTTTTTTGTGTTTTTTTTTTTGTCCTGGGCGAAATAACGTAGTTTCGACTCAGTGAGTGTATTCCGGCACAGACTGACGTGAACGAATTAGACTGAGCATCATGAGTCTCTTTCCGGAGTGGACTGACTGAGTCAGAACTGCTTTATTTCGCACAGGACAAAGAATATCTTCGTTCGTGTTTGCTTCATACCTTCTTATTCTAAGTATTGAGGCGTTGAAAGCTTTATTTTAGTATTCAGTTGCTTGCAGTCTTTTAGTTTTCTTTGTTGAGTGAAGTTTTGGTCCGTAGCTCTGATATTTGCGCTTTTCTTTTTAATTTGTTATTTGAATAATAGCAAATTTTTTGCAAATGTTTCGGCTTTCATTTCATCAAAAAAAAAAAAAACAATCTTAAGGAGATATTGATTTTAAAAAGGTGGATGGGGATTTTCTTTGATAAGACATGTGCGAAGAAAGAGTGATAAGGGTAGATAATAGAATGCCGATATGTGTTGCCAGGCAACAACGAGAGCCAGGGCATGCGCAAGGATCCCACCCTACACCTGGATCTCGACCTGGAGTGTGACCGCCAGCACTTCATTGGCCTGAGCACGCCTCCCAGGCACCTGACGCTAGACGACGCCTTCCGTGCCGAAACGCAGCGCCTGTACGTAAGCCTTCCCCCTCTTCCTCCCCTTCATCCTCTCCCCCCCCCCCATCCCCCGTCGCGAGCACTTGATTGGCCTGAGCACACCTCCCGTGCACCTGACGCAAGATGACGCCTTCCGTACCGAAACACAGCGCCTTTACGTAAGCCTTCCTCCCCCTCCCCCCTCCGCCTATCGCGAGCACTTCATTGGCCTGAGCACGCCTCCCAGGCACCTGACGCTAGATGATGCCCTCCGTGTTGAAACGCAGCTCCTGTACGTAAGCCTTCCCCCCCTCTTCCCCCCCCTTCTACCTATACCCCCAACCCACCCCCCTATCAGGACGGTAGACGGTACCTTCCTTGTCGAAACACAGCGCTTGTAGGTATGCCTTCCCCGTCTTCCTCCCCCTCCTGCCCTCATCCCCCCTCCCCACCACCCCTCCCCAGACAAACGCGAGCACTTCATTGGCTTGAGCACGCCTCCCAGGCACCTGACTCTAGGTGCTACTTTCCTTGTCGAGACACAGCGCCTGTACGTATGCCGCTTAACTCTTCCTCGCACCTCCTCCCTCTCCTCCCCCCCCCCGTCCCCCGTCCCCCCCCCCCGAACATTTCATCGCCCTGAGTGCGCCTGCCTGCACGTATCCGTCTCCTCGCCCCTCTTTCCCCACGAGCGCGGCCAGAGCGCGGCCGCCACGTCTGACGCTAGACGATGTCTTACGCGTACTGACCTCCTCTTAGTTCATGTCCCTTGGTCAAATCACCACAGAGTATGCCTCAAAAAGTAACCTTTGTTTTTGAGCACAAAGGGAACTTCATAATTTCATAATTTCATGACAGTTTAAATTAAAATTTTTTAACAGTTTAGATCAATTGTCGCGAGTTCATTTGTCATGGATGTGAATTCGGCCACACACTTTGCATTGGCGTAGCCACGTTTTTACAATTTGGGGGGGGGGGGGGGGCAAACTTTCGTAACGGAGGGGGCCGAAGGATACAATGGCCCCCCACTCTTGAAAAGTGGGGGGGGGGGGGGGCTGCCCCGGTGGCTACGCCAATGCTTTGCTATGCTGTGTAGAAGAACCCTTGAATAATAGATTGTAACCCCCTCCCATTATCACTATGTCGTAAAATCAGTAATTTATTTTTTACCAAATAAGAAGACTTAAATTTATACAGAACCAGGTTGCGAAAAAATTGAGGGTTCTTTGCTGAATTGTTCCTTCTTTTGGTCGGAATTCTCGCGTGCTATTGCTGCCCCACTTCGTGGAGCCAGTGATGTGTGTACCGTTTCCAGCTTTGTGGCACCACTGAACCCCTCTTGGGGGTTGGCTTGAATCAGGGACGGTACCACCCTGTTTAAGAGTCACAGGGTGGAAACGTTATCCCATCGGGGGATCGGTGCCACGATTAGGCTTTTATTGATAATCCAAAGCGACAGAAAATGGTGTGTAAACAGATTGGTGGCTGAAGCAAATATAATTCAACAATGAATCGGTTGATAAATAAGTGAAGAGTGGATGATTAGCGACTAAATGAACCAAATAAGTGGATTAAAAATTAAAACTGAATTTAAAAAATAAAATACATTGAGGTCAAGATATTTAAAAATGTAACATGAATACAAGATAAGAATGTAATAATAACAATGTAATAATTAATAAAAAATACTAATAATAAAATAAAATTAATAGAAATAGCTCTTGAATCTCGCCCTTGAATTGGCGGAGATTGTCGGAGATTGACGAAGTGGTTTTTGTCGATTTGTAAACAAAACCTCTTGCTTTTCGAGGGAATTGCCATTGTCTAATAACGTCATCGTTGCTACAAACAGCTTGCTATATTAATAATGATAAAACCAACATGACCAGGTGGACTGGTGTGAAAAAAAACCTTCCTGCAGCCTGCAACACTGGAAGCAGGGATCTGAAAGGCGAGTGGGAGCAGTGCGCAAGGTTAAGGGCAGGTTTTCGAATCAGTCTAAATGCGAGTGTGGTTTTATTTTGAATTTTATGATTTTTGGCATAATTATTCTATTGTAAATTAGATGTTTTTTGCACTCCCACTCATCCGCCATATTGATTTATGTCACGTTTTTTTACGTTGTTATGACGATGCGAAATACACACTTTCAGTAGTGCGTGGTGTGACGTTTTCGATACTGGGCGAGCTGTGCGTACCTACCGGGCGTATCTACCAATCAAAATGCTACTGTTTTCTTTGCACTCGTACTGGCAATCGTGAAATAAAATCACACTGGGATTAAACTGTTTTGTGTGAACGATGTACGGATTGCTGAGTAAAGAAATATGTGTTTTTGTTGTTGTTTCAGTGAAGTCGAACGCTCATTGGAGGAGGATATGAATATTTACAAGGAAGAGCAGTCACGTGATATGCCGTTACGTAATGGTTACGTCACGCCGTCGCCACAACACACTAGGTGAGGTTTATTGTCGGTGTTTTGTTAAGTTAACAAATAACAAAGCAAATGCTGCCCCTACTACTATTTCTACTGCTGCTACTACTACTTCTGCTACTGCTGGTAATGATACTACAAGTAAGAGGTAAGGCTGTTGTTAACTAATCAAAACTAATCAAAATTTATAATAATAATTATAATAATACTAATCAAACTAATAAAACTAATCTATAATAACAATAATAATAATAATAATAATAATAATAATAATAATAATAGATTTATTGGGATATATGTGCATTCTGTAAAATACGATTATGGTTATAAAAACCAGGATAAGAAACGATTTCAGCATAAATTTTGGCCGCATTATTTGCAGCAGTACACCTTCCATTGTACAAAAAAATATATATATCAGGCTATATTTCTAAATATAAAAACCCATTTCAGCGGTGTTTATTTATTGATTTATTAGAAAAGAAATAATAGTAATAAAGAACAATTTTCAGGGATCAAAGAAACGGGCGTGTAAAAGAAAACGGAACGCTGGTGGATCTAAGATAAAATTACTAAATTACTTTGAAAAGAAAAAAAAATGTGCCAAAAATTGTGCTGTTGCAGTTTCGCCTTTGGTTTTTGACCACAGTTGGGTAAGCTAACTTAATACGTGAGGCGGGGGGGGGGGGGGGGGGGAGGGGTTCCTTAAGACATTCGGGTTGCAGTTAGTATAAGTTTGCCTTCTTGCTCTAATACCCGAACGCTTCTGAAGGCAAAATGTCGAAGAATTTGGAGTGATAGAAAGAAAAAAAAAAGAAAGGAAAAACAGTAAGCAGATGCAAAGAAAAAAATAAAAACAATTACAGATTTATTGTTAACGCAGCGCGTTGAAGGAAAAGATCAGTGACTTGCTCGAAAGGAGCGGCATTTCTGCCATGTTCGAGCAGTCGTTCAGTTTCCCGGCTAGCCCATTACGATCGCAAGAGACGAGGTACCAAGCTTTAAACGGTGGTCCAGAGAATGCCTAAACCTACAGAAAAGATGCCAAAATGACGCTTGTATTTGGCCATATGGACGAAAACAGTGGCTTAATGACTCGTTGTTTTTATAGATATCTTGAATTCATTTAAAGATATCTCTCTTCAGTTAAAAAGATATCTATAACTGGGTCAGAGAATTGTTGATTATAGTGAGATATCTCTAGCAATAAGGCATGTTTAATTATTTAGAGATATCTCGAATTCAGTTAAAGATATATCAGAGATAAATAGAAATTTCTCTGATTTTTATTTGATATTGTTAAATACCAAATGGGGTTTGGTCAACTCAACCCTCGACTAACTCAACCCTCTGCCAACTCAACCCATTTTAGTCAAGTCAACCCACCTATGTTTGGTCAACTCAACCCACCCTTAATACCAACTCAACCCACCCTGAAAGTCAACTCAACCCACCTAAATGAAATCATTCCAAGGACAAAATATATTAAT
The DNA here is from genome assembly GCA_949752745.1 of Protula sp. h YS-2021. Lineage (NCBI taxonomy): Eukaryota > Metazoa > Annelida > Polychaeta > Sabellida > Serpulidae > Protula > Protula sp. h YS-2021. The sequence goes on along the minus strand of OX457030.1, from coordinate 47,055,443 downwards.
AAAAAACGAAATAATCAGTTTCTAAGATGAGTTACTGGTTTCAGATGAAAGAAACTTAACCAAATATGTGATCTTCTCTTTAATGTATTGTCTTTATACAATCACAGAAACAATCTGAGACGGGATATTTTCATAGCATGTAATTCGAACTATTTCCTTTAGACGACACAGATATTGAATTGCAATTATGCTTAAAGGCTTGTATAGAGTATGAACTCGCAATCGGGGACTGGAGTTAACAATGTCACAATGAACTGCATTTGGGTTAATAGAGTGTTTCAATTGATTGGGATCAGCTCTTTTATATATTGTCTTTTTACAATCACATAAATTATCTGAGGCGGAGAGGGTGTTCTCGGGGTTTCAACCGACATGGGATCACCCCTTTAATGTCTAATGTGTAATACAAAAACGGAACGCGTTCAGTTTCCACATTGTTGAAAACCGAGGGTAGAGTTTACGCCCCAAATGAGTAGTGCCCAGACTGTAAATTTGACTAGACCAAAAACAGTTTGTGGTGTGTAAAACGCGATATATAAACTCATTTTGTCAAGTCAGACAAATAACTTAAGCGTAATGCAGTTCGTGTCTGTGGTACATATTTGTTGTGCAACACTCGTATTTAAATTGTTTAATAATGTGTGAAAAGATTGGTTAGTTATTTTAAAATATATTTTTCTGAATTCTCATGCAACTGCTCGCAGTATTATTGACCATACACAGCTTGGTGTGTAAAATATGATGCGTATTGCCGTAAAAAGACATAAATTTGGGTTGAAAATAAACGTCATTACTTTCACTTCCCTCCAAAATAAGAGTAATTAATAATAAATTGACTAGTCAAAGAATAAAATATGGTGGGTTGAGTTGACTTTCAGGGTGGGTTGAGTTGGTATGACAAACTGGGTTGAGTTGACTTTCAGGTTGGGTTGAGTTGGTTTGGGTTGAGTTGGTCGAGGGTTGACTTGACCCAAGACCTACCAAATAAAGGAATGAACCTCTTTCCACTCATATGCTTGTAAAAAATGTTTCGGAGATATTTTAAAATTTTTTTAATACTGAATTTGTAGCCTCAAATTGAAACTCAGAGATACTTGAATTATTTCCATACGCTTTTCAAAACTTAGGTGCTTGAAATGGAATATAGATATGAAGAGAGAGAGAGAGAGAGAGAGAGAGAGAGGGGGGGGGGGGGGAGAGAGAGAGAGAAAAAAAACAACTAATGTCACCGTAATTGTGGTGTGTAAAATGTAGAACCTGGTTACTGTTAAAACGTGATGGGACGAGATGGAGAGACTAATGGCATCATAATTGTGGTGTGTAAAATGTAGCACCCCACATTGATTAAACGTGATGGGACGAAAAACAGAGACTAGTGTCCTCACCCCCGTGTACATGTCCTATTGCTGTCCTGCTATCCATGTCCCCATAGCTCCTATACAGGTCCTCATGTCCTATATGCATGTCCTGCTGATGTTGTCCAAACCATGTCCTCATACCTCCTATCATTGTCCCCATACCGCCGTATCCGTGTCCCCGTACCTCATGACCATG
>OX457030.1:46977693-47053689 GCA_949752745.1 Protula sp. h YS-2021 | reverse complement strand
GGGGGTTGTTTTTCAGCTCCAAGAAGTCGTTTCTGGCTCTCACGTAAACATTTTCTTGTAGACATTAAAACCGTTCCCGATGACCCTCGGCCGAGTTTGACTCGTCGTCAGTATTTGTATCAAATTTCGGTGCCCTTGAGAACACCCCCTTAACAAGAATTAAAAAGGAGGTGTAACAGAAGTGTAACAGTAGTGTGACAGTGAAGTTGTAACAGAGTCGATAAAACTACTCCGTTTCGGTCTATAGTTATTTTTATAGCTCAGGAGGAAATACCCCCTCCCCTACCCCGTCCCTAGATATGCAAAGTCTTTTTTTAGTGGAACAGTAAGGCTATGCTTTAATAGGGCTTGAAAATACTTTTTTAATGTTCTTAGATGAAGGGATATAAATTGTACAGAAGAATATGTGATTGTAGAGCACTTCTTGGGTACTTTCTGTACTTGTGTTGTTTACCCAGCCAGTACCGTGTACTTTTCTTTTTTTTGCTGCTTTCTGTAATGAAATTCATAATGAAATAGTTCTCAGACAAAACGCCCGTTTGCATTTGTTTTAAAGCGTAAAAAATGAAATATATTGTGTACTTTTAAATGAGACAGTTTGTACCGAGGAAATAATGTGAAGGTAATGAATAAAATCGAAAGTATTTATTAAAATGAACTTTTAATTAAGCTATGTTTGTTTATGGTAAGATTATGTGAATTTATTTGTGAATGTAGAAGTCGACTTGTATTTATTAGCCAATGAAAAAGCATATCTTGGTCTTGACCACCCAATTTCTCGGTTCTGCGGGGCAGACAAATATGAAAGTTTGCTTGTACGCACAGAAAATTTTATGTTGTTCTGCCCGCGCAACACCAGGAAATTGGGTGGAAAAAGACAAGATATTTCTCTGGCTAGTAAATACCATACTTCTATATTCATAAAACGGACGACGCATATAATCTTGTCCAATGCAATCATGGTTGTTTTAATTAATTACCACTCACCCTCCCCCTTCCCCCCTCCAGAAATGATCTTGAGGGAGGCGTCTGAGTTTTGAAAATTTTCCTGATGGGTTGGTCGGATGTTTATGCGGACAATTTTTTTACACACCACAATCTGTAAACTTGCCTGGGGTATATAAGCGGGAGACTAACTTTTTGCTCAAAGTAGGGGTAGGCGACTCGTGGTGGTGATTTTAATAAATCTGATGGACTTAGAGCAATTTTTGCTGGTGAAAAAAATTTGAGCGCTCAGGGTAGGGACAATTTGCGAAACTAGGTTCATTATAGCCGTACTTTCGGTGAATTTGTAATTTTACACACCACAATCTGTAAGTTTGAAACTGTATATATTCAAAAGAATAACAAGAAATCGGTTTCTTGTCAAGCCCTGTAAAGTTAAACTTTCGCCAGTGAAAAACCGTTACTGATCATATGGTTGGATTCATGATTCGGTGATTTTTGTGTTTTTCTACCCTCTTGCGAAGGTGGACCTGCAGGCCTCTTGCCACGGTCACCGCTCTTCACAGAACGGCGTATGACCCACTCCTGGTTAGAGTCGAGGCCCGCTGGTAAAGATACGACCCTGCCCGAGACATGTTCTACCGCACCACACACTCTTTGCAGAGTGCGATGCAGTCGCACGTCCAGCAAGGCCGTATAAGCAGCACCCCTCCTGGTACACCAGGAAGGCGCGATCAAAAATTTACTCAGTGAGAGGAAGCCCATATTTATATACCCTCTCAATGTTTCTGAATTGTGGTGTGTAAAATAAAATGCAATTTTGCTTTTATTCTTGTTCATTGAAGCAAACATTTCAAAATGGTTTCACAAGACTAGGTTCGTTATAGACGTATTTTCAGTAAATTTGTAATTTTATACACCACAATCTGTAGGTTTGAAACTGTATATATTCAAAATAATAACTGAAATCAGGCTCTTGTCAAGCCTTGTAAAGGTAAGCTTTCGCCAGTGAAAATTTGGACCGGTTGCTGAAACGGTGATTTTCCTCGTCTTTTTGTACCCTCTTGTGAAGGTGGACCTGCAGGCCTCTTACCACTGCTCTTTACAGAACGGTGTGTGACCCTCTCCTGCTAGAAGTCGAGGCCGCTGGTAAAGATACGATCGTGCACGAGACATGTTCTACCGCACCACGCACTCTTTGCAGAGTGTGGTGCAGATACACGTCCCAGCAAGGCCGTATAAGCAGCACCTCCCGGTATACCAGGAATGCGCGAGTAAAAAGTTTACTCTTTTGGATGAAGCCCATATTTATATACCCTTTCAATGTTTCTGGATTGTGGTGTGTAAAATAAATAGCAATTTTGATTTCATTTGTTCATTGAATGTGGTGTGCGGAAGTTTTTTTGGCATTATGTTTTTATTGGGATATTCTGTAATTATTTACCCTAAGCAGGGTTGTTGGTGTGCTTTGTCGAAAGCCTTCGAGCAAATCTGCCGAACACTCCACCACAGGAGACTCGCCTGACAAAAATACGGCCCTCCCTGGACATGCTTAAACCGCACTTACACACCGCTCGCAGGAGTGCAGTGAGGAAACACGCCTTAGTAATACCGTATAAGCACTCTAAAGAAAGTGTCCACGCTGGGCTTGTATATGATTTCTAAATTTACTCATTGTTGGTGTGTTAAATTCACTGATAACTTAGTTTTGTGTTTCCTGTCATATTTAGGCCATCCAACATCGTCGGGCTGTTGGTCACATCAGTAGGGGATATTCGTCGTCTGTGTAATACTATCTGTCAACATTCATGCTTTTTTACCAACAGTTTTGATCGGATTGCTTTCAAATTTTGTGCAAATATTCTTTATGCAATCCTCTCTTAACCCCCCCCCCCCCCCCTTTTTTTTTTTGGAATCTGCCAAATGTTTGGTCAACTGGTGGCATTTTAAATAGTTTGTAGCCATCTTTCAAAAATGTTGCGCCAAAAATTGTGGAAATGGTGGCATTTAAAAAAACGGCAGACAAATTTGAAATGCTCCCTCCACCTCCCCCTCCCCCCCCCCCCCCCCCACAATTTTGAATATTTTACTTTCAACATTTTGTATAATTTAATCCTCTTGGGAATCCTTGTGGCTAGTAAATTTTACCCCAGACCCCGAGTCGGCTTTTCTGTGACGTGCTATCAGGCAGCCACTGTTGGGGAAACCCGTAGCAAATATACGATCCCTTATGGCACCTCTACGTACGTTCGGTTTTGGATAGCTATCGAAAATTAAAAGGTAATGGCTGAAAACTGAAATGCAAGTCAGTTTTATCTTTGTTTTATTTATTCCTTATACTTTAATGTTTTTGAACAAAATGAGAGTAGTTTTTACCTGCACATGCACAACCATTACAATGCAGTCAGTTTATCCATAAGCTGAAACACTCCCGCCTCTAAACCTCGTATTGATGTGGCTACTCGTGCGCATATACAGAAACATGGCTACTGGCACTCCAATTTCAGGGATGTGGCTACTCACACACATATTCCGAGATTTGAGTGCTAAAATTAGTGCCATAGATATTGAGAATTCCGCATCAGCTTTACATGTTTAAGTAGCCTGTATTGGTTTCGCTACCTTCATAAAAATTTTAGTATTTTCTGATAAGGAATACCAATAGCATCTTTTTTTTTATTAAGGGATTCAGTTCGTGCACATTTGCTTATGATTTCACAGTCGCGCTATTTATGGTACAAATAAATTACAGCCTTGTGAACTTAATCAGCACAATTAATTATTAAATAAACATCGACTTGTACAGTGCAATAATGCCCCATCCCTTTTTGCACCGTCCCTAGTATACAGTATTATTGTTACCATGATATACGGCGCCATTTGGCGTGTAACAACGTTGCGTCACGCTCCTCTTAAGGCGTATAACATCACACTACGCTCCCAAATAGTGTAACAGTATCACATCACGCCACCTACCGGTGTGTAACAACATCACATGATGCTCCCATCCCCGTGTGTAACAGCCTCCCCCCTCCCCCATCCGTGTAACATCATGTTACGCCCTACATATGTGTAACAACATCACAGCCTGTAATACACTCTCTCAGACGTGTAACATCATATCACTCACCTTACAGATGTGTAACAAGATCACATCACATCCATTATCCAGATGTGTAACAAAATAATAAAACCACTTTCATATCACAGAAAAATGCAATACATAACACTCAACACATGGTCAACAATATCAATATTTTTATTGGTCACTCCATTTAGTGTACTAACATATATAGAAAACGTCACAAAAGTACTTACTATTGCTTTGTGTATTGCTTTATGTGTATTACTAAAGTACTGCTATTTCTGCAAGTAGCACAGTGCTATGTTTTATTGTAAAATTTAATATTAAAAACTCTTAACCCAACCTCAATTTTAAGAAAATTGATACGGCTGGCAGGAGATTTTTTATTATTTTTTTTTTTTGTCGAAAAGTTCGTTCTGAAAAATTTCATCCGTGAGTGGCAGTAGTGGAGTGGGATTTTAAGTTTCAGTCAGAACTGAAACTTAAAATCCCACTCTACTACTAGTGGCAACCACAAAAACATGGAAAAAGAGGCTAAGTGAACGTGTGCTATCTGGGGGGCTTGGGAACTTATTATTATTATTATTATTATCCTAGTTTTCACATGAATTTTACCACTGTGTTTTCTTATTATACCTAGCACTTGGTACACACAACAACTACACATAAGGCTAGACCCAAAATATTTTTGTTTCTGGTCACTATCCGATTTGCTTTTGATCAACGCTATTTATAGTATATCATATCACGCTCTAGATTTTTTGTTTTTTGTTTTTATGTGTTTGTGTGTAAAATACCGATAGCTGTGGTATGTTGTTTCAAAAGTGACACAACTTTTACTGTAGTTATTTAGTAAATATGTCAGTTTTAAACTTAATAGTCAACGATAATATAAGCGTGAAAACATCGGTTTCAAAAACACTAATCAGCATGTGGCTTTTATTGAATTTTTTATGGATTGCTTGTACCAGAAACAAAAATATTTTACGGTCTAAACCACCGATTGTTAAACAGTGGCATTACTACCATTAGTGAAATCATGTAAATAATACTGACGAAATAATGTTTTATATCACAGTGTCTTTTAACACCATATAAAATGCACTTGCGATAAATACATTACACACTCAAGCTACGGCCTTAAAACAACCAACAAACAAATAAACAAACATCTAGATATGTTGTATTTGGACGTATTAGTGCATATCTTTAACAGAGATGCATGTAAGATTTATCACCGAAGAAAAACTCCAAGGACAATAGCCAAGCTGACTGGCCCTCTGCTCGCCCCTAGAGATTATGGCAGATGTAACTATATACACTAAAACGACATCTTTACAACGTCACTTTGCATTTCTAGTGTACGGAAGTGAAGATGACAATGAAATTGTTGGAAATGCAAAACGAACAAATTTTAAATAATTTTTCATTTTTGTAGAATCAACTTTTGTAGTGTCTACTCCATTTTACGTTTTATGTGAACATTGGACTAAAGCAAAAAGAATGTTCAAATGATTAAACACAAACAAACAAACAGGTACCAAAGCAAAACTCTTTTACACGCTAACTCTATCAAACAAAGGCTAGCTGCGTCTTCATTACACTGTACTTAGAAATTAAAACAGAGATCACAATTTTTCGATCGTGTTGTTTAATCATGTAGCAAACATTGCCACAAAAAAACAACAAAAAAAAACAAAACAAAACAACAAAAAAAAAAACTATTCTACATTTGGACGGAATAAGTATTGAATAATGCTGCGTATTACGTATAATGACACACACACAATGTTCTTGGCATCTGTGTACACCAGACACCATAAAACGATGTTTCCTAAAATAGAAGAAAACAAAAATAAAAAAAAATCATTCAACTGCAGTTTGAGATTGTGAAACTCTGGATATTAACACATCCAGACTTGATAACGGGCTTGAAATGCGGTGGCAGAGAATCCAGCACGTGTCTGACACGTGTCGAGTCCATGCATGACGGGAGACAGCACGTGTCGAGTCTATGCCTCACACGGAGCAGCACGTGTCGAATCAGCGCCTGGTGCGAGGCAACACGTGCCGATTCAATGCCTGATGGGAGGCAGCACGTGCACCTCTTTAGGCTCGTACTCTTCGGCTATGGATTGATCCGTCGTCGTTGTGCGATTTGTCCCCGCGGTGGGCGGCGGTCGTTCCGACTTCTTCATCGACACGGCTGCAACGTCACAGCATATCACATGACCCGTCATATATTTCATATTGAAACAATAAAATTTTAAAGGGTTCATTGAAAATTTTCAGAATAAAATTTTCAGAATACTCACAGCACACCTATTAATACGTTAAGTTTATAATTTATTATAAAAGAGTGTCAGTTTACACTACCAACTTTTGTGTATGATCAGTAATACAGCATATACATTTAACACTGGAACTGTAAATTGAAACTTTAAATTAAATTTTAAATTTAAAAAGTTCATTTTAAATTTTCAAAATCAAATCAAAATACCAAGAACACAATCATAAATTTCTTGAAGCTCATAACTGATAAACAAAAGTACCAGTTTTAACAAGAAAACATAAGTATTTATTTTACTCAAGTAGTGTTAAAAAGGTGGGTACCGAGACTCTGGAGCGACACCTCTTCTTCATCTTTGGATCTCTCGTGGGCGCTCTTGTGCACCGCTTGGCGCTCCTTCTTGCTCCATTGCTCCTCTATCCGCGTCTTCTCTAAACAGTCATTGTGTTTATTATTATTATTATTATTATTATTATTATTATTATTATTATTATTATTTAGCATTCTTTTTCAGCGTCATGAACAGTAATGAGGTACAGACTTTACAATAGTTGGACAAATCGTTTCATTGTATAGACCATTCATACCTCAATTTATAAAGCCAAGACTTATCACAGTAGGTGATCTAAAAACAGTTGAATTTTCTATTTTTTTTTTTTTTGGAACAGTGGTGGAACTAAACGCTAGTAAGCAATGAAATACATAGAGATGAAATACTGGGGCTTGAAAAAAGTACTTACAAGCAAGACCATTTAATAATAACATAATAAAACAAAATAGTACCTCGCCGTGGTGGTTGAGCAGCTGTCTTGTAGGGATCTGCTGCCTGCAGCTGCTGCTGCAGCTGCTCTCTGTGTTCACGCTGCTGCAGCTGCTCTCTGTGCTCACGCTGCTGTTGTTGCGGCTGTTTGCTGATTCCCTCAGCCGCTTGCTGTAGGGGAAAAACCGCGTTATGTGTTATCTTTCTGCAGTAAAATATGTTTAAAAACATGAACGTCATGAGAGATAACGAAAATGACATCGTGGGCTGTAAAAAAAAAAGAGAAAAGCGGCATGACAGATAATTCAGCAGTTCAGCAGCTGGAAACGTGTAATTCAAAGTTAAATTTAAGTATTGCTGCGTCTTGATTTCACTTTAAAAAAAAAAAAACGACGCTATGATTGAAAAATTATTAAAGACTTTAAGTCGTGACAACAGATGACTGTATTTAAATAGCTGTAAGAACACAGACCAAGAAGAATGAGTGTGCAGCCTGAAAACAGCAGCTGACTACACATTATTTTGACGAGAGCCGACTGAGCAAGACTTACTCTCTCTCTCTAAGCCCCACCCAAGGGCACTTATTTCTACGGCTTTTTTTTTCAAAGAGAGGGTCCTATGAGACCGCTTTTTGCCCATCTCCAAATCTGTGGAATTTAAAATTCAGGTTTAAAGTAGTAGGAGTTAAGCAGGCTGCTGCCATGTAATCCCACTCCCTCAACTGCACCCACACCCACGCCCCCAAGTTCAACCTGCTACTGGTTACCTGCAGATGCACGCCCCCTTCCTCGTGGCCGCGCTCTATAGTCCTGTCTTGACCCCTGCGGTGCTGGCCCCTGTTGGCCACCCGTGACCGATGCACCATGCCCTCCTTGATCCACTCGTGCTGGAAGGCTTCCTCAGGGTTGATCCGTTTGTTCGGATCCCAGCTACAACAAGCACAGCAGCTACATGATCCGAGCTACAACAACCACGACAGCTATAAGATCCCAGCTACCACATGCACTGCAGGAAGTTCCTAGTTACAACAAGCACAGCAGCTACAAGATCCCAGATAAAACAAGCACAGCAGCTACAAGATCCCAACTAAAACAAGGTACAACAGCTAAAAGATCCTAGCTACAAGCACAACCGCTATAAGATCCCAGCTACAACAAGGTATAGCAGTTACAAGATCACAGCTACAGCAGGCACAGCAGCTAGAGGTTCCCAGCTACAATAACAAAGCAGTTACAAGATCCCAGCTACAAGAAGGTACAACAATTACAAGATCGCAGCGACAAGCACAAACGCTGTAAGAACCCAGGAACAACATGTACAGCAACTACAAAAATTCCAGCTACAGCAAGCACAGCAGTTACAAAATCCCAACTACAAAAAGTACAGCAGCTACAAGATCCCAGCTACAAGAAGTACCATAGGGTATCCCGACTACCAAGTTATAAAGCTTCAGGAGTCACAACAGATAGTGCTGTAAATAAGTGTTATTTTCAATGTAATGAACTTTATCCTTTTTTCCTATTTAACTATAGATTTTGTGATTCAAAAATAAAATGCATGTATGGAACACCAGGACTTACTCCAAGCATCGCCGGATGAAATCCAGGAAAAGTGAGTCACTGGTCTTGACCGCCTGGGCTAAGTCCTTGGATGCGGGCCGTCTCTTCTTGCCCTTGCTATTAGTGATACATCGCGGGGCACCTTTAGAATCTACAAAACCAGACAACCACGAAATCATTATTCTGTTAGAGTCTACAGACATTTTAAATCCAATGCAGATTTGCAAAAAGAAAAAAAAAAACCTTGAGGTTTCATTCATTATATTTTATACCTGGTGCACAATTTTTGGTAGTAATTGTGCCAAATTTTATTTTAAAAGTGAAAAAATATAATAATAATAATAATAATAATAATAATAATAATAATAATAATAATAATAATAATAATAATAATAATAATAATAAACCGGTACCAAAGAAGAGGCGTCTTCGCGTGGCCTGTTCGAGAACGTGCTGTGGTGGCAAGCCCATCACCTCCATGATACACGCGAGCTGCTCCACCTCATTCTCGCCCGGGAAGAGCGGGTAGCCTGCGGAAAGGAAACACTCCGTCACAGATACAAAGGTGCTACAGCATGGAGAGCAACCCCCTCCTTCCCCCCACCCCCGCTCCACATACACCCGTGATACACGCGCGCTGCTCTACCTCGTTCTCGCCCGGGAAGAGCGGGTAGCCTGCGGAAACGAAACATTCCGTCACTGATGCAAGGGTGCTACAGCATGGAGAACACCCCCACTCCCCTCCCACCTCCACACACACAAACACCCGTTATACACTCTAGCTTGGTTACCTTGCCTGTTCATGACTTTTTAAAGCGATCCCTAAACGCGCAGTGCTAAGTACGAAATAAAAAACCCTTTGAAAACTAAACGCGGAATGCAATTTCGAAAGACCCCCCTCTCCTCCCTCTATGGGAAACGTGGAACATTGAATAAAAGTTACCCCGCTTTTAAACGACAATGGCACTCCGCGCGGACCGCACCTGACCAAAGAATTACCCCCTTTCACTCTCTATTTTTTTATATCCACAGTAACACATATACTGCCAAGTGCTCCTCTCCCCTTCCCGAAATAACGTTTATTTAAAGAAGATCATAGTTTAGTCTATGAGCAATAATCTGGTAAAAGGAACTACGAAGTTTAGTCATCTGGGTTCTAAGTATCCAGGTTTCAGGAGGAGGACACTTTCAATTAAACTTGCATCAGTAAGATAACTTGATTTTTCACATAAAATTACAAGCTATTCGAGTGTTTATTTACCTGTATATAATTCCGCCAGGATGCACCCAAACGACCACATGTCTATGGGCATCGAATATGGGAGGCCCAGGATCACTTCCGGTGAGCGATAAAACCGGCTCTGTATGTATGTGTAAACTGAAACACATTATTCAAATTATTGTTACTATAACTTTCAACAGGTGCGTCTCGCATTCCTGCCAATCAACAATTAGCTATTTTTAGCTCTTCGCCAGTTTTACTTGTGTAAAACAGATCTTTTAAAAATCATTTGCCTTGATAAAACTGAAATAACGACCGTGTTTTAAAAGGAAATCAAGAATTGTTACATTTTTATTCTTTCTTTTTATATTATTATTATTATTATTATTATTATTATTATTATTATTATTATTATTATTATTATTTATCATTATTATTATTACTATTATTATCAGAAAATTTTCAAATTAAGATTAACAGCCTCACCTCTTTGATGCTCATAACAGCTTGACCCAAAGTCAATGACTTTTATTGAACTTTGGCCTCGTTGCCGTAATAAAATATTTTCCTGAAAAGATCAAACTGCCAACTTGTATCTGACTGAACCTGATATCTAATCTTGGATATCTTACACATAACTTGAATTTTAGATATCTATAATTGAATGTTCGACAGCGTTTAATAATCATAATATATACTACTCGTCAATGAATGCAAAAACGATAATTCAATAAGCACTAGCCATACCAAACGTGGGTACTATGAAGCAAAATTTACGCTTCGTAATAACCGTCGTTCTCAAGTGACCAACCTAAACTAACTGGCAATTCCTCGGAAATAGTACTCAATAAAAAAGGAACTACTTTTTAAAAATTCATCCACTCTGTGTTTCTACATATAGATCTCGTCAGAGGCCAGTTGTTTTTTTAACAATACATAATAACTGACAGGCCCGTGACGTCACAAAAAAACTGGCCTACTTGTGACGTCACAACAACTTACAGGTTTGAGATCGCAGTGGATGATTTTCTCCTTCCAGATGACCTTGAGGCACTGGAGCAGTGAGTAGGCGAAACGCCGGATAAGCGCGATGCTAAAACCCTGGAAGTTGTTCTTTTTGATCAGTTCGTAGAGGTTCATTCTGAAATCCACGCACTTATATTTTTAATTTAATTTTATTTTCCATATATATTACATTTATTCACCTTATTTATCAAACTGATTAATTTTCTCTGTGTTTTAATTATGTTCTTGTTAAAAACAAGAACTCCAAAAACAATAAAATAATAATTATACATTTCCTAAGTCTTTTACGTACGTTTTATATCATGTTTACCGTAATTATTTATGTTTCTGTCTAAAATGCAATAAATGCAGAATAAATTAATACTATTTAAAAAGATTGACAGGTAAATAAATAAAATGTTTATTTCCCTCTTTGCTACGAAAGAACTTAAATTTCAAAATGGCTCATGGCGCCACCGCATTTCTTTCACCATTCAAAACTAGAATGTTAAGTCATTACCCCATAAGTTCAAAGGTGATACATAAGTGGTTTCTGAAGTAGAAGTATTCGCCCATGTGGATGATGTTGTACTGGCCCTCTTTGTCTTTTCGCCGCAAGGCATCCAGAATTTTAACTTCAACTAGAGCTTGATGGTGAAATCTGGGAATTAAAAAAAAAAAGTCACATAAATAAAACAGAAAATAAATAAATAAATAAAGAGCAGTAAATATTATTGCAATGTCAACACAGTGACTCATAACAACAATTCCAGTAGTTAAATATCACGCACAGATCTATGTCTAACTACAGACTGTTTTAAGAAAAAAAATGTTTATTAGCTTTTCGCCGAAATTTTCCTCAGTTTTGAATTTCACTTCTAATGATATACCAAAAGATAACGTCGTATATAAATGGAGATGATGTAAATTTTCACGTCGTATTTTAACAATGAGAATGAATTAAAAAACATATACCTCTTTTTGTTTCGAATAATTTTGACAGCGACATATTGGCCAGTCTTGTAGTCATAACATTTGACCACTTGCCCGAATGACCCCTTGCCCAGGACCTCCATAGTTTCATATCTGTAGGCCAAATGGTCTCCAATCACCTGTGACGCCAAAACATTTAGATTAGATATCCACCATTCAGGGTCAAAATCGACTGACTGGATACATAGCCGGCCGGGCTGCACATTAATACAAAATGTTTGGCCCCAAGGCTTCCCCCACTCCTATACTCAAAAATTGTAACGTTACACATTGATTATAAACCCTCACTCACTCAACCACTCACTCAACCACTCACTCACTCACTCGCTCAACCACTCACTCACTCAACCACTCAACCACTCACTCACTCAACCACTCACTACATTTATCCATGCATATTACTTTATTGATCATTGGCTGGTTGGAGATAAAAACTGAAAAAACCCCAAAAATATGAACCTTTATGTAGGAGCCATTCTCGTCATCATAGCCATTGTTCTGTGACGTATTTGACGTGCCGTCCAGTTTCTTGGCCTCTAATCCCAGGAACCAGACTTCTGGATAATCCAGAATCTCCTGCTGTTCAAATGCTGTCAACTTACTCCTGTATAATTTGAGCGCCTCTGAAAAAAACATATATTTTTTTTACGAACCTTATTAATGGCATGTTTTGTTCCCATCCCTGTTAATCACATACTCGTGAAAACTGAAAAAAAGAGTCTTGGTTCATCACGATGATAAGCATTTACTGTGGGACCGGAATTAGAATGACAAGTGGCACTAAAGAAGGTGAGTTCTATTTCCGTTTGGTTCTATTTGCCAGATTCTAAATTTAAAGAGAACGGAATCTTAGATAATCAATCATATTTTAAGCAATTGCCTCCTCCACTCTCTCCCCTCCCCTCCCAGTCATCACAAATAAAAGTAAGAAGGAAAACAATAGTAACAAGAAAGAATGACAGCAATAATAATAATAATAATTACAATAATCACAATAATCACAATAATAACAATAACAACGGCAACAATAATCAACAAAAACAACAACAACAACAATAATAATAATAATAATAATAATAATAATAATAATAATAATAATAATAATAATAATAATAATAATAATAATAATAATAATAATAATAATAATAACAATAACACAACAACAACAACAATAATAATAAGAGGAAGAAGAAGAAAAGGGAGAAGAAGAAAAAGAGGAGGAGAAAGAAGAGACAAGAAGAAGAAGAGCAACAACAACAACAGCAACACAAGCAACAAAAACAATAATAGTAATAACAAATAAGAGAAAGCTGAGCTGAGAAAAAAACCAGTTTAGAGAGAGACGAGTGGCGCTACCTTCCGGGGATAGCGGAAGGTTGTTGTTTCCGTAAACGTCCGAGTGACGCTGCTGACTACTCGGGCCTCGCTGTGATTCTGCCGGCTGTGACCGGACAGACTTCGTGGCGCTTGTTTTGGCTGAGTGACATATTAAAAAAAAATAGAACTCATATCTTATTTATTCCAGTAATTAACCTTTTCTAAACACGTACTCACTTTTATGTAGATTAGAAGGAAGGCAACGTCAAAATTCGTTATGCCCAACGGATGCTAAAGCATTAAAAATTGTTTGATGCGGTTAAGTAATGATTTAAAATAAACTACTATGTATAAAAATAAATCATTTCTCAACAACATGATTAAGTTTGAAACGAGACTGTGAAAGGCTTGTAAATTTTTGGTACTTAATAATTTTTAGGAGAAACAAGTAGAGAAGGCCACGCCCACCTTGTGACGACATGGATGACGTCACCGTGCCGTGCTCTTCCATGTACTGTTGCTGCTGCTGGCGTAAGCGCTTTTGCGCCTCCTCTCTCTCGCGCATTTCGCGCTCGCGCTCATGGCGCTGTTTCTCGCGCTCCGCGCGCGCTTTTTCCCTGTCCGTGCGATCGCTGCAATCACAACATTCTCATCCCTGTTACCCGATTTGCGAGCATAAATAAATAGACAGAAATAATCGTTTGAAAAAGATGGGGAGGAAGTAAGCCTGGTATCTTCACGGCAAAATGGGAGAAGACAGTGCCGGGGAGGAGTGAGACATGGGCTGTGTGTTTGTGTGCCGGGCAGGGGTGGGGTGCGGGGTGATCGCAGTGGGGTAAATATGACACCATTTCGTATTTGGCCTGGTTTTCGATGTGTACAATAAAGACCTGTATAATCCAAACCTACATTGGGAAAAGAGGGGTATTGAATGCCATTTTCACATTTATTAGGGAATTATTGACACCAATAATTAATTTTTGATCTCAAAATTGATTTTTCGATATCAAGAATTAATTTTTGATCTGAAAAAATTCATTTCTTGATATAAAAAAATAATTTTTGCTCTCTGAAGTTCTATTTTTGATATTTCTAAATGTGTTCTTGATATCAAATAATAATTTTTGATATCAATAAATATTTAGAGAAAACAAGAAATATTTATTGATATCAAAAATGATTTATTAATCTCTAAAATTGATGTTTAGATATAAAAAATTCAATTCTTGATAGCAAAAATGAAATATTTGACAGCAAAATTTCATTTATGAGCTCAGTAATTTATTTTCGTCTTATTGATATCAAGAATTTATTTCAGACATCACTATTTCAGAATGAGACTTTTTTCATTTATACTTTGAAACCTGCAAATGATTTTTTGGTCTCAAAAATGAATTTTTGATATCAAAATATCAGTCTATTTTTATGTAAAGAATTCAGAAGCACACGTCTATGAGTAAACTAATGACTGGTCCTTGTATCAAGAATATTTCTTTTATTACTGATATCAATAATTCAAGTTTTCATCTCCAAAATTTAACTGACGATTCGTTAAATTTTATATAAATGTATTTTATGCATCGATAAAATAAAGCGCTGTGCAAAAGTATGCTAGTAGCCAATTCTAATTGCAATTAACCTGTCTTTGAAGAAATCCCTGGAAGAGGCGTATGTTGGTTGTCTTGTGAGGCCCTCTCCCGGAAGCTGCGGCAGTAGGTTGGGTCCCGCCCCGAGGTCACTAGACGAGTATTGTATGGTTGGTTGGCGTCTGCTGCCATCCCGCGATGATGGTGGTAGTTGAGGTAGTGTCGGCTCTACCCGCGCAACCAGTTTCTATAAACAAAGATACGGCAAAAAAAGTAGAGTTGTTTCTCCATATCTTATACCAGAAAAGATATGTGGCTTTAGCAGGAATAGCATCACTGATCGGACTACGAAGTCAACAACAATAAAATGTGGCTAGTAACAGGTGCAGACTGCCCAACCCAGTGCGAAGTCATTCGGGGAGGAACTTCGAAGTTTCGAATTTGCCCATTCATTACACCATGTAAGTTCTAATACCGCTTACAGTGCGACCAAGGCCCAGTGGGCACTTGGTGCAATATACGTTCCCATGCGTGCCCCCTTTCCCCGCCCGCAAACCAAACAAAAAGAAGTGGAAATTTTGTGGCCAGAGGCGGTCCGCGCGGAGTGCCAAGTTCGTTACAAAAATAGGGGAGGGGAGGCTAATTTTCATTCAGGCCTTTCCCACAACCATCGGGGTTCTTTCGGCACTGCCCGTTTAGGGATCGTTTTAAAAAGTCATGGACACGCATGATAATCAGTTTGTACGTGGGTGCTCTCCCTCCCCCTCCCCGGGAAATGAGGTTAGGTTAGAACAGGGGACGTCTCAGGGGCATCTCCAGACCATCAAGCAACACGTCAGCGACGCCATTTTGGAATCAGGCCTGTTTGGAAAGTTGGCCCGCTGTGTTAGTACTTACTCCTTCTGGGTGGACATAGCCACTTTTTGGCGCCTTGGGCTGGGTGTACTTATTGTTGGCGAGTGTGATACTGGATGAGTACTTGGGTTCTGGTTGAGCAGAGGCGGTGATTCGCTGGGCGTGGTTGCGATTGAATTGCGTGTGTTGTGGGCTCTGCAAAAATAAATAAACAAACAAACAAATAAATAATAACAATAATATATGGTTATCATAGTTGTACTTGTAGTGGTAGTGGTTGCGATTGAATTGCGTGTGTTGTGGGCTCTGCAAACATAAATAAATAAATAATAACAATAATATATGGTTATAATAGTTGTACTTGTAGTGGTAGTAGTAGTAGCAATAGCAGTATTAGTAGTAATAGTAGTAGTAATATAAATTGAATGATATATAAATAAGTAATTTTCTTCAGATTAGACTTGCGATTTTTGGTGAATGTTCTGAATAGTTGCCAACTACAGTAGTAGATTTGGTCCAAAGATGGTAACACTCGCTTATTATTTTTCAGATCGTCCAAGAAACTCTGTTGGAGAAAGATGAACCACCTTGAAAACACGTGTATCGAATTTAAAAGGGGTCGAGCCGGCGCTTGTGTTCCTGATCAGTACTCAGTCCTCTTACCCTCGAAAAATAGAATGTATGCATGTATATTTGTATGTGTGTAGGTCTGTCTGCCTGTATGTATGTATGTGTGTGTGTGTCCGTCTGTCGGTCTGTCTGTCTGTATATGTGCATGTATGTATGCATGTGCATGCGTGTGCCCATGTATGTATGTATAAATATATATTATTATTAATATATATATGTTGTATGCACAGTGCTGGGTGTAGAACCCCCTGTTGAGGTCACTGCAGTGCTTTGCACCCCAGTCATCAGAGCTGAACCATGCCTCTCACAGTTTCGCCCCTCAAATCAACTGACTGACCGGCATGGCGGGGCCGCAACGGTTAGCTGCTCCGTCGCGATAGGTTACAAAGCAGCTCTCTTCAGGTCTTGACTGTCATTCACTTCCTTGGGTATATCTTTAGTGTTTCTCTGTCCATGTCTTATCATTACGCTTCAGCCACAACCAATTGGACGTTTGCTCAGCCTGGTCTTCACACCCGTGGCTCAGGTCTTTCCCCTCCCCCCCTTGCAGACCCAAAACCTTGCACATGGACCACACCGATCTGCATACGAAACCGCGGCATCCTGTCTCTACTGGTAGGCACCATGCTTTATAGCCGCTTTCTTCACAGTCTTTCCTCAGCTCTTCATACTTGGTGCGCTTCCTTTCGTTTGCTTCCTCTGCACGGCTTTCCCACGGGACTGTCAGTTCAATTAACAGGATCTGTTCCGTGCTGCAGGACCATGTAACGATATCGGGCCTGAGATTTGTTGCACATACTTCCTGCGGAAATGCAAGACGGTTCTTCAAATCCACCCGTATCTGCCAATCATTTGCCCTGGCTAACACTCTCGAGTGACACTTGCTGGCATGCTGCTTCTCCTCTCCTGCCTTCACAAACTTAATGAGCCGCAGAGCTGACGGCCTCGTCTTGTTTTGTGCATTGATCGCTCTGTCCAGAACGGCAGCTATTTCCCTCAGTACAGTGTCATGTCTCCACTGGTATCTTCCCTGGGATAGGGCCACTTTGCAGCTAGAAAGAATGTGTTCCATAGATGCTCTTTCTCTGCACAGTGCGCACTTGTCATCGTTTGTCACCTTCCAGAGCTTCAGGTTTGTCGGAGATGGAAGCAGGTCGTACACGCTCCTCAGCAGGAATGAAAGACGTATAGGTTCTTTCTTTATGATGTCGCTCCACGACAATTTCTTTGTTGTAATCGATTCCCACTGAGTCCACTGGCCTTGTGCTGCCATGCCGACTGCTTTTGTCCTCCTCGCCTCCTCCTCTCTTGCTCGGATTTCGCCTGTCACCATCTTTCTTCTTCCTCTTGTATCGGCTTCCTTCCACCTGGGTTTACTTGTTTCCTCTAATCCTCGCCTTCCCTGTCGCACTGTTCCAACCAATTCCCGGAATCCTTTTCTACTATCCGCCTCTTGTATACTATCCTGTACGGACCACTTTCTGCTACTGCGAACTGACGTGCCTGGAGTTGAAGTTACATCATATAGATATCATTTTTCTTATTGAAATAAGTGTTTGAATTTGAAGGAAACAATAAGTAATGTATTTGTTAAGAAGTTAAGTAAAGTATTTAGGTGCTGTGACATCTAGAAAACTGTAAATTGTGTGTCTGGCGAATGGAAATGAATATGAGGTGGAGAAGTGGTATGAGCTGTGGCATCTTGTGTTTGAAGGATATTAAAGAAAAAGAATTAAATATTTAAAAGGGCACCATCTGTGGATAAAACGATCACAGCAAATCCGTAGGAGTAGTAGTTACTCCTATCACACTAGGCTATCCCGACAAGAGTCGTCTGCTCGAAAAAAAAAAGTCACGAGAATGACCTATGTTGTCCAACAGCCAACCTCCACGGCGGTTCCGTCTGTTGTGTCTAGCACCTTTTTGTTCCGCAGACCCACTGGGGATTCAGCGAAAATAGTACTCATAAAACAGCAGAACTACTTTTTAAAACATCCATCCGCTCTGTGTTTGTACGTAACAGATAGATCTCCTCAGAGGTCAGCTGTTTTATAACAACGCGAGGATGACACAATTGATTAACTGTTTTCATGTGTTGGGATCAGTGCAACTCACCGGGGGTGCAAAGTATATCGTTGGGGTTAAATCTTAACCAGTCATGGTCAGCTGGTCACTCATCTTTTCTAAATTAAATTTGTACCTGCAATATGTATAAAGCAATCACAGAAATTTGTGAGATCGTTATCACCTGTTTCAGCTGCGTGCTCGGTTTTAATTTCTCAATAAATTTGAATTGTTCTGCCGTTGACAGTGTTGCCAACTTCGTGGCCTTGCTATAGATGGCGCTGCGCTCGGTTCTGGCGGAAGTACTCGAGTTGCCACTTCCGATCTTGTGTATGGCCGCCGCTCTCTCCTGCCGGTTTCTGTCCCCGGAGCTGCGCTGCCGCTCTACTTTGTACGACTGTCTTATCTTATCTAGCACTGACCAGACATCGGAGATGGCTAGATGTTGCGTGGTGCGTGGACCAATCGTGTAGCTCCCAGTACTGGCTGTCTCAAGATCCGGGAGATGCTCCAGAGACCGAGCGTTTCTTTTTCCTGACTTGGATAGTTGTTTCATATTTGATGTGGTTTAAGAAGCGCCACTACCCCACAATCATCGCCCACAGCATGGGTATTTAATCCGACTCTTGGTATATTTCAATGGCTTTTTTGTACCCGTGTGCTTATCATTATGTTGTTTCGCTCACTTTATTTGTAGTTACTTATCTGAAGGCTATCGCTGCTTCTGTCACTCAACGCGTTAACAATTTTTAGCTTTCTCCAAATCCATTTTCTGCATGCCATAAATAGCTATTAAAATTTCACATTTTCAGTAAAAATTGCTTTAACATCGGTTTTATATATGAAGTTATTCCTAAGTTCAGTTTGAAATTATACGCCATAATATTGTTTCTACTTCCCTCGCTTTGTCGTATTTGTGAGAACTTTATCGGTACTGCCTCTATGATTTCAACAAATTCAGCCAAGTCAAATGGAAGCACTTATGAGGTGTTATTTGGAAGTCCCAAATAAATTGCTTATTTGCAGGGTTTAAGACTTTTATCCGTGGATTAGATTGCCTATAATACATGGATCTAGTTAGAACACGAAGATATGCACTGTCCCCAATCTCATTATCAGCCAAATCTCATTACTAAACGAAGCGCGTGAAAAAACTTTCCATTTAAAGGTGTTTGGACTAAAATGCTCAGGAAAATAGAGCATATTTAATTAAAAAAAAGATATTTCTAGAAAGACACACCAGCACCCGCCAGCACCAACACTGGCTGAGGAAATACTTGGAATGAAGAAAACAGGAAAATGTCATTTGCTACAATCCAAGAATCCAAAATTAAAATCCACACTGAAACAATTTCGAAATAACAATGAAGAAATTTTATTAAGCAATCGTTTTTTTTTTCGTTCCTACTAATTTTCTTCTAAAACCATTTAAGTGCCAAAATTTTACGGCATTTTTCTTCTTCCAAAAGAAGGGCCGATTTTCACTTCAATATTTCACAAATTTCCTCAAAGCTTGTTCTTCAAGGGGCCCTTTCGTTTTTCCTAAAAGTAGCACAACCAATAATATTTTAAATGTTTTAAAAACAGTGGCGCCTGTTGGTTGAAATAAAAAATGGAAAAATTCTTGATCTTTCAGGTCAATGGGGGATTGGGAAAAGGATTCAACTCAGTGCTACAGATCTTTACGTTATCTACAATACAAGATATAATGTAACAAAGCTGTATTTAATAGCCAAATTCTATTCCATGCGGGCAGTCTTATGCAATTAGGCATTTTGTCGTAATATATGTACTAAAGCAATCGTGTCACTTTTGTGTTAACAGCCCAAAGCCAACGGATTATTTGTCTGTAGTTCACTGCCCTGCCATTGCCGAGTTCAATATATATCCTGTCTTTGCGAATCTATAAGCCACTTTGCACTTTCTTGTCTTTCCGGTGGAGGTGCTGTTTCGACTGCAAATATTTTGGGATCAATTATAAAGAAATGATAAGAGAAAAACATCAAAATTGTAATTTTCTTTCAACGTGCACTCTTTCAAATTTATAAAGCCATCATATGATCTTTTAAAAATTATTTTGCCTATTATTCAGTCCTTTTAATAGCCAGTATGTGAAGATGTTTCTGGCAAAATGCAATTTTGTTGATTTTGTTCAGTTTTTTTCTATCATTTCTTCATATCCTTATACCAACTGAATTCAGCCGAAACGGAAACACTTTTCGGCAAAAGTCAAAGTGTGATTTTGCTTATTGAAGCACATTTCATTTGGGCCCATTTACGAAAATATTGACCTCTGTTGAATAAATTCAATTTCCTACGCTGAGAGTATCTGACGCTGCATTTAGTTAACAAAACGGACGGAATATTAAGAGGTATGCCCATTCGCTTAGGTATGTCAGTAAACTGTGTGACGTTGGATAAACGTTTGATCGTCGCAGCCGACGTCGGATTAACGTCGGGTTTTGGTGGTTTATGGAAGTCGAAACGTCTGTCTTCTAACACTGGGTAGGAGTCGATTATCCGACCTCTAATCAACGTTGCATAAAGCTTGCAAAGGAAACTCGACGTTGTTACAGACGTCGGGAAATATTAATCTAGAATCGCAGTCTAGACACTCATGGTGCCGTCACCACTCCGTCACAGTACCCCCCTTCTCCTCGGGGGGGGGGGGGGGGAGCACTCACATACCATCTGGTTACCATACGTGTCCATGATACTTCAAAACAACCACTAAAGGCGGAATACTAATTTTGAAATAAAACCTCTTTTTAAGCAAACGAGGAGTGAAATTCTGAAATAATCCTCTTTTTGTATGAAACGAGTCCTGCATAAAAATTACCCTCTTTTAAACAAAATTGGCACTCCGCGCGCTACCCCCTTTTTAAACTAAATTCGACCGCGCCTAGCCTTGAAATTACCCCTTTCTCCGCGTTATTTGGACACGCAGGGTAACACATATCCCACCAAGTGAGTCGGTCTATACAACGTCGAGTTTTCGAAGTCCTTCCACCTTTGATGTTCCATTCTAAATTCTAGACAACCGTTTTACTGAGGAGCAGCTGATAATAGACAACTCATATAAAAAATAATTATAAATAGTTTCTTGCTTTTCTGCGAGACGTTCACTTTCTGTTTCAAAATTCCATTCCGTTCAAGTTCTGATTCAAAATTCCTGTACTGTCCTGATTGGCTAGTACTTAAGACTAGGTTTGTATTTTTTCCGTGCTACATATGACATAGAAGTATGTACGTATGGTTTTGATTTTACACTGGTTTTTACAGTCAGATGAATTTTTAAATGTCTGACTGGTTTTGGCCAAAAAGAATTCATGCTGTTTCATGTGTAAGACGAAAGCAATGCCATTATGGTCTCATATAAAACGTTTCACATAACGTGCTCACTTTCCAACACGATGTAATGTAAGAGTGCACAACAGGGAGGTAAACTCTATTGCCTTTAAAAAAAATAAAATCACTTTCAACATCTGGGTGACGTCACCTGGGACAAACACCACCATATCTTGTTGGCTGTACACCTCTTGGTACTACCAAATGTTGCCTGAGAGCATTTATCATTTAATTTTTTTATTTATATAATATTTATTCGTTATTCCGGTTATTTAGGTCAAGCTTGGAGACTCTCAGTCTGGACGTACGTGCGTTGATTGGTCAACATCCATGAGCTTATCGAGCACGGCTTTGTGATCAGACTTGTTGCACCTAAGATCGACTGGCTTTCTTTGAACCTGATCCTTTGATTTTAATCTCATTTTTAATCAATCAATCAATAAATCCTTCAATCAATATATATTGTGTTGTGTTAGATACCACATCCGTTTTTCTTTTTCTTTGCATTTCAGTCATGTTTAGAATTGCCAAAAACTTAAAATCTTTTTTATTCTAGGGGCTCATTTATTAGTTTTTGTATTTTTGGTGTTCTGAAACAATAAGAATAAACTGATTGCTGATATTTTATCTGAAACAGGCCAAGAATGTTGCAGAATTAAGATCGTTGTGTATTATTTTATGGAAGTCTTTTTTTTCTCTCTCTTTTTTTTCAAGAGCTACCAAAAGCGACGATTCATAGCCCACCCAATGTTGGGTAGTGCCACCCAATAAAAAAGTATAGAAAAGCGTTTCCTCACGTTTGTTTCTACAAATGGATTACGTGAAACAAAATGCCAGTTTTTTTCTTTAAATTATAACTATTTTTATATTTGTTTTCTGAGACTGCTGTTAGTGACTCACCTTCTTGGACGTCACAACTTGGCGCGTAAGCACCAAACGATCGCGTGGAGAAGAGATCGTAGCCGCGTTGAGGGTGCGGCGCTCGGCTTTAGTATTATTATTACTCTTTATTCTAGTCCCAAAGTAGAATTGCGCACCCCATTGTCTGGCCATTGTCAATAAATTTTTTATCCTGTATATCATCCGCTGTCACGTTAAACACGTATATTTTTTTTCCTTCAGGAAATAATGTTGCAATGGAGCTGCTCTGCGCTAATTAATTTTGCATTTAAATTATGCTGTTGTAGGAGGTACTGTGTATTCTATAAGATAGACATCAGCTTGGTGAGTTTGCTCAGTGCAAAGGGAAACTGTGCACCGCAGGTCAACAAATGGAATAATATTGTTCTCCACCCCCCCACCACCCCCTGGGCTTCCGCGACAAATATATTGGTGTCAAGCGTGGTTACTATTGCTTCCTGCCATTTTATTATATTCTTGAACAAAACAAATATATATATATATATATATATATATATATATATATATATATATATATATTATTTCTGTGGTCCTAGGTAAAACGTCGACCCGGACACAACAGCAGGTGAGGCGACAAAACACCCTATTATCACCCATTATTACACCTGTTCGTCAAAACGCCTGATAGATATTATGAAGAACATGAAATACGTCACTGTTTTTGTTATTGTCATATTGGGGTTACAATGAACGCAAGTAGAACCGAAGCTAGTAGTGTAGAAAGAGGGGTTCTACCGCAGTCAATCATCGTGACGTCATCAATCACGTGATCAATTAAGCCAATTAAGTCAATTAAGTCAATTAAGCCCGCTGTGACCTGTCAATCATTGTGACGCCATAATGACGTCATCATGTCTGGAAGTGACGTCATCATGTCTGGACCGGAAGTGACGTCATCATGTCTGTTTGTTTGTATCTGCTTGAGTTTTTGGATGGAGCGCGCGCGCGTGTTGGGATGACGTGATGATGAAGGGTAAACGTCACAGCAGAGTGTGCGTAAACGTCATTTTGTTTTCGTAATTTGAAATAACGGACTTCCGTTGAAGTGTGGAACTTATATTTGTAACATGTCGTCATTTTAACTGTGTAAAAAGTGGAAAAAATGGGATAACTTTCGTTATAGTTGACCGATTCATAGCCCACCCAATGTTGGGTAGTGCCACCCAATAAAAAAGTATAGAAAAGCGTTTCCTCACGTTTGTTTCTACAAATGGATTACGTGAAACAAAATGCCAGTTTTTTTCTTTAAATTATAACTATTTTTATATTTGTTTTCTGAGACTGCTGTTAGTGACTCACCTTCTTGGACGTCACAACTTGGCGCGTAAGCACCAAACGATCGCGTGGAGAAGAGATCGTAGCCGCGTTGAGGGTGCGGCGCTCGGCTTTAGTATTATTATTACTCTTTATTCTAGTCCCAAAGTAGAATTGCGCACCCCATTGTCTGGCCATTGTCAATAAATTTTTTATCCTGTATATCATCCGCTGTCACGTTAAACACGTATATTTTTTTTCCTTCAGGAAATAATGTTGCAATGGAGCTGCTCTGCGCTAATTAATTTTGCATTTAAATTATGCTGTTGTAGGAGGTACTGTGTATTCTATAAGATAGACATCAGCTTGGTGAGTTTGCTCAGTGCAAAGGGAAACTGTGCACCGCAGGTCAACAAATGGAATAATATTGTTCTCCACCCCCCCCACCACCCCCTGGGCTTCCGCGACAAATATATTGGTGTCAAGCGTGGTTACTATTGCTTCCTGCCATTTTATTATATTCTTGAACAAAACAAATATATATATATATATATATATATATATATATATATATTATTTCTGTGGTCCTAGGTAAAACGTCGACCCGGACACAACAGCAGGTGAGGCGACAAAACACCCTATTATCACCCATTATTACACCTGTTCGTCAAAACGCCTGATAGATATTATGAAGAACATGAAATACGTCACTGTTTTTGTTATTGTCATATTGGGGTTACAATGAACGCAAGTAGAACCGAAGCTAGTAGTGTAGAAAGAGGGGTTCTACCGCAGTCAATCATCGTGACGTCATCAATCACGTGATCAATTAAGCCAATTAAGTCAATTAAGTCAATTAAGCCCGCTGTGACCTGTCAATCATTGTGACGCCATAATGACGTCATCATGTCTGGAAGTGACGTCATCATGTCTGGACCGGAAGTGACGTCATCATGTCTGTTTGTTTGTATCTGCTTGAGTTTTTGGATGGAGCGCGCGCGCGTGTTGGGATGACGTGATGATGAAGGGTAAACGTCACAGCAGAGTGTGCGTAAACGTCATTTTGTTTTCGTAATTTGAAATAACGGACTTCCGTTGAAGTGTGGAACTTATATTTGTAACATGTCGTCATTTTAACTGTGTAAAAAGTGGAAAAAATGGGATAACTTTCGTTATAGTTGACCGATTTACATAAAAATTTCACTGTTTGATTCAGTTTTATGTAAATTTTTAACATTAAGTGGTCACAGGCTATTTACACCGGTGGCTGTATGCATTTTTGTAACATGCCGCCATTTTAACTTTGTCAAAAGTAAAAATTTGGGATTACTTTCGCTATACTTGGTCGATTTACATGAAAATTTCACTGTTTGATTCAGTTTTATGTAAATTTTTAACATTAAGTGGTCACAGGCTATTTACACCAGTGGCTGTATGCATTTTTGTAACATGCCGCCATTTTAACTTTGTAAAAAGTGAAAAATTGAGATAACTTTCGTTATACTTGGTCGATTTACATGAAAATTTCACTGTTTGATTCAGTTTTATATGTAGTTTTGTTATAAAGTGGTCACAGGCTATTTACGCAGCTGGCTGTATGCATTTTTGTAACATGCCGCCATTTTAACTTTGTAAAAAGTGAAAAAATGAGATAACTTTCGCTATAGTAGGTCGATTTGCATGAAACTTTCACTGTTTGGTTCAGTTTTATATCTAGTTTTTGTTATAATGTAGTCATGGGCTATTTGCGCAGCTGGCTGTATGCATAATTTGACATTCGCCATTTTAACTTTTTAAAAAAGTGGAAAAGTATAATAACTTTCGTTATGGTTAACCGATTTGAATGAAAATTTCACCATTGAATTCAGTTTGATGTCTTAGTTTACAGTAGTTTGCATAGATGGGTTGTTGGAATGGCGCGCGCCCACCATTCAAACATGTGTTTGAATTATTTTTACGTCAAACTATGGTTCAACAAGTTGTTTAGCAATTGTACAACAATTGTTCAACAAGCTGTTGTTCAACATGTTCAACATGTTGTTGAACATGTTCAACATGTTCAACATGTTCAACAACATGTTCAACAAGTTGAACATGTTCAACAACATGTTCAACATGTTCAACATGTTAAACAACATGTTCAACATGTTCAACATATTGTTGTACAAGTTGAACATGTTCAACATGTTGAATATGTTCAACTTGTTCAACAACATGCTGTTTAACAAGTTGTTCAACAAGTTGTAGTTCAAGCAAAGAAAAAACAAGACATATGTTGAATAGGTTTATTAATACATTTAAATACACTTAAATACACTTAAATATATACAGCTTAAATCTATACCAATATTATAACATTTATTGATTTACAAAGTCTTTATTATAATGTTTAGTCAAATAAGTCTATTTTTCTTCATCTGCTTCACTCTGTTCACTGGCATCCATATCACTTTCTTCGTCACTGCTTTCATCTTCCTCCTCCTCATCTAGAAGCTCTTCAAAGAATGCATCGTTTCTTCTTATAGCCGCCTTTAGTGCCTTTGAATACTCGTAATGTTTTTCATCAACAAAGTAATTGAAGTCTTCTAAACTGGTTTCATAATGTTCGTTTTGTTGTAGACGTTGGGCATGTTTGAATAGTCTCATAAACAGTTGTTTAAGTCGACGCTTATAAATGGGTCGAAAGTCATCACTTGCTATTTCACGCGCATCTTCAAGCCCTTGTTCTTCATATTCTGAAACCTTTTCTTGAAATTTCTTATCATGTTCATCGTAGACTCTGACTCACTTTCAGAGTCTGTTTCTGACTCACTTTCAGAGCTGTGAGCATTCTATAAGTGCCTTTTAAGACTTTGTGGCCAATTGTAAGATTTCAAACAAATGTTGCATTTATACATCCTTTCGGTTCAACATGCACTTTTCAAATGATGAAAAAGCCTTTAAACATAGCCTTATATACAACTTGTTGAACAACATGTTGAACATGTTCAACTTGTTGAACAACATGTTGAAGAACATGTTGAAGAACATGTTCAACAAGTTCAACATGTTCAACATGTTGTTGAACATGTTGTCTAAGCCTAGAGTTAGGGTTATGCCGCTTAGGGGAGTCTAACGTCATGACGTCTTTATGACGTTATCATGACATCATTATGACGTCATCATTATAACGTCATAATAACGTCATTCGAACAGGCGCGCGCTTTACAAAAAAAAACTGACTCAGCAGAATTTGTTTCTGTTTGATAGGTATGAAATGCATGTCTCACTCTTCCTTTTATGTTACTTCGATGTAATCAAAATATGGTGTGTAACTTGCTCAAAAATGCCAATTTAAAATTGCTAAAATTGCTGACTCAGCAATTTTACCAAGTATGGCATATTTGAGCAAGTTACAATAAATGTTATAATATTGTTATAGATTTAAGCTGTATATATTTAAGTGTATTTAAGTGTATTTAAGTGTATTTAAATGTATTAATAAACCTATTCAACATATGTCTTGTTTTTTCTTTGCTTGAACTACAACTTGTTGAACAACTTGTTAAACAGCATGTTGTTGAACAAGTTGAACATATTCAACATGTTGAACATGTTCAACTTGTACAACAATATGTTGAACATGTTGAACATGTTGTTTAACATGTTGAACATGTTGAACATGTTGTTGAACATGTTCAACTTGTTGAACATGTTGTTGAACATGTTGAACATGTTGAACATGTTCAACAACATGTTGAACATGTTGAACAACAGCTTGTTGAACAATTGTTGTACAATTGCTAAACAACTTGTTGAACCATAGTTTGACGTAAAAATAATTCAAACACATGTTTGAATGGTGGGCGCGCGCCATTCCAACAACCCATCTATGCAAACTACTGTAAACTAAGACATCAAACTGAATTCAATGGTGAAATTTTCATTCAAATCGGTTAACCATAACGAAAGTTATTATACTTTTCCACTTTTTTAAAAAGTTAAAATGGCGAATGTCAAATTATGCATACAGCCAGCTGCGCAAATAGCCCATGACTACATTATAACAAAAACTAGATATAAAACTGAACCAAACAGTGAAAGTTTCATGCAAATCGACCTACTATAGCGAAAGTTATCTCATTTTTTTTCACTTTTCACAAAGTTAAAATGGCGCCATGTCACATTATGCATACAGCCATCGGTGTAAATAGCCTATAACCACTTAATGTTAAAACGTTACATAAAACTGAATCAAACAGTGAAATTTTCATGTAAATCGACCAAGTATAACGAAAGTTATCTCAATTTTTCACTTTTTACAAAGTTAAAATGGCGGCATGTCACAAAAATGCATACAGCCAGCTGCGTAAATAGCCTGTGACCACTTTATAACAAAACTACATATAAAACTGAATCAAACAGTGAAATTTTCATGTAAATCGACCAAGTATAACGAAAGTTATCTCAATTTTTCACTTTTTACAAAGTTAAAATGGCGGCATGTTACAAAAATGCATACAGCCAGCTGCGTAAATAGCCTGTGACCACTTAATGTTAAAAATTTACATAAAACTGAATCAAACAGTGAAATTTTCATGTAAATCGACCAAGTATAACGAAAGTTATCTCAATTTTTCACTTTTTACAAAGTTAAAATGGCGGCATGTTACAAAAATGCATACAGCCAGCTGCGTAAATAGCCTGTGACCACTTTATAACAAAACTACATATAAAACTGAATCAAACAGTGAAATTTTCATGTAAATCGACCAAGTATAACGAAAGTTATCTCAATTTTTCACTTTTTACAAAGTTAAAATGGCGGCATGTTACAAAAATGCATACAGCCACTGGTGTAAATAGCCTGTGACCACTTAATGTTAAAAATTTACATAAAACTGAATCAAACAGTGAAATTTTCATGTAAATCGACCAAGTATAGCGAAAATTATCCCAAATTTTCACTTTTGACAAAGTTAAAAAATGGCGGCATGTTACAAAAATGCATACAGCCACCGGTGTAAATAGCCTGTGACCACTTAATGTTAAAAATTTACATAAAACTGAATCAAACAGTGAAATTTTCATGTAAATCGACCAAGTATAGCGAAAGTTATCCCAAATTTTCACTTTTGACAAAGTTAAAATGGCGGCATGTTACAAAAATGCATACAGCCACCGGTGTAAATAGCCTGTGACCACTTAATGTTAAAAATTTACATAAAACTGAATCAAACAGTGAAATTTTCATGTAAATCGACCAAGTATAGCGAAAGTTATCCCAAATTTTCACTTTTGACAAAGTTAAAATGGCGGCATGTTACAAAAATGCATACAGCCACCGGTGTAAATAGCCTGTGACCACTTAATGTTAAAAATTTACATAAAACTGAATCAAACAGTGAAATTTTATGTAAATCGGTCAACTATAACGAAAGTTATCCCATTTTTTCCACTTTTTACACAGTTAAAATGACGACATGTTACAAATATAAGTTCCACACTTCAACGGAAGTCCGTTATTTCAAATTACGAAAACAAAATGACGTTTACGCACACTCTGCTGTGACGTTTACCCTTCATCATCACGTCATCCCAACACGCGCGCGCGCTCCATCCAAAAACTCAAGCAGATACAAACAAACAGACATGATGACGTCACTTCCGGTCCAGACATGATGACGTCACTTCCAGACATGATGACGTCATTATGGCGTCACAATGATTGACAGGTCACAGCGGGCTTAATTGACTTAATTGACTTAATTGGCTTAATTGATCACGTGATTGATGACGTCACGATGATTGACTGCGGTAGAACCCCTCTTTCTACACTACTGAAGCTGTTATACAAAACCACGCCCGCCCCGTATTAAATATTAATTGTGACGTTTTGTTTACGTTCGATAGACGTGCCACGCAACGTCCAATCAGCATTGGATTTTGGTTGATCATTGGATAGACGTCAGTTTTCCGACGTCTTTTCGATGTTGCATCAAAGAAGTTGATCGGACTACGAAAAAAGTGGGATCAATGTTGCGGTTTGATCGGGTCAGCGTCATAACCTGAAATATACGTAGGTTGGACGTCGGAATGTTTACTGGGTGTATTACGTAGTATAGAAAAGATGTTGTAGGCAGAATGGTAAATTTTTCGAGTAAGGCAACCGATGATGTTTGCGAATAACCTTCTGACCAATAACAAACAAAAAAAAAAAAAAATCCGGAGGATGGCGCAGGAGCTTGGAGTGGAGGAGGTAATGTTTTCCACGATCACCCCCTCCACCACAACCCCCCACCCCAACCATTACCCCTCCCCCATTCCCCACCCCAGTCCTCCGCATATGACAGCGTTACTTACAAGATCATCACCATCGTCTTCTAAGTCAAACTTGAGCGAGAGATTGGTGAGGCTTAGGGAAACATAGGTTTTGCTTTTTGCCAATCCACCACAGTAATCAGTCAATTTATTCGCTGACAGGAAGTGACGGTCTCCAGTCACCTTATTACTCTTATTGGCATCAGGTAACTTCATCCTCTGCCCACCCACTCAATTACACACTCAATGACTGTGCGATAAATAATATCCTTTTTTATTCTCTGGTACAATATCCTTTTTTATTCTCTCGTACAATAGTTATAATATTTCTATATGCATTTTCGAAATATTTTTTATAGATTCTGTTTAGTTTTATTATCCAAGAAAAAAAACAGCAATCACAACATTGTTTTTTGTGTCTGGGTTGGAAACTCCAGACTGCTTCAACGAAAAAGAGTATATACACCAAAAATAGGTTCACAGTCCAGAGATCTGGCAGATGATTAACACAGTAAAGAAGAGCATGGGAGCGGGGAGGTGGGGGAGGAGGTGAGTCCTCAATTGTTTCAGAAGAATTAGTCATATGGTTGAAGTCTCTGTAAAACACTCTGATATCAGTGACAGGGTTTGTAGATTAAAAGACTTGTGGGAATCCCTGTCAATCGGGATCTCCTAATACACTGTAGAGTCATAGAGCGTTCAGGAAGAACCAGCCTTTTTTGTGTACAAAATATCACTCTATTCATTTATAAGCCGATTGAAAACAGTGTGGACGTTTGGGTCGTATAATTTCGTCCATGTATTACTTTGGTGTGTATCTATTTTAATAAACCTAGGTATAGGTTTACTGAGAGCTTAAATTCCATGGAAAATGGCGGGGTCGGGGGCGTGAGGGTGGGAGGGGGGATTTGGGGGGGGGGGGCTGATCTTGATGAAACTGGTTAAAATGAGGTCGTTCTATAAATACCGCGTTTTCCTTTTTAACTTACCTTCTCCTACCCTTGCCAGCTCTCTCCAATAAACACACAAATAGAATAATTAAGTAAACAATAAATAAATGTGCAATAATAATATAAAAAAATACATAAATAAACAGATAAATTAACATCAAATAGTGGACACCGTTTCCACTGCCTCTGGCACCCTTAACGAAAACGACACTACGCCCAAGTGTAGCGGATGTTACCGATGCGCCCGGGGGTGGATTGCTCGGCGATACATTCACCACCCGCCGACCCGCGCTGCAGAGTTTCATAAAATATACCAATTATTTCTGCGAGAAGTAGGACAAGCTTTGTCGATTTTGCGATTTTTATTCAGGGAGTGGTGTGGGGGGGGGGGGTATGGGGGAGGGGGCGGGGGCGAGATCTCGTTTCGAATTGCCACATGTTGAATCCCCACCCCCTCCACCCTTCCCCAACATTTCATGAGCCTAAGAAAATACTGAGATGTCTGGCCTGTACCCCAACTAAGCAGGCAATTGTTATTGTTATTTTTTAATTTTTTTTTTGGTAAAATTAGTTACCCACCAACAAGACAACAACGCAGGCCAAGTGGCAACAAGGAAACGTAGCAGAAATCTTCGGAGAAATGTCCAAACTGAGATAGAACTTAATAGAATAAGTAACATAGTGAATTATGTATGTATTCCGAAACCACAATGTCAGTCTTGTTTCCTGGCAATGAATTAGGCACACAGACATCCTCGGTCGTCTACAAAAGCCTTTTCAGTTTAGACTGTTGTCCAGACGCCAACATCCCCTCAAACACAGCACCACAGCACCAGAGTCATGAATTATTTGCAGCTTTGGTTGAATTATTCCAAGAACAACTATTCTTTCTTTCTTTCAATACCCTCTTGTTGGTACAGGAAGCTATTAGTTCATTGCACATTTCTTAATAATCCTTGAACATTCCGTTTGAAGTTAACATTGGTTTTTACACTGCCCCATTAAAATAAGTTAATGACACTTGTGGGTGGGTTGGTGTGAGGGGGGGGGGGGGGGACGGGCGTAGGGAGGTCACCTTAAAAGGGGCGGTCACTTTCTCCGATGAGGGCCCGTGTAAGCGTGTGATTGGGAATGCATGGAAGTTGTGTCCCTCTTCCCATGTACATCCACATTTAGCAATCATTTCGAAAATCGACAAAAAGCCCTTCATAGCTTTTTTTTTTGTATTTTGCAAATATAAAGAAATCAAGTTCGCCATTTTTCATTTAAGGTATAATTCAACGATTATTTTTGAAATTTCATAAATTTGTTTTGCTAAAAAATGAACCATATTTTTATTTAAAATGTAAAAGGGAGTCATTCTGCTGGAAGGGTTCTTCCAACAGAAGTCGTTAGTAATATGCCTTGGAAAACGATTCGTAGAAGTGATGTCCTCGGTGAGAAAATTCGTGGTGATACCCTCTTTGAGAAAATTCGTGGTAACGCTCTATGTGAGGAAATTAGTAGTGATGAGGAAATGAGGAAATTCGTGGTGATACCCTCTGTGAGAAAATTCGTAGTGATCCCTCTGTGAGAAAATTCGTGGTGATGCCCTCTGTGAGGAAATTCGTAGTGATCCCTCTGTGAGAAAATTCGTAGTGATCCCTCTGTGAGAAAATTCGTGGTGATGCCATCTGTGAGAAAATTCGTAGTGATCCCTCTGTGAGAAAATTCGTGGTGATACCCTCTGTGAGAAAATTCGTAGTGATCCCTCTGTGAGAAAATTTGTGGTGATACCCTCTGTGAGAAAATTCGTAGTGATACCCTCTTTGAGAAAATTCGTGGTAACGCTCTATGTGAGGAAATTAGTAATGATGAGGAAATGAGGAAATTCGTGGTGATACCCTCTGTGAGAAAATTCGTAGTGATCCCTCTGTGAGAAAATTCGTGGTGATGCCCTCTGTGAGAAAATTCGTAGTGATCCCTCTGTGAGAAAATTCGTGGTGATACCCTCTGTGAGAAAATTCGTAGTGATCCCTCTGTTAGAAAATTCGTGGTGATACCCTCTGTGAGAAAATTCGTAGTGATACCCTCTTTGAGAAAATTCGTGGTGATATCCTCTGTGACACAATTCGTGGTGATACCCTCTTTGAGAAAATTCATGGTGATATCCTCTGTGACACAATTCGTGGTAATTCCCTTTGTGGGTAAATTAGTAGTGAATCCCTCTGGAAATGAGATAACATTTTGAGAAACACTCAAAAAAAAAAAAAAATACACGTAGCGTTATGGAGGGTAAAAAAAGGGTGATTTGTGAAGCCAAAGGCGGCAGAAGCAGGGGGTAAAATTATGATCGAAAAAAACCCCACTAAACACTGTGACGCTGGATCGACGTTGGCTAGACGTCGTCGGATCCAGGCCGGATTCTGGATGATTACTGATGCTGAAGTCTACCTGCCGACGCTGGACAGACGCGTGGAGTATCCAATGTCTAATCAACATTGCCGAAAAGGTTGTAAATAAAAGTGAAAAGAAAATGTCT
Source organism: Protula sp. h YS-2021 (assembly GCA_949752745.1). Taxonomy (NCBI): domain Eukaryota; kingdom Metazoa; phylum Annelida; class Polychaeta; order Sabellida; family Serpulidae; genus Protula; species Protula sp. h YS-2021. The sequence goes on along the minus strand of OX457030.1, from coordinate 47,020,084 downwards.
AGTTCACACCATTGTATAGATGCCGGCAAAACATTAATCTAGAATCGAGCCAGTGACAACCCCCGACCTTTGGTTCATCCACCATGTATGAAATCAATTTTCATATATATTTTTCAAAAGTATGTTGGAAAAAAATGCGTGCTCCTAAAATTCCAATATATCAGGTTCTCATTTTTGTAGGTATTTTTATCGACCGGTTATTGCTTCTATTTCCGGTAACCAATAACATGGTGAGTTTGCTCTTTGGCTGTAACTCCGACATTTATATAACGTCAATTATTCGACGTTATTACAACATTTCTTATCTATCGTCTGCTCCACTTTGTGCCGAATACATTAATTGGACGTTGTCGAGGCAAATAACAGCAAAATTTCTACCAGATCTGAGGATACATTTCGATCAAATCAACATCGAAACCTCAAATCGACGTTTGATCGACGTTGGAATGTTTACTGGGAAAAGGAGATAAGAATTTACCTGAGTTCTTATGGGGACTTTCCTGCCCAGCACTTGCACTGACATGATGTCATCGTAAGAACTGGCCTTAGATGAATTACTGATAGTACTCACAAAATTCCTCTCCATCACATAATTATAGTTATTCATTTTAATGTTTTCTTTCTCCTTCATTTTATCCATAAACTACACGAAGCCAAAATCATTGTGTACTCCAGATGAAATGCAATATTATATTAGCTCATTGTAACTCATGACAAGCAGGGTGTGGTCCCCAGAACAAATTCTAATCAAATAAATTGATTTATTTATTACATTTTGATCTGACTGTTTGAGTAGGTTTATGCTGCCATCACTGTTGCCCAGTATTCCTGAAGGATTACTTATATAGTTAAGTTAATTGCACTTCTATGCATAATTAATGCAATCAGCTGACGTGCAAGCGAGTTCTATAAATATTTCCAAGCTAAAACTGGGACGAGAGTGTGATTCCAGTACACATGAATAAAAAATTCCACAAAACGGTCACCGGCGTACGGACAGTTTGAGAAATATCGCCACAGCGTTTCCAAATAAAAAAACACAATCAGGCAGTCGTGATTTCAGTACTTGTGTACCGAAAAAATGGAGTAATTTCAGTACTTGTGTGCCGGAAAATAGAGTAAAATTCCACTAATAGCTTAGCGATAGCTTGTAAAATTCCTCAAAGGCGTAAAGATTACTGAAGAATTCTACAACAGCCTCTAAAAGTCTCCAACAGCTCCCCGTTGTGTTTTATACGTCGCTATTGTGCAAGAAACAATTTCTGTTAGTGTAAGAAAGTACATATTCATGCATATTTGTCAAGTAACCTGTCAGTAATCCAACAGCAACCCGTCAGCATTCAATAGCAACCTGTCAGTAATCCAAAAGTAACATGTCAGTAATCCAAGGGCAACCTGTCAGCAATCCAAGAGCAACCGGTCAGAATTCAAAGTGCTCATGTTAGCAATTCAAGAGTAACCTGTCAGTAATCCAAAAGTAACATGTCAGTTATCCAAAAGTAACCTGTCAGTAATCCAAGAGCAACCGGTCAGAATTCAAAGTGCTCATGTTAGCAATTCAAGAGCAACCTGTCAGTAATCCAAAGGTAACCTGTCAGTAATACAAGAGCAACCTGTCAGTAATCCAAGAGCAACTGGTCAGAATTCAAAGTGCTCATGCTAGCATTTCAAGAGCAACCTGTCAGTAATCCAAAAGTAACATGTCAGTTATCCAAAAGTAACCTGTCAGGAATCCCAAAGTAACCTGTCAGTAATCCAAAAAATAACATATCAGCGATCTGCAGCAGTGTCAGTAGTTTGGCTACTTATCAATAATTAAGATACTTAACAAAATACGAATAAAAACCTTAAACTGTGTAAAACTTCAGCATCCCTGTTTTTTTTCTCCACACAAACTGGATTAATTATATTTTTATTGTTATATTTTCTCTTATTATCACCACAGATAGACTGTTTTTCTACTTAAATATGTTTTTGCACTCATAAGGTTTATCAAAATAGTGAGCAAGTGTGGGTCTTTTTGTGGGGGAGAAAGCTTTGAATTGGCTCGTAACATGGGAAGAATATTATCCCGATTTAGCCCTTCTTCTGCCTGAAAGAGACGAGTATTTAGAATTGGGGGTGCTCAGTGTAATAAACTAGAACTAATCGTATTTAGTATGTGTTGTTTGCTTGTAAATGCCATTGTAGCGTGTCTGACACAATTTGCTGATCACCCGGTTTGTCTTTGTTGCCAAATTGCTCTTGCTGTAGGGTTTAGTAAATGACTCAATTATTCGCTTTATACAAATTACACCTCCCAATAACACGACCTTGCGTGAAATAACAAAAAGAAAAAGTGCTATACGGACTAGGGATGGGCTACTCTGCAGCAGATATACCGGATTTATATTTTCAGCATAGATAATAAAAAATATATCACGTATGGGACGAAAAATAATGGTCTTGTCGCTCAACTAAAAATGAGAAATTCGACCAATTGCTATTTTGTATTGTTTTCCCCGAAAAATAATAGACTCGGCCTTCTTGTACGTCTTGCCTTCCAAAAAGAATTACTAAAATTGGAAACAATATGAAATTCAATCTCTGTTTCTTTCACATAATGATAAGGAACTCACTGTTGAGCTCACTCAAAATCTGAGCAAAGTATAAGTTTCAGCCATTCACTGCGTAAAGAAAAAAGATTAAAAAACTGAGTCTAGACTTTTCTCTTACAAGGAGGCTTAAAATTAACTTTTTTCTCACAAGGAGGCTTAAAATTAACTTTTTTCTCACAAGGAGGCTTAAAATTAACTTTTTTCTCACAAGGAGGCTTAAACTTAACTTTTTTCTCACAAGGAGGCTTAAAATTAACTTTTTTCTCACAAGGAGGCTTAAAATTAACTTTTCTTTCACAAGGAGGCTTAAAATTAACTTTTCTCTCACAAGAAGGCTTAAAATTAACTTTTCTCTCAAAGGGTGGCTTAAAATTAACTTTTCTTACAAAGAAGGTGGCTTAGGGATGACTCAAAGTGAGTCTGAAATTTGCATTTCAAACTCACTTAAACGTTTTGCTCAAAATGTGAGTTTAAGCGTTTCGGCTACGAAGCCCCGCTTAACACTAAGCCATTTCTGTAGGCAGCTTGCATAATTTAAAATAAGGTACCTAAGACATGTAATGGGGAGAAAAAAGTTCACCAGTTATCTTATTTGACTGAACTTAATATTAAGGCAACTTCTAGTCTAAACCCATCTTGAGCTTAAATTTTACTTATGGAATGACTGAAGTTCATACTGTGCTCGGATTTAGAGTTTGAGCGTAGGTCTGCGTTTTTGCCATACAACTGAACACGGGCGCAGAAGATCAGTTTCGAAACTAGACCGTTTTAGCAACCGCGTTTGGAAACAAACACTGGGTACCTCTTATTTAACGTTGTCTAGGCCCAAAGGGTCGAAAATAAGCTCAAAATCGCTCTATCTCGAACAGTTTTCGTGATTATAGTCAACTTCCTGTTTTTTACCTTGACCGTGACCCAGAAGGTAAGCCCACAGAGGTACCTCTTACATAACGTTGTTTAGGCCCAAAGAGTCGCAAATGAGCTCAGAATCACTCTGTCTCTAACCGTTTTCCAGATTATAGTCAACTTCCGGTTTTTGACCTTGACCGTGATCCTGAAGGCCAAGGTCACAGAGGTACCTCTTATGTAACGTTGTTTCTGCCCAAAGAGTCGAAATTGAGCTCAAAATCGCTCTGAGCACTAAAAAGTTATCACTACCACAATTCCGTAGCATTCAATATATTCTCAAATTCTATTTGTAGAGAAGTTATTTGTAAAAAAAAACAGTTTCATAAAAATACAACATTTGCTCTCCGTGATAAACTTTTCACTGATTGCAGCATTGAAAAAAGCCCAGTTCAGCACAGCCAGCTACTTATAAAACAAGAGTACTGCATGGTCACGTGGCCACAGAGTAGTCTTCATTACGGCAGAGGACAAAAGCCACATACAGCAGTATTAATCTGCATTATGCATAATCTGGTGTGCACAATAGGCACTTTGTACTGTGAGATGTGCGTGTTTTAACACTTGTATACATTTGGGGGGGGGGGCGTTTTACAGAGTGTTCGAGAGTTTAAAATAACTTTCATCCGTCAATTGGTATTCAATTAAGCGTTCTGTATACTGTATACAAAAATTCCGACCGGGAACAAAAACCGAAAAAGACGTCATTATGACGTCATACGCTAAAAATAAGGTTACCACGATGTCCTTTAACGTATTTGACGCCAAATCTCTAGCTCCAGCTTTTTGAAGATATTAAGCTCTGAAATATTCATGACGTCATAAGATGCGGAAGATGACGTCATATGTCAAAAATGTTTCGCTTGGATCGAGTTTGCCACATATCCTATACATGAGACACACAGGAGCTTTATGAATGACCTCATACTTGGGTAACGTCATTTATCGTATTTGCGAGGGGTCTCATTTGCGGTTCTGTCCCAAAACTGGACAAGCTGAAAGAATCAACCAATCGTGGCGAGCACAGCCCAAAACCGGAATCCAAGATGCCGGAAATTATAACCCTGAAATTGGGTCCACATAAAAACCACGTACACCTAGTCGCTATGGTATATCAAATATCATAGAAAACGGATAATCAGGGCTAGGGTAACAGCCAGCGATGGACGGAAGAGGGACAGGCGGGCTGGCAATATCCAAATCCATAAGTAAATGACCATAAAGTTTGCAGATTTAGTTCTGTCGTTTGAGGACATCGATAAATCAATTTACAACTCCTTACAATTTTTAAAGTCATTATTGCAATAGCTTTTGAAGAAGGTTTTCATTGAACTAGTTTTAACCTAAAGCAACCAGATATTCAAGGCTGCAATTTTAAAAAGTTTGATTTAAAATTAAAACTTAACTGACTTAGATATTAGAATGGTATGGGCAGAAAAGTTTTGTTGTGTTTCTCATTTTTTAGTATATACAAAGACAGCAAAATCTCGAAAAGTAAAACAAGTTCTGTCCAGGCCAGTTCCGCATTTATTCAGAGAGAAAAAAACAGAGTCGCCGGCTTGCCGGGCCTATGTTCTCAAAGGCTTGGAGCGGCATACTGGCATAAATTAATTATTGTAGCGGCGTAATTACTGTTAGTTGCTATGGCGACAAGAAAAATCATATTGAGTAATGACCGCAAAGTGAATGAATTGCTGGTGTTTAATTACAGTAATTACAATGTGTATTACAACCCCGTGTCAACCTGACGATTTTTTGTCAATAATACAGACATACATACAAAGATGGATCTTTCCAATTAAGTGAAAAAGGTGAACTGATGTGTTCTAAAACACGATTAAACTTTTATATTAGTATCATAAATGACTTTAAGACCCCCCGTCCTCCTCAGTAGGGTATCGACTGACAACCGCGACCACATGGCGATGCTTTTGCAAGTGTAAAATCATCCGTGCGGATTTTAAAATGCACTACATTCACTCATCCTTGTAAACACGACCAGATATTCATCACTGCAATTTAAAAAGTTTGATTAAAGTTAATACTTATCTCAATTAGATTTTTAAAATATACTACATTCGCTTATTTCTTTAACGTTCATCTAAATCTTGTCAGCAAAGCTATATATGAGTAAAAAACATAAATTTACGTATTCTCTATACAGGAGCCAATCTTTCAATCTATGTGTGTTATATTGAAGAACCACTCCAAGATGCCACAACTGAATGAGCCTGAGATGTTATCCATATAAACATTCATCTTAAAATCCGTTCGCTATCTTTGTCTGGATTGTGTTCACAAGACTCAGATTTAAGACAATGTCGAAATATAAAAGTTAGCTGTGACCTGGAGTGATCACTCAGATTCATTAATCTGATAATCCCGTGAGATCGTCAACATAAATAAGCATACTGATTTTCATTAAAATGTTTCCACGGGCTTTGTTCACAAGACCCACTGTCACGAGAGTGTCGAAGGTAGCTGTTCAAATTCCAGTCGTCTTGAATGTCCACTCAAGTTCGCAAGAGTCTAGTCAACTGAGGAGAAGGGGGTGGTCTTCCGCATGAAAATACATCACATTTCATTAAAATCCATTTCTAGGTTTTGCGAAATCGTGTTCACACACACGCGCGCGTGTCTGCATGCATAACACACACAAAACACGATGCACGGACAGTATTTTACAGTACTGTGCTGTTGCCATTGTGTTAGAGGAAAAGACTTTCGCCACAAAGTCTTCTCCACTATTACATTTGGTCATTACGTTTCGTGTAAATCTTGCTAGCGAAGCTCTATGCGCCACTAGAGAAAGTAAACGTTGATTATCAGTTCATGGAGTGCGGTCAATGCTATATTAAACGTAGTAAACTTAATTAAGTCAATACTGTGCTAAAATATTACAAGTCAGTTTTTCGTGTCGTCAAGAAAAACAAATCCTGTATAAAACAGTTACTGAAATGCACACATATAAAAACTCGAATGATGCAATGTTTGCAGCATCATTAATTAAATTGTTAGTTCTTAAATACAATTTTAAAGGATGAACAATTAAAAAGCTGTTCACCTTTTTTCTACTTTCGAACATTATAACTTCTTTGGGATTGCATTCCCTAAACTGAAGCAGGAATTGACAGTTCTTGTCCACTGCGGTGACCACATTCATGGTTAACAGCTCACACAACCATTTTTTACTCAAATAGTCTTCTTAAAATTAGTTGTATAAATGGATCAACAAATTGGCAAGTACTTCACTTGCAATCCCTCTATTTCCAATGATTCCGAAGGAGTAACATCGGAATTTCGAGAAATATTACCACCTAAGATTTGTCTGTCTGTTTGTTTTCTGTTTGACGCCCCGTTTAGGGACCTGCTTGAGTCTTATCCTCCTTAGAAAAAACATCCCATGTCAGTAAAAGGTTTTGCACTAGCAACCCCATAAACAAATTCTTCTACTCTTTGAAACTTGATCACGGTGCATAAAAACTAGTTCTTATGAATTTATACAGACAGCAGAGAGTTCTGTGCATCTAGCAGACTTAGTACTCGTGACCCTCTAAATTAGAGAACATTAATGATTACTGATGATCAGTCATGGTAAGCTTCGGAAATGTTAAGATGAATGCGGTAAACTAGGATTCTGAAAAATCCAGCAGAATTGATGTAGTACAGGCCGGAAACAAACCATCCACATAAAAAGAGCATAACAGCACACTAAAAGTGTTATAGCTAGAAGAAGTACAGAAGAAAAGTATTTGTTTGTAGTTTGATTACCCTTTAAATCTATCCCATAGAAGCTCCGGTACAATTTGCGATAATATTTAGGATATACTAGATATGCTGGGAGATTAAAATTTCAATATTTGACACTGTTAATAATTAGTTTCTTGATGTTTGACCCCATTCTTCTCTGGGATTGATAAAGGTTAGAGCGGACAATGGTTCCTTGGGTAAACATGGTAACCGTTGACAAACATTCACCCAGAAGTATTCAGCACTTGGTCTCAATATAAAGCACTGATGAAATAGACAAAAAAGCCCAAAAATTTTAATATTGGATTGTCAAACACGAAGTATGACGTCACAGATGTAAAGCGATACTCGATAAGGTGAGGATGTAAGGTTAGGGTGACAAGTAGCAAAGATCTCATAATTTTAATATGTTTCGATCATAACAGTAAAATGTTAGTAAAGCGCATTTCAAATATTGCGAAATGTAATTACTTACCGAATCAAACTCAATGGTATTTGATTTGACCAAGTTCAGTTTTTCTGGACGTATGTCAAAGTGAAGAGTGATATGTTCTTTTTTGGCCCACATGCCACGTGAATAGGATGTAGAATCCATCTTGTTGTTCTGCTTATCCACACAGTTTTAGTATAGTAAAGTGCTCACGTTCTTATAGCAAAACTGCCTAGTTACGGGCCACGTTTTGATATGTCTCAGTTAAAAATTAAAAAATGGAGAGGATGTCCGCAATGGCACTGTGTTATATTTGTAGCAATTGTGTTTACCATATTATAAGAAAACAGAATACTACATTGGCCTTATCACATTAAGCACCAATGTTCAACACTTTTATTGGCCACATCCTCATATATGTGTTTGTATCCATTATCCCAGTTTCTTTGTTACTTCGATTTCGTTATAAAGTTGCCCAAGTTAAATGTTGGACGCGACAGATGCTATTTTTAGCGTTTTCCGAAAGGGACAATTTAAAGAGAAGTGGGTTATCTGAGTATATTATTATACGCATACTTTGGACAGTATGTTTATACCTAGGACAATATTGTCACCCGTATAGGGATCTAAATAAGCAGGGTTAAACTTATCAAGTACAACATACATAGGCAATGAACTGTTATAATCTATCAAAATCATGGCTTCAAAAGAAAATAAAGTAATTGCTTTAAGCACTTCATTGTTGTATATAATCTGCTGTTGCCGTTTAGAGCCAATGCAATTGTCACAACACATTAATACACACGAGGAGGTGTTACACTGAGTGCAGTTACTATCACAGTATTGGCGATTGCTTTGTCCTACACATTTGATTCGGTGTCACAAGGTGAATATTTGTCAATGCACAGAATAATGCATGGGCAAAAGTCAACACTAATAACTTTAATTCAGATCTGTAAAATGCATTGGGACCGTCTAATCCCTCCAAAAAAAGTAACAAACAAGTGAAGGGAGCATTCTGTTTTATCACCACACCCACGTCAGATCACATCATAAGTCTGGATAAAACATTCTAAACAGAACTCCTTCACGGTCTCATATTTGGTTCAATGGTTCCTACAACTAAATATGACAGTCCCAATGTTAGCGGCTGGTCCAACTTTTAAAATAGTGTTGCTATTGAAAAATTGAATCTACTTTTGTTTCATAAGACAGAGTTTGTTGAGGATTTCCTCTAAAGATACGCGATGATCCTGAGGTAGTGGAATTAGGAAACAAGAAAATGCATACTTTGATTGTTATACACTTTACAATACAAACATTATTCAAATCTTCTAGATAAATAAATGGCTAAAGCTTTCTACTTGTATTCAACACAGCTATCAATATTCACGACTTAACGGAACTGTAAAACCAGATTGTTTACGTTATAACAACGTCGTTCTTTCGGTTATAATGCAAAAGGGCTTGCTATTGACCGGATCTGACAAAATAATTATTTGGTTTTGAATTCTATGTTCCTAAGTAATAATATGTATTTTAATAATCTGTATCAAGATTTTATATCTTTATTCCGCTTTAAACAACACAAGATGGAAACAATAAAATCCACATAAGCATGGAAATTTGTTTGCTTGCTTTGTTTGTTTGTTTTTTTTGTGTGTTTAACGTCCCGTTCTCCAACTAGATCTTGCTAAAGAAAGAAATGGGAATAAAGAAGGAAGAATGAAGAAAAAGTAAAAGAGAAGAGTTAGAAAGAAAGAAATTCCGATTAGTTGCCCCTTACGCCATGCACGGAAGAGAACGCAGTGGGTGTATTCTCAAGAGTCACCCCACAGCGGAAGCATAGAAATATCAGACTTGCTAAACACTAGTAAAGGAAGCGATGGGAAACGTATATTTGCAGCGGAAGTGTGTTCGCTCCTGTGTACTAGTGAAGGAAATGATGAGCACCACTCCTGTATGCTAGTAGAGGAAGAGATCAGTATGATGGGCACCACTCTGTGTACTAGTAGAGGAAGTGATCAGTACTACTCCGATTTACTTGTTGGGGGAAATACAACCTGTATACTAGTAGAGAGAGTGATGAGGACACTCTTATAGTAAAGGAAGTGGTGAGTATTACGTATGCATAGGAGTAGAGGAAGTGATGAGTATCACTCCTATATAGCAGTAGAGGAAGTGACGATTATCATTCCTGTGTACTGCTAGGGGAAGTAATGAGCACCGGTCTTGTGTACTACTAGATGAAGTGAAAAATACCACTCCTGTGTATTGGAACAGAAAGTAATTGAGACCATTTCTGTATACAAGTGAAAAAGTAGTGAGAACCACTCCTGTGTAGTAACAGAGGAAGTGATGAGAACCACTAGTATATATATATTTGTAGAGGAAGTGATGAGTGCCACTCATATACCCCATTGATGAGCACACTCCTCTTTATGGTTTGTTTTGGCCGAGAACTATGCAGCACACCCATATACTTTTCTTTTGGGCAGACAGCAACTATGGCTATTTACTAAAATGAATGGAGCATAGTTTTGTAGTATCAGTAGCTTCGCCTGCGATTATTGTTAAAACATCATTAAGTTTTAAATAAGTGAAAAAGATTCTGCAATACTGCATTGTGGGTATAGATGGATTAGTGGCTACTACTAACCTGATCAGCTGGACGATCAGTATGATCTTCATTGTCTATCCAATTGCCTCCTTGTCCCATCTCTGCTTGCTTCACCGCAGATATAAACTACAATGATATAATTTTCTCAATGCTATTTTATTATATGCCTAGCGAGCCGTACGCAAAGAAATGATAAAAAACCAAAGCTACAGCATTTTCAAACACATGTTCTACCTCAGTTTCTTTTAAGCATATTTTCTAGACTTCATCTGTTTTCGTCTTTAAGGACACAAAAACCGGTCAGTTACTAACAAAACAAGCTAAACAGTTTTCACAGTTATTAACTTCTTAATAAATGCAGTTATTTCTGAAACGTACTGACAATAACAGGGCCAAATGAAAACTCATCAACAATAGCATAACTGATACCTCGTTGCCACAGTTAAGCATAAACGGGGAGTAAATAGCTTATTACAATCTAAACAAATTAAGTGAAACGTATTCCTGAAGTGAGGTATCTAATACAAGTAATAAGTTATTCTATATGTGCAGAATGTTGTTTTTTGCCTGCAGTCTACGGACACGCACGGACCTCTCCCCTTCAGTATCGGTCCGTACGGACCTTCGGCTTCAAGCAAAGAATAACATATAGAATGACGAACTGCATATATGTATATATATCGGTCCGTACGGACCTTCGGCTTCAAGCAAAGAATAACATATAGAATGACGAACTGCATATATATATATATATATATATATATATATATATATATATATATATATATATATATATATATATATAATAAAGTTTACATTATAGCGGTTAATGAGTGCATGGCCAGTGATTTGACATGCCGCATCGCCTGTTATTTGCTATGTTTCAGTTTATTCCTGTATCGGCTCTTTACTAAGCCTAAGGCCAACAAGGAGGACTTTAAACATAGGGTGACGAAAACCAATTGTATTGTATTGTTCTTTAGATCCCTTTCAACTGCTATGGTCATGTCGGGATCCCCCTGCCACATTATACTGAAATGGGGGCATTCCAGCCCTCCTTCTAACCCTTACATGTGGAGTGCCTCACAGAGTAGCAAGGGAGGAGTCAGTATTTTAAAGTCTTAGGTATGACCCGACCGGGGTTTGAACCCACGATCTACCACTTTCGAAGCGGACACTCTAACCACTAGACCACCGAGGCTGGTCACGAAAGACTAAATAATAATAATAATAATAATAATATTAATAATAATAATAATAATAATAATAACTGCATTGTGTTATCAATTTCAATAGCGTTTCATGCTTTAGTCAATAGTTAGTCGACTATACATTTTAATTAGAAAACTAAGTAACATCAGATCTAAAGCCATCAATTATGTAAATTCTATGTCTGTTTCTTAATCTGTCATTAAATATTTAGATAACATTAACGACGTTATGTTGTCCAACAAAGCATTACAACGTTATATTTCGATCGCATTCAATGAGCTGCGGGCTTAGCCCGGGCTTCACTAAGTCTGATTTAAGTTCAACCACTAGGCCTTGTTAAGCGATAGGACGAAAAGCCAATACAATTCACCTACCTTTAATGTTCAAACTAAGTAATGTCAAACAATATGTACCCGAAAAATTATAATAACAGATAAAAATTATAATACAATGTTTTATTACTTATTTAACTGATAAAACTTTTTTCATGTTAGTTTTCTATCAGTATATGAGGATTTTAAAAATTAAAACTATGTTTATAAATAAAGTGTGTTGTTTTATTTATGACTAATAAGAGCTGAGAGCTGCGTGAAGACGAATTCCTTGCACTCAGCCCATCCTGGAGTTTGTGAACTGAGCCAGACATTTAGTGACGAAGTGCAGAATGGTACGTTCAAACAAATCGAAGGAGCAAAAATATAGTTCACGAAGTGATGTCAAATATACCAACAAGGATCTATAATTTTTGTTACTTTTTCAGGCACAAAACACTGAGGGGAAAAAGACAAGACAGAAGATGTCACGTGAGAGATGACGGAGCAAAACTTGGCAGTAAGCCAAAGTGTTCAAATAATTGATTTTTTTTTGGCGTTTTATATCCTCGGAATGTCATTGTGATGTAAGTTGTTTTGCATTACAGGTGTATTGAAACAACACAACTACAGTGCACTCGTGCTGGTCCAGAATCAGTTTGAAAACAATATCATTTTAAATCAAAATGCAACAAAAAACAATGAACAAAGCTCAACATTGAAATAATCGTTTGAGTTAAAAACAATACACTGCAGAAATCTATGACATTAGTTTATTACTTTGGAATCTGAAGAATATATTGTTATCAGTTTTATCCTTAATTTTATCAATTTACTAGCAAGAGAATAATCCAAGTTTGTTTAAGAAACATCTCAAAAAAGACAACAAACTTCATGACCATACTAATCCAAACTGAAACAGCTCACGTTTTCTTTGTGACACCTTTGCTTATCTACGTGCAAGTGGGGAGAAACGTTTCCTGGAGTAGCGTAGCAATCTGTTTAGAGCTACAGTGAGACTCTGCAGATAAGACCACCGGTGGGACTGCTCTAAAGTGCTTCAAATTCCCTGGTGGTCCGATTTGCGAGGTGGTCCTTTTTTCCGGGTTCCTATCCTGGAATTCCCCTGTATTCAGTTTTACCTATTTATTATCTAATTTAATAAATGGGTTATGGTCTGATTGGTATATTATGTGATTGCCATTCTTGGGGAAACATTTTTGTATGTTGGAATTCCAGCATTTTAATGCACAGATTCATATCAAGAGTATAGAAATTAAAACGTGAAAAGCGCTGTATAATGACACACTTAGCAGTATCACGAGTTGTGTTATTACACCGATGCACTAATAGTAATACAGTGTAACCCCGGAAATAGGACCTAAATGAATTAAAGTGGTCTGATTTCCGGACTGGTCCTACATGTGGGGTTCTTCCCGTTGAAAGGCCCCTGAAACAGGACTGTTGAAAAGTATTTTATTGTATTGTATTGTCCCTTTCAACTGCTATGGTCACATCGGGATCCTCCCGCCACATTATACTGAAATGGGGTATTCCAGCCCCCCTTCTAACCGTTACATGTGGAGTGCCTCACAGGGTAGCAAGGAGGAGTCCCAATTTTAAAGTCTTAGGTATGACCCGTCCGGGGTCCTATTTCTGAGATGGTCCTATATCTGAGATGGTCCCATTTCCGGGGTGGCTTTATTACAGGGCTGCTCTTTACATAGCATAGACCATACGAAAATATAGAGCACGGCATGAATTATAGTGTGGCCAAAACCTTGTTTACGTTAGATATATAATAACTATAAATGTAAGTGAAAATGTGAATAATTTGAGAAGCTAGAACCGAACGATTCCAAATATGAAGCCATTTGGGGGATATTTCTCAGCCCGGCATCAGATTATAAAAAAGACCAGACAAGTTTGCTTGGTGTTTAGTTCAACAAGTATGAAGTCTGTATTGGGATGCACTAATGTCTTGCTAAGGGAACAGGCTAGAATTGAACAATTAGCCAAACTGCAATTATGATAACCATAAGAATTTTTTAAATATTTGATACTGTTAGATTTATACGTCGTATTGCAAGCAAATAAAGAAAACTCGAGCAGATTTGATAATAAGAACAACAATATGAAATTAATTGTTTTAGTGCATTCCATGCCCATAATTGGCCTATTCATAGAGTTTAATCTTAAGAGTTAACTCTTCATATATATATTTTTTGGTTAGCCGACTTTGCGTTGATAGGCTGTTTCGATCACTTTTATATGTTGCCCGTTGGGTACGTGTGTGTTTATGTAAGTTTGTCTGTCTGCGTGTATAGACGATTTTCTAAAACGCTTTTGTTCCTCGATTTTATGTGCATTGTTTTAAAAGCTTCCACAAAATTTTGTTTGGCGGTTTGTTAGGTTGCCCAAAATATTGGATCAAAAACTGGTTCAAACGATACTACTGATCGTACAGTTGTGTTCTGATTGTTTTGAAAGATGACAGAATTCCCAAAAAAAGCAAAGGAACCTTGCACATCTGGCCATATCGCAAATAGGACCTACTTTTCAATAGGTAAGATCTACTCTCCAAAATAAGCCCTCCCACCCCCACCCCCCCGCAGATAGAACCAACCTGGAAATGGGACCAACTATTTTTTTGGAACCGTGTGAAAAAACGTTTTTGTCACTATCTGTTTCTGATATTGATAAAAAAAGTTGTCAAAGAATGAATTATTGCGTCCTTTTACTGCGATATTTCATGAAGGAAAAAATCGTTACGACAGTGGCGGATACAGCTTTCGGGCAAGGGGGTGGTTCAACTTGGGCTAGCGTGGAAGAGGGCATGCGCGCGCTCCTAAGCCAGCTGCGGGTCTATTTCTTCGGATTTGGGGGGGGGGGGGGTTGCAGCCCCTGAACTCCCCCCCCCCTGGATCCGCCACTGGTTACGAGTAGAATAAAAAAGATGTTATTATGACTGTGTTAATGAAGCATTAGGCAGACGAGATAAGGAAACATTTTACCGCTGCTTTTGCCAATGCAGACCGCTGTCGTGCACTTTTTATAGGCTATTCAAGAAACATTGCAATATGTACATAACATACTATTTAAGACAAAGAAAAATTGCAATATGTGTATTTCACACCGCACAAGAAAAATGCATTTTACATTCTATGTACATGTACATGTTACAGGCTATGCAAAAACATGAAAAATTTCACATTATGCAGCAAACAAAAAAACATGCAACATGCACAACACATGCTCTGCAAGACACAAGGGCTATGTACAACGCATGCTCTGCAATAAACAGGCGTTATGTGCAGCACATGCTCTGCAAGAAATGGTGCAGCAGTCATATCACGGAGATATGCAAGAAACAATCTGACCCACACATCCCGGTTACTTTAAATACATGTAATCCAGCAAGTTCATTACGGCTTATTCAAGGAACATTCAGCAATATATTGCACCACAAGCTATGCGAGAAAATTACATCACAAACCTTGCACAACAAGGCAATTGGTTACGAAAATAACAACAATTAGCCAGATATTGACTTGTTTCGAGTTGACATTCAGCATTGTTACATGACTCTTGTAAATGCTGCCACTTGATTGGGTGATTCACAAGCCAATAGTTTTTTAATGTTGATCGGAACGCATAAGTCGACTTTTGAAATCACAACGCCAGTCTAATATGTAACAAAACATAAGTTGACTTATTTCCTAAAGGTCAACATTTTCTCAATGGTCAATAATGCTATATGTTGACTCAGAGTTAGTCAATGTTTGCTAATTACCAAACAGTAAGAAAATGTGGACCTTTATTGTCAATTTCGAAAATCCGTTTTGCTCCTGTCTGTTGTAATATTGTTGTCAAAGTATAACTTGTTGCATTATTTTTTGCTATCTTAATTGATTAAAAATGTTAACCTTCAGTTCATAACTAGTCAACATCTTCTTGTTGACCTAAATAAGTCAACACATGCGTGACTTAACTGGGGTGTTGACTACAAAAATTGCAATGACTTTCGATTTTTTCGTTCCGGTCAACATAGAAAAATTATTGACTAGGGAATCGACCAATCACATTACAATATTTAGCCCAGTCATATTAAGATTCCCTTCCTGTCCTATCCCTTTATAAATTTTGTTTAAACTTCAAACGTTTTTGTATTGCTTGTGGTTATGCGTTCGTTTTTAAATAACTGGAGAATATCTTGTTATTTATTTTCTATTCAGTTTTCTATACGAAGAGTGATGAAATTAAAACACTAGTATTAACTATCTTCAACTTTCCATATAGTTAGCGGGAAAATATAAGCTGCGAAGTGCTATTATTTGTTGCGGGGGGGGGGGGGAGGGGGAGGAAGTGGTAAATAAAATGTTGCTAAAAATAAAGATCTAGTTATTAGATTCTGTCATTTAACATGAAGTCAATAAAGTGAATCAGGCTGTGGGTTTTCTTTTATCTTATGACATATAAAATTGCTCTTAAAAAATACCATGTATAGATTTTCTGATTAATTTAACATGTGTCTTTATGCATTTATGCTGCGAAATTGGGAGTTTATTGTATGTAAAAACATAATATAAATCCATTGATGTGACTGGAATAAAGCTTGTCCATTTAATAACTCCATAACTGACGGATGCAGGTGTGTGGATTTGAAAGGGGGCTGGGGGGATGGGGGTGGGCGGGTAGCGGGACTCCAACATAACTTTATTCCCGCAAATTCTTGATTAAAATGCTAAAAATCCAGCATATATGGATACAGATGTGTAAACTGTCCGTTTAAACAGAGATTCATTGCACCTCCCTAGAGAAAATTCTTGATCCATGCACGCCCTATAAACGTGGATCCAAAGGAAATAAGTCATTTAAACTAGAAAGAAGTAGGTAGAAAAAGTGTGTACTAGTTCATGAGCACAGATTCTATACGAGAAATGTTTCATTTTTCCTGAACTTTCGGAAATCGGGAAATACATAATGAATTTCGGTGAACAAATGGTTGAAAATGTCAATCCACGGCTGTGTGACTCATAGTATGGTAACTTACCGGACGCTTGAAAGCGTGTGTGGGTGGCTGTTTGTTATGTTACCTGACCTGCCAAATGACAGCGTGTATGGGCGACTGTTTGAGTGGTTGTTATGTTGATGGATCTACGACTTGACAGCGCGTATGGGTGACTGTTTGGCAGATCGTTATGTTACCTGAACTGCAAATTGACAGCGTGTATGGGCGGTTGTTTGGCTTGTAATGTAAACTGACCTGCGGCTGGATAGCGTGTATGGGCGACTGCTTGGCTGGTGGCTACGTTAACTGATCTGCAGTTTTACATCGTGTATGTGCGGTTGTTTGGCTGGTTGTTATGTTGCCTGACCTGCAGTATGATATCATGCATGTGCTGCTGTTTGGCTGGTTGTTATGTTCACTGATCTACGGTTTGACAGTGTGTATGGGCGGTTGTTTGGCTAGGTTTTATGTTACCTGATCTGCGGCTTGACAGCGTGTATGGGCGGGTATTTGGCTGGTTGTTATGTTAACTGACCTGCGGCTTGACAGCATGTATGGGCGGCTGTTTGGCTTGTAGCTGCGGGGGTAGGAACGGTAAGACGATTCGCTGACTTGTCACGTCGTGGGCCATCTCCACTGTTTCCGTCTGTGTTTCGTTAATCTGCACAAAAAAACCTAGCATTGCATGTGCAGATAGACGATTTTCTCAATTGACCGCGGCTGTTTCTAGTGGTACTGGGTAGGGGCGAGTTGAAAGGGGTACGCTGTTATGGCTTACTTTTTGGACAAACTCATGACTGTACAGCGCTGTGTTGATTCTTCTAACCTAGCTGTTTATTATCGGGCTAGGAAGGTGGGGGGGGGGGGGGAGAGGCAGTTGACCAGTGTCTCTACAATGCGCCTATGGTTAGGTGTTTCTTGAAGTTGGAGGAGTCGGCATTCATGTCCAAATTGGTCATTATGCTTGTCCGCGATTTCTTAAAATGACCCCTAAATGCGAAATGCTAAGTTTGTAATCATATTCTACGATTTTAACCAAACGGGAGTGTAGTTTCGATAGGATTCCCCCGCCGCTTTATTTTGTGGGGGAAATTCGGGATACTGAATGAAAATTATTCCAATTTCTTAAACGAAATTGGCAGTTCGTGTTGCCCACGTCTGATCTCAAAATTACACCCCTCCCTTTCCCGAGTTTTTGGACACACATGACAACACATATGATATAAAGTCCCCCCCCCCTCCTTCCCCCTTCCCCATGATTCAGTCTCATTGATAAATGGGTCGCTGCATACGTGTGATAAATTAAGAACATGCCCCACGTGAATTTAATGCATTCATTAATGTATCCGCGATCAGTCAACACAGTTCTCCTTTAACATTTCTGACATATAGATAAGAAACTTATATACATCTCTATTAATTTATAGATAATATAGCCGAAGAAATAAGTACCTCCGTGGGGTTGAACTTGTTGGTGGAGTGTAATAACATATTTGTCAGCTCTGCCTGGGTTCAAGAGCATCGCAAAAAAAGAGTTATTCTGAATGTTTCACAAGCAATACGACAATGGTGTGGCCGATCCCTGTTTAATTATGTAGAAGTCAAGATGGTCACTTCCGGTAGGTAGATAGCATTTTTCCGGGAAGTCAGACAATCCGAAAATATAAAATTTTAAAATTGTTCTTCATATTTTATTCTGTAAGGAATCGTCCAAAAGGGTGATATGCAGGTCCAGACACCCAGCTCCTCCGCCCCACCCCCTCCCCCCACCTCTGTACGCATAATGTGTGACGCCAACCATTGAGTATCACGTAACCATACGCTTATCCTTTGCACCCCCCCTCCCCCTCCCCCCCCCCCCAACTACTTTGTAAATACTTTATGGACAGTTGTCAATGCAGTATAAAGACGAATGAAGAGTGGTCCAATTGGTGGTAAGTTTTTTGTTCTTTCTAGGACAAAACTTGAACCAAAACAGAAGCTTACTTGATTGTGTGAATCCGGCAAAGCTTGTCATGTGGAGTTCATTATAGCAAAAAATTCATTTGTTTTTTCGACAAAATCCAGATTACCTTTCCTTTGAGATTCTTGGGCACTGCAGATAATTTTAATACAAATGCTTGAGTCTTGCTTTCATTGATAATTTTAGGGTGAGAAATTATATTTTTAGAAGGGCACACAGAACCGTGGAATTCCACCCTTTAAAGCCTTTCACGGCTACACCAGCTATGGCCTTTTATCCAAAGACGGAAGAAATGGGCATCATGTATGTCATGTGCTGGCGTTCTATCTTTCACCATGGATCTGACAATAGTCACGGGCTAAACCGTGATCCTTACCATCCCCCGACTCCACCCCCACCGTCCCTCCCCCTTCCACCGTCCCACCGTCAACCATAAGCTCACATCTGACATCTGACGTGAGTACAAGTTTCAGTTATTGGAAGTGCGAAAGAAACAATCACACCAATCGGAACCAATTAGAACTCTTTGAACACCTCAAAATTAGCTCGTTGCTGCAGGAACAAATGTAACGATCTTTTTGAAGAGTGGAACTTTGGCTGCAAACCCCATAATTAGCCAAACGCAGGAACTTCATCCCCCCCCCCCCCTCCACCAGCTCCCTCCTCCCCCATCCAGAATTACGGATCTAGGCAAAGCCAGTCTTTATTCCTCTTTCGAAAAAAAAGATAAAAACAATAAAAATGTTTAGTGAAAGGGTGGAGAGGGGCAAATAGTAAAAATTGATAGTTAAAAACGTGAAAACATAAAAAGAATAGATTTACTAAAGTAACTGAAAAAACTTACTTATGGGTGGTAATTTTGGTATCCCATTTTGTATCCACTGTCTCTGTTTTGCTGCTCCTTCACCGTAATACAAAGCACTAGCGATTCTTCCTAAAGTGTGTCAAGGTTCCTGCTTGTAGAATCAAACCTTATTAATTGCACTTCTTTGAATTTGTTGTTGTTGTTATTATTATTAACAATAGCAGCTGGTACTAGCTGATGTAGTAAAACAAGATTTAATCACACAGTTGGATTCCACTGAGTTTTCACGTCAAACTTGTATAGATTACTAAGTTGTTTTTTTGCCTGTGACACAATCCATACAAAGTGTATCCCTGGAGGAGGATGGCTGAAGAGACAGTAATGAACATATCAATAATTACTGTTTCCCTCCTGTGCTATTTCTGTTTGCATTAGGTCACACTTTTTCAACTAAACAATTTTATAATAGGATTTTGTCTTAGAGTAAATTACCTAAGGCACTAGTTGAGCGAACTCTGGGCTATAATCTATGTATCTATATTTGGTTGAATTTACTCAAGTGCGATTATTAAAGCCATCGATTAAGCGTTCAAATTGGATATAGTGGTCTTGTTATGGGGGTTTGCCCTTTATGTTCATTATTTATGTTACTTTGTGCATTTTCTTTTGTAGCACGAGATTACTGGCACTAATCTATTTTGAGTACAATGACGCGGGCCCTGTCATGTAAGGAGGAAAATGTCGCGTGTTTATGTCGCGACTTACGCGACCAATGTGACATTTTCTATTTTCTATGTGCGATTCTGTTTGTGTGGACACACCATCATGTTTACATTAGCTTAATTAGTTAGGACGAAAAAAAATCGTTGAATTGTCCTATTAATTCGTCTTCTTTTCTGCTTTATTATTATTATTATTATTATTATTATTATTATTATTATTATTATTATTATTATTACATTTCAATGGAAAAAATAATTTTAAATTCAACCAACAAGTCACCTAACAGCGTTAAAAGTAGTAAAAGAAGTTTGATCCCTTAATTCGCTTTTGCAATACTAAAAAGGTCTCCAGGCGGTCCAATCAAAACTCGTTAGATATTTTGTGGGAAACAAGGCTGGTGATTTTCTTGCTGGCTTATGTCCCTGATGGAGGGGGGGGGGGGGGGTAGCGGCTTAGTATATTACCGGGGCGGGGGGGGGGAGGCACTTACAGGTTACCATGCGTGTCTATGTCTCTTTTGAAATGACACCTGAACGAGGAGTGGTACCGGTAATTTTGAAATAATACCCCTCCCCCCTTTAACCGAACGCGGAATGTACGTCTTAAAGAACAAGACATTTTGTGGGAAACACGGACTACTGACTGAAATTTACCCCTCCTTACTGAAACTTACCCCTCCTTACCGAAACTTACCCCTCCTCAATGAAATTTACCCCCCTTACTAAAACTTAACCCCTTCTTACTGAAACTTACCCCTCCTTACTGAAACTTACCCCTCCTTACTGAAACTTACCCCTCCTTACTGAAACTTACCCCTGCTTACTGAAACTTACCCCTGCTTACTGAAACTTACCCTCCCACCATTTTAAAGAAATTCGCACTCAGCGCGCACCGCGCCTAACCGCATTTCTTCGCGTTTTTTTTTGAACATGCATGGTCACATATGTGATATCAAGTGCCCCCTCCCTCACCCTGGCATCGGGTTCTGGTTATTACTAAGTCCTTGTTTCGAGCTGTTCGCATTCTGTGGGGCAGCCTCTATGTGCGCACTTTCTTAAACAGTCTTTGGTAAGTAGAAAAATCGAGATAATCTGGATTAAATTGTGTGGTATTTTATAATACAATGGATGACACTGCTTGGTTTGTCTGAGTGGACGTAATAGTGCCTTACTTCACATAAAATCAATGCTCTCTTCCAACAATAAAGCAACACTTATCTAATCAATTACTTTCAAGAGCTTATATTATTAACAAATCCATTGCTTTCTTCCTTTTTTTTTGAGTGTTTGTGTGTGTGAATTAATTGTTGACTCTGGTTTTGGTGACCATGTAATGGTAGTGATAAAATGGCAGTTCTGCGACGAGCGAAATGCGAGTCTGTCCCTGATACACAACACTTCCACTGCTTGTGTGCGCTTTGATCACTCCGCCAGAAACTGGTGTTCTGTGAAATCCATTCTTTTTGTATTTTCCATAGAATCCTACCAAGGTTCTTGTTTTTTGTATAAAAACAATTGACGCTGTGATGTATACTACCTTTTGAAGTAAACATGTGGGCTCTTCATATAGTATATATATGCAACCTGCAGCCTGCAGATATTCACCCCATCAGGGGTGCGTTTGTGTTTTACGATATTTTTGACAACCATTAATAATTACTTTGTGAAGCCTCCCTTTAGCCTTTAGATGATGTACAAAAAGATCTTAAATTTGAAAGCTTAATGATTAATTTCCCCCTTTCTGTATTATTTATTTATTTATTTATTTATTCATTCATTTAATACATTTACCTTTTGTCGTTATTTAGATCTGGCTTGATTTCTCAGTAGAATCTCGGACGTCAGATCAGCATTGGATAGGCGTCACATCCGACATCGGACCATCGTCGGTTATTGGTTGTTTATGGAAGTTGAAACAACGTCTATCTCCCAACGTTGTATAGACGCCGGGAAAGTGACGTTTTATAGACGTTGGGAAAATATTAATCTGGAATCGCCGTCAAGACAGCAACACAACAGCATTCTCTCTCATATCTTACGGCATGGTATGTTTTCGAAGTGACTGTCATAGCTACCATTTCCTGCGAACGATAACCCAAGGTTTTTTTTAATTGTGAGTACGAGGTCTATGTAACGTCGATTTTTCGATATCTATTAAACGTTGAACCAAAGACGTGGTGTAAGCAACGTCTAAACAACGTTGATTATCCAACGCCTATTCAACGTTGTTTCAAAGACGTTTATCTGTGGTCGCGACCAATCACAACCAAAGTACAACCAGAGTTGATGCTGTTGTTTAGTCGAATCAACGTTGCAACCTCAAATCGCCGTTCGATCGACTTCAGAATGTTTAATTTGATTCTTGTTTTCATTTTCCAACCAAATTTGCAGAAATTTTTGGCACGGAATCCGTATAATATCAGGTAGTGCTTTGCCCCTCCTCCCCTACCCCGGGGGGGATACGAGCATGGACTTTGAACTGTGATGTGTGCAAATAAGACGTGTCGCTCACCATACAATTCAAACGTAACTTTGTGTAACCAGTTGCACAAATATTCTTCCCCTCAGCTGATAAAGCACACATGCTTTATAACTAAGCCATGGCAAACCTGAAGTCAACGTTATGTAGAAAGCAATCGAAACATATTTATACGATGCTGTCAATGTTTCACTGGTTGTATACAGTGATTTAGCTGCGCAAATGAGATACCACTCTTCAGTAAGTAGATCTTAGTAATGATGGAACTGCAATTAAATGACAACCAATCTTCAATAAATAGACCTTCGTAATAACGGAATTGCAACTAAGTGACAACCCCATTTTAGGAAATAGACCTTCGTAATGATGGAATTGCAATTAAGTGACAACCACACTTTATTAAGTATACCTTTGTAATAGTGGAATTGTAGTCAAGGTTTTTCCGGTGACTTGGTTAAGAGATGCGACTTTAGTGACACTCAGCTGTGGTATTTTTTGTGAAACATCGTAAAATATTCACACGTGTGGCTGAATGGCTTCCAGAACTTACTCCCTAGACCGTACTCCCCGGATTTTACCCCCAACATTACCCTCAGACAATACCCGAGTGTTTCACCCCCTTATGCCAGTCTCCCCCGATAAAGAAGGACATAACCCACCCCATCCCGATCACCTTTAATAAATAAAACTTCACTTGGCCTATATGAATGTTTGTTGGTGCAGGGTTAAGGTCCTCCGGGGGTATTGGTATTGGAAGTAATAAGACGGGTTGTCATCTCGGGGGAAGATCCGGGGCGGGATACTGCCCAGGGCGGTATGGTCCCAGACCCTGCCAGAATATCTCAGCAAACGTTCATACTACGAAGACTCCCTTCCACCTTGTCTGAATACCACTCCAAAATGTAGGTGTAATTAGCGGTATGTCATTAGAACAAATGGCACTTATGAACTACTTCCTGCTTTCCATGGTAACGAGATACAACAAAGCATTCGAAAAGAAAGGTAATTACAGTATCGCATTGTTTAACGCAATCAAGGCATTTAGAAAATATGGCCTTGTTATGTGAGTATTTGTTATACTGATGATGAGCAATTTCCCAACATGGCCACATTTACTTCACAGAGCATAAAACAACTAAGAACACGACACAAAAGACGCACAAAACACGCACAAGATGCGTACGAAAGGCACTTAAGACACACACAAAAAGCACAAAAAGACAAACACTGGCATCACCCGGTAGCACAACTTGTTATAAAGACAGTGACCTCTACAAGTGACAAGCCAGCACCACCGCATGTTATACAGATAGAAATTTCTACATGTGACAAGCAAGCACCACCACATGTTATCAAGATAAAAATTTCTGCATGTGACAAGCCAGCAGTGCCACATGTTATAAAGATAGAAAGTTCCACATGTGACAAGCCAGTAGCGCCACCTGATATAAAGATAGAAATTTTAACATGTGACAAGTCAGCAGTGCCAAATGTTATAAAGACAGAAATTTCTTCATGCGACAAACCAGTAGAGCCACCTGCTTTAAGGATAGAAATTTCTACACGTGACAAGTCAGCAGTGCCACATGTTATAAAGATAGAGATTTCTACACATGACAAGCCAGTGGCGCCATCTGCTATAAAGATAGAAATTTCTACATGTGACAAGCCAGTAGCGTCACCTGCTGTAAAGACAGAGATTTCTACATGTGACAAGCCAGTGGAGCCACCCGCTATAAAGATAGAAATTTCTACGTGTGACAAGCCAGTAGCCTCACCTGCTATAAAAACAGAGATTTCTACACGTGACAAGCCAGTGGAGCCACCCGCTATAAAGATAGAAATTTCTACATGTGACAAGATAGTAGCGTCACCTGCTATAAAGACAGAGATTTCTACACGTGACAAGCCAGTGGAGCCACCCGCTATAAAGATAGAAATTTCTACGTGTGACAAGCCAGTGGCGCCATCTGCTATAAAGATAGAAATTTCTACATGTGGCAAGCCAACAGAGCCACCTGTTGTCAGAACAAGCATATCTACAAATAACAAAGCCGACAGGCCCTCTTGTTGTACGGAAAGAAAACCATAGAAGTGACAAGCCAGCAACAATAGCTGTTGTGGGACAAATACAAATCTCAATGGATGGGTAACGAGGAGGTTCTAACGTATATAGCTAAAACCAAGTGGTGTTTGTATGTTTGCTTGTTTTGGTGTTTAACGTCCCGTTCACCAACTAGGATGGGTACATTAGGACGCACTTGTTAAACGAACAAGTGGGAAAAAGAAGGAAGAATGAGAAAATAGTAAAAGAATTAGAAAGAAAGAAATTCCGATTAGTCGGCTCTTGCAGCATGCACGGAACAGAACGCAGTGGGTGTACTCTCAAGATTCCCCCAACCCCACAGGGCGGGCTAAAAGCAAGTGAAAAGACAGATATAAGAGTGTTATGAAACCTGCAGCTCAACTCAAATAAAACAAGTCATACAACGGATGACGAAACATACAGTAACCCATGTAATGTAGAAAAATACTACGTTTATCGGGCAGAGAGTCATACTACTTTTATGGGGCAGAGAGAAATACCACATCTATGGGGCAGAAAGAAACACTACATGTATGGGGCAGAGAAAGACACTACGTTTATTGGACAAAGAGGAACTCCGACAAACTGGAGGAATCGGTTTTCTTTCTTGTTTTTTTTTCTGTAATATTTTTATATTAAAGATTTCATTACATTCAAATAGTTGTGTTTATTATAAATAATTTCAATTTTTAATTACAATAATTGAATGCTTGTAAAATTTGTAACTTAACATGTTATTATTATAACACTGAGGTCGTGAGAATGGAGTCTAATTGATTTTTAATTTCAATAAAACTAAAGATGCGTCTTCAGGTTCAGTTTTAGGGTTGAATGTTTTCTCGCTGCATGAACATTATATGCTTGAATTGTAGCAATCGATATTTCACAGTATTTCTTCATCTTGAAACGCGAAATCAATGATGCATTAAGGTTGTGCATTGATTAAAATGGAGCCATTTTTATGACCCAAGTGCATTTCAATGCACTTTACATTAACAGAGTATGACATGGATGTGTGACTACATCTCTAGATTGTCTATATCTATACATTTGCAAGAATTTGTTCACCTTAAAATCTTTGCAGATGGATACTTGAAAGCAATACTTATTTTGAGCTCATTCAATTCAGGTAACTTGTATTTATTTAAAGAATTGTATTCTTTATTAATTATTCGTCTCTATTACTTTTTCGATTTCTCTCAGTCATGCGTGTTAGAAAAGTTTCTCGTTGATTTTTCCTAAAGACAGTATCATTCGGCACACTTGCTTATATTCTCCAGCAATAGTATATAAATTTCCCCGAAAGAGTAGTGAGACACTCCATAAGGTGATGTATTCATAAAGCACTACTGATTTTGTATTTCTACTAGAACCATTGACATTATATTAGCTAGTTGTACTGCTAGCAGCTGCAGTGCTTTATGAACATCGATCCAGGTTTTTACAAACTATAGGAAGTTACTTTGAGTAATTCGAAAGAAAATATGTAAATTTGCATTTTTTGCTATTTTGTGAGATTATTTTTGCCATGACCCGCAACAAGTTAAAAATTCAAAATAATTTTTCGACAAACTGAAATTATTTTATTTTAAAAAGTTTACATATGGTTTACTTTTACTCATATATCTTCTACTTCTGCTCATATGCCTTCTGTTTGTATTGCCATATCTATTGCTTTTACTCATATGTCTTCTACTTTCACTCATATGTCTTCTACTTTTACACACAGCTTCTACTTTTACACACATGTCTTTTATTTCTACACTTGTCTTCCACTTTCGCTCATACATCTTCTACTTTTACACAGGTCTTCTAGTGTCCCTCACATGTCTTCTGCTGTATTCTATAATTTAATTAACTTGCTCACATGTCTTCTACTTTTATTGCCATATCCTTTGCTTTTACCCATATGTGTTGTACTTTCCCTCACATGTCTTCTGCTTTGACTCATATGTCTTCTACTTTTACACATGTCTTCTACTTTCACCGATATGTTTTCTACTTTTACACAGGTCTTCTACTGTTCCTCACATGTCTTGTACTTAACTCTATAATTTAATGAATTCTGATTTGAAAGACGTGAATGTATTTTGACATAAACGAGATAATTGTCCATTCGATTAATTTACCGCCTCATGGTATTCAGTTTATTCTCAAAACTTGTGATATAATCTCTGCTGTTAAATAAACAGAGACAGCAGTTACAAAAATGCTGCAGTTGAACTACCGCCATGGAGATAGTCAAATGCAGTATATTTTAATATAAACATATAAGTCATGAATGCTTTTGGAATAACCCTTATCGCCTTTCTGTTGATATTTAACAGTAGAGTCCAACATTTATAAGCTATATCACTTCGTTATTATAGCAGAGACCAAAGTTATAAGTTATATAAATCCATTTTATACCAGAGTCCAGCATTTTTGAGCTACATCACACCGTTATTATAGCAGAACCCAACATTTTTACGTTCTACCACTCCGTTATTATGACAGAGTTCAATATTTACAAGTAATATCACACATTTATTATAACATTCGGTTCTAAATATTTCTTTGTACGTTTTTGTTTGCTTCAGTTTTAAAATGACCAAATTTATAAAGATGCACTGGGTATAAAGATTAATTCCATTGTTTCAGGTGTTTAAAGTCTCTATACTGGGAAGTACGGGTAAAGTTTTTCATGTATCTTGCATTTTCGTATTAAAACCTAACTCGAGATAAACAATTTTTCTTGTACCATTCAGTCTACTTCAAACATACCCACTAAACACAACAAAAACAAAGTGATGTTTCAACCTGCTTGAAAAGATGTTGAGACGTCAGTAGTTTACATTTATAAATACTTTTGAAATAACTTTAACGCGTCTCCAGCTATTTACGGATCTTTAAAAGCTAACAAACAAGAAAATATATAAAACATATAGTTAGGGAACAGTTTAGTGACATTAGCTTCCCGACGTAAGGAAAACATATTTTAAACAACATGCAATTCACTTCACATGGAGTCGCGTATAACAAAATAATGCTCATTAACTTTCTGTTCGAACGTTTGTTTGCGATGGGGTGTCGCCAAACAGCACTAACTGAACTTTCGCTGCTGATGAATATGGTTCTGCAGTGCACGCAATACGATAAAAACAACATGTTGAACTTGAAATGAACATGAGCAAAATACGACCTGAAGGTATACGATAAAGCATACGTACTAAGTTGCACCTGCAATATGTACCTAACATATAACATATACTTCAGTATCTGCGAGTACCGATAACTTGTGCTACGTTTCTATTAACATATCTAACTGAAAGAACGCTTTCAGCGTCAGGTGAGGCCAATTCCGATAAATATTGAAATATTTAGCTTGTGTACAGCTCCTTTCACATTCGGGGCCCACATTGAGACATCAGTAATCTATTTTAGTGTATTATTTTTCTATCGTTTGTTCAGTAACATTTCAGTGTTTGAAAGTTAGTTGTTTTTTAAGTAACAACTATGCACAGTTATCCCAGTTGACCCAATTAATCTGACTTGGCCCAGATTAGTTCAGCGTTTTCATTTGTTGCAATGCACGGAATTATCGAGAGATACGGAACTGCGATTACACTTATTCTGTATTGAATACTGGCGTCTCTTAAGAAGCAAATAACAAAATTTCTAAGCTTGTATTCTATCAAACTGAATCAGGTTCCAACATGTTATTATTACTGTTTTTATTTATTATTACATCAGGGTAAATATCATTTGCAGTTATATTAAGACTTGTAAGTCTAGATATGCGTTATCTCGTAATCTAGATATGTGTTAACTCGTGCTTTAGGTAATGCATCTAGCCAATAGGTTTCATTTCTAATTGTGCTATGTCTACTCAAACTTTTACTTCGTTATTAAAGCAGAGTCCAACCGTTATAAGTAATATCACTCAGTTGTTATAACAGAGCCTGCTCGACATACTTTTTGTAGTTTTTCTGCGTTTCTCTGTTTAAATAACCAAAATTATAAAAGATCCATTTAGTTATAAATTCTGCGTAATGTTTACAAAGATTATAAAAATAAATAAATATAAATCTCCACTGGAATTTATAATCTCTAAAGACTTCTAGACATGCTTTATCTCCTGACCTAGGCCATCTACCTGGGCAATGGATTGCATTTGTAGTTGTACTGTGTCTACTCAAACATGATTTTGCTCTGGTGTAGATATTTGAGAATATGTTCTCACTGAATATCTATCGGAATATTCTTAAGATATATGCCTTACGAGAAACAGTTATAGTTAAACGTTTTCCAAATAAATAAAATGATACTGTTGAGCAATGAT
The DNA here is from genome assembly GCA_949752745.1 of Protula sp. h YS-2021. Classification (NCBI taxonomy): domain Eukaryota; kingdom Metazoa; phylum Annelida; class Polychaeta; order Sabellida; family Serpulidae; genus Protula; species Protula sp. h YS-2021. The sequence continues at coordinate 46,990,871 of OX457030.1, read as the reverse complement.
AATCAACAGTTTTTAGTAAGGAATGATAATATGTATATTTATGATTAATTTTCAGGTTTACTTCGTAAACAGACATACAGAAAGATGCCATGCGGTGTGAGTCGTGCAAATGTGAATCTGAGCTGAAGCCCCATTACACACCTACCCTGGTCACCGAGATATTGGCAAGTACTTTAATTTTACACTGCGCGTATAACAGATATAATAGGAAACTGTCCCAGTTTCAAGTTATCATATAATAAGTGCTTAAAGCCTTACTATATGATAACGGCTTTACTGTAATAAACTGATTATCGCAGATTGTTGAACTGTCATTTTGGTGAATTTAGGAGTCCAGAGTAGCACGTTATAAATTCGACCTTTGAAGTAAGTTAACTTTTCAAATCCGAATAACAAGCAAATAATGTTCAGCAACACATTGTTTTTAGATGTAAAACTTGTTTTTAATGTAACCAAGTTCACTGTCTGTTTGAAAAGAAGCATGAACTGGATTACGTAATGATCTTACTTGGATCAGTTATAAAAATGATAGATATGGGCTGTTTTGAGATTTATTTATTTACGTCTATGAGATATTTTATATCATATTTTGATTTAAACTATCCAGTGGAAACATAAAAATACACATTTAACATATATACCAGGTATTTAATTTGGGATAAGTGATACACTAAATGCACAATTCTAAAACGCAGTATTCAAGACGTGTATGATTTCTTTGGGGTTATACTTTCAAAGTGACATGTCTAATTTTGTACAGGACACGCGTAAGAAATAAAATAGAAAGTAAAAATAAAAGTATTTACTTCTAGCAAAAACTCTCTGACAATTCATAATTTCGGGGTATAAAATGGAAAAATAAATGAGAAGTGAGCTTTCTACACAAAGTGTTTCATTAAAGTCCTGAAATTTGTCACAGTTCATTATTATAGAGCTGGTTGCTTCGTACTGGATTTAGGCAAATGTAGAAAGCCTGTAAACGAATGACATTCTTTTGTATCATTGAGAGTGTTGATAATGGAAAATTCGTGTTAAGCTAGATATAAAAAACTAGCGAAAATAGTCATCTTTATGAATACTGGACCTATTTCAAAATCTATTGGGCACACATTTCCTCTAGGCTTTGAGTAAAAATACAGTTTCGTATTTTCATCAATCTATGCAACAGTAGTCAGTATTTGTTTGTTTGTTTTTTTTTTCAAAAAAATTGCACATGCTTCACATAACCTTCTGCTATGATTACATCCGAACTTTATCTGGCTACTTCCAATTTTGAGACCCAGATGAACCAACTCTTCCTTTCCAGAGAGGCGAAAGAGTGGGTTGCTAAACAAGGTGCTGTCTGATAATTTTTCTGCTATTTTTTAGTTTCATTTTCATCACGCTATTTTCTATTTATGTATGTGGAAAACACGCTAACTGGCATACAGAACCAGACATCAGCGGTCATAATGAACGCCGCATCAGTTTTCCAGAAGTACCCTGCGAAAGACACTCTCATGTACAACTTGAATACCATGCGTGTCCACAACTTTTTAAAAACGACCCCTGAACGCAGGGCACTAAATTTGAAATATTACAACCCTTTTTTAACCAAACGCGGAGTGCATTTCCGAAAGAAGTATCCTTTTTATGGAAAGCACAGAGTACTAAATGAACATTACACTCACCCCCTTTGTTATTTTTATGGAAAACATACAGTATTAAATGAACATTACACTCACCCCACTTGTTATGGAAATTGACACCGGGGTTTTGGACATGCTTGGTAACACATTTGGTATCAAGTGTCCCCTTCCCTCCCGGCATAATCAACTCACCAAAGACTTTTAAAATGAAACAATTTCTGCTTCAGTGATCAACACCAATGCTAAGTACCAATACCAATATCAATATCAAGTTAAGCATCAGTAACAATATCTGTGAGGAATAAAAGGAATAAAAAGACATATGTATATTGCAAATATAGAGACGGGAAAACTGGTTTGTTTGTTTATTTGGTGTTTAATGTCGGGTTCATCAACTAAGAAGGTTATATGGGGACCCACTTACTAAAGGAACAAGAAAGGGGAAAGAAAGAAGCAAGAAGAAATAATAAAAGCAGATTTGAAAAGACCTGAAATATATGGAACAGAGAGCAGTGGGAAGCAACAGGGGAAAGAACAGTAGTCCTGTTTCTCATCTCAATTTGTTTTTAAATTTGATCCGGCGTGATTTTTGCGTTGAAACCGCATATAAATAGAGATTGCATATAACAAGGGTAAAGCTTGGCCTCGTGTTGTTTCAGCCTTTTAGTGCCAAGGCAAACTGTTATCGTTTTTCTCAGCCGTTTCGATTTTTTTCATGCCATGCGCGTAGCAGATGTTATGCTTGATAAGTTATGCACATCGGAATTTACAGTCATTGAACTCCTTATATCTGTAAACTGTAATCAATACACTTACATACATATGGAAAATGGAATGTACTATGATAGATCAACAACCTGGGAGGAGGCTATAGATTTTAATTTAAGTAGAACCGTTGAATAGTTTGGCTTTTTAAAAGGCGTTGCAAAAGTTGTTTCATTAATTACAAAAACAAAGAACTAAATTAAAAATTAAAAATTATGAAGACCACACAAGAATAAACACACATTTTAAAACTTGATTATTTATAGCACCGAATTCGGAATAACAAGAAAGCTAATGTTAACATTATGAATATTTCCATTTTGATTCCAAAATAATAGCTTAAAAATAAAGTTTAATATCACTCAAAATCAATTTTACTCATTCCAAAATATTTCGGGCAAGTTAAAGGCCATCAAGAGTTCGTTAGACTTTTAAAACAGTGGCGTTTATTTGCGTTTTTGTTTCCGAACCACCGTAAAAGTGAATCTTAAGCCCGTATTACACAGTTGAAACCGTCTGTGCGACAACGTCCGCTGAAAGAAATAGTTAACTTGTAAACCTGTGGTGCTTACTACACAAGCGTATTTCCTTGTGAAAGTACATTACGTTTACATGTTATCCACATTTTCTCTGTTGTTCATTCGCACACGGTTGCGGCTATGTAGTGTGGGCTTTAACCTCATAGCTAAATTTATGGTAAAGGCGTGAAAAAACACAGAAAGCTGTACAGAGAGATTTCAAAAAGAAAAATCATTTAAGTTATTATAAAACATGAATGAACATTTTCTGTACTTTTTAATGAAAGATATTTTTAATCTTAAGTTACTGGTGACTAATATCGAAGAGCTAAACAGTAGAGGTGTCATGTTAGCTTTCAAAAAATTAGATATTATATATTTAGAAAAAATCCAAAAGAATAACAAGTTTGTTCCTTGTTTGCATCTATTTTGCAACTAAAATGCACACATGGTGAGCGAGGGGTTGAATTTTTGAACTAGATCTAACGCATTAGGTTAGGGGCTGACTTTCTGAACTAGATCTAAGATATGAGGGACTCAGTACATCACAACATACGTGACGTAATACACATAACATGAACGAGAAACCTAAAATGAATTATTCTACATGTTTTTGTTTTACTTTTCCAATGTATAAAGGGTCAGAGAGAACAGATACATAGATACGTCTCCAGTGAAACATGAAACACTGATGCTAAAGGGCAATCAATACAAAATCGAACTTCCTAAACCACGCGGTCAGTGTGACATTTTCCAGATTCTCACTCGTTTAGTCAGCTCTGTTCACAATGTTGACTCAACGCCATGACCCCTGTGCTTTATAACATTGGTCGTGCGGCATGGTCGCAACTGTGGTTCAGTAATTCAGAATCTAACAATACTTGCCATTATCAGGGGTGCCGCGGATTGCGGTCAAGGTCAAGACAACAATGAGATGCACCTACACTATAACAAGTCACCCAGTATCACAGAAAAACAATTGCCTATATTGGGGGGGGGAACAACCGGTGATGGACGGACGGACAGACGAATAACATTTAGATTTACAAATCCCCCTCCAGAGCCTAAAATATCCAGATATTTTGATTATTTTAATTTTCAACATTGATTTTCTCTGACAATTTCCACAACTAACTGGCAAAAATCAAAGCTTGTTCTCTGCTTTTTGTTTTATATTGAATCTTCACGGCCTGTTGTAGTAGCAGATTAGATGCAAATGAAAAATATCATCAGTAGTTTTTGATAAATATTGTAACTTATTTTACATACTATTAAAAGCGATAGCCTTTCAAGCGCCATTCACAATTTTTTGCTAAAAATACCAGCGTGAAGATGTAGTTTTTATGGGTAATGGAGTTCTTTGCGATGCTTTTTGTTAGCCGGTATCTCGTCATATGCCCTGTGCCTTGAGTTATGTCCCATATTTTGATCAAAAGCATTCATATTTTCTCCTGCTTCGGCTTTCCAATGGGATCTCTTTTCTTTAGCTGGTTTCCTGGCATCCCTATGTGTTAAGTTAGTTTCTTTTATATATATATATATATATATATATATATATATATATATATATATATATATATATATATATATATATATATATATATATATATATATATATATATATATATATATATATAATAGAAATTTACACAATATTCTGGTAAAATTGCTATTGATAATATATTCCTGTTTATATTCTTGGATTTTTGACTTGCAAAGTAGTGTGTATTGATATAAGTAGCACTACCGTATAAATTTCATATCTTTTCATAAATACCAAGTTTATTACAACTAGGAAAGAAAATGTCATGCTTTTAGCTGTATCCGATGCCGCATTTTTCACTTCAATATGTGTACTTTCTTTTATTTCACGTTCATAAACAAAGGAAATAGTGAAAACAATGAAAACTTACCTGGTTTTTATTGTATACACAATGGTTATAATCAGTGCAATCAGCGACAGAGCTGTCACACCGGAAAGTACCACCATTGCCAGCACTGTTACTAAAAAGAAAACCACCTCTTTATCATGCGATGACTAAATACATTACAGTATCGCCACCAAACACGATGGTACAGGTCTGCTTCTACAGAAAGTACAGTCCGTGTGGCATGTCTATTTATACAGAAACCACTCTGTGTTGGAATAGTTCTGTTTATACAGTAAATACGATGTATGTTGTTGGGATCTGTTTATACAAAGGATACGCTGTGTGGGGTACGGCCTGTTTATATATGAAGTACCGCGTGTGAGGTTCTAGTTTGTTAGTACAGAAGCCACTGTGTGTTTATATGTTTATGGTTATACAGAAAGTACAGGGTGTGTTTACGGAGAAGTTAAAGTGTGTTGTCCCGGATCTCTTTATATAATTTAGAAATGTTACACTGTGGGTACGTGTCTGTTTGTACAGAAAATACGGTGTGCTGTATGGTTCTCTTTCTACAGAGTGTATGGGTAAGGATCTGCTTAAAGCCAAGTGCAAGTTGTTTTGTAGGAATCTGCTTATGTAGCGAGTACGGATCTGTTTATACAGCAAGTGCAAGTTATGTGGTATGGAACTGTTTATATAAAAAGTACAGATACAGAAAATACAGTGTGTGGGCTACGGATCCGTTTATACAGAGAGGATGGTTCTGCATATGCAACAGTGCCGGGGTGTGGGGTACGGATCTGCTTACACAAAAAGTATAGGCTGTGGATGACGGGTATGTTTATACAGAAAGCACAGATTTTATGGTACAGATTTGTTTATACGGAAATTGCAGCTCTACACATGCACACAGCAATAGCCACTGGTATTGAAAACATTCAACCAGAAACAATTGGCACTTGAACTCACTATTAAGAGATGGTGTAGCTTCTGATTCACACGTGAAACTTCCACGCAGATTTTTGCAGCTCGAGTCTTTCTGACACGGATTCTGTGTTCTTTGACACTCGTCTATATCTGCAATTTTCACATTTTGTAGCCGGTAATATTTTATACTATTTTATAAATTTAATACAATATTATATCAGTTCAAATATACTGGATAATTAAATTTATAAGCAATTATGTAACTATTTATTTGGTGTTATTCTAAATTTGGGGAAAGCAAGTCCTTTTCTTAACCATCGTTGTGTGTGTGTGGGGGGGGGGGGAGAGGGGTGGGGGTAAAGTTTTGAGGCATATTTATCCGCCTGTCCCAGTCTGGGTACTATGTTCTCGTGCAAGTTCTCCGAAACAATATCATCTACGGTGCTCAATTCTGTCACACTGAATTTCTTGTCTTAATGTTAAGTTTTAGGTACCCACGCTCTTCAAAAATATTTTCAGCAAGACCCTCAAATGCTGCTCAGTAGAAGTATCTATAAGTATATTGAATTGTTACAAACATGTGAACTGACCCTTTTTGCAGTTAACATTTTGTTCTCGCAACTTCTCGGAAAGTGCTTTAAAGGCTACAGTTTTTATTTCTGCTCGTGGGGAATATTGTACATATATATTGTGCATACAGTAAAACCTGCCTACACCGGACAAAGGGGGACTGGCGGATTTTGTCCGGTATATAGAGGTGTCCGGTATTTCAGGGTCATGTAAACCAATGGGGAAAACGGGACTGAGAATTCTTGTCCGGTATTGGCAGTTGTCCGGTATTTCAGGGTTTGTCCAGATTGAGGTGTTACTGTATATATCGCCGTAACTGTTTTTACCTATGTCGCAATACGCTCCGGTATATCCCGTGCCTCGACAATCACAAGAGCCCGCATCATATTGCGTCACACATACGCCGTTATTCTGACACAGGCCCTCACAGTTTATCGCTATATTAACCATAATAATAATAATAATAATAATAATAATAATAATAATAATAATAATAATAATAATAATAATAATAATAATAATAATAATAATAATAATAATAATAATAATAAACGAAATATGTTTTCTTTGTGTTAAAACGTTTAACTTCAAGATGTAAATCGTTTAATATGAATATTTATTGATTTTCGTTAATGTTTGGATAAATGTTGACGAGCTAGAATTTTTATGTGCCTTAGGCCTTCCTTATATGCATATCATTAATTGCTTTGTATTTTTAAATGAAATTTAAATTTAAGGACTGGGTTAAGTTTTCGTAAAGTTTTTGTCATAACGTACTCTGGCTTTCAATAGCGCATCCGTACACCTCCCACCTCAGGATTATCAGTCCGTTCCAAGATGTCGGCTGCAGCTTAAAATAGCGCGCCACATGGTCGATGTGATGTATGACTTTCGTTGATTGGTCAGTATTCCCGCCAAATGTGTCTTCGCCGTTCTCATTGCGTAGTGTTGTCCATTCCATGGAGTCGTTACTACAGTGCAGTTTGTAGTCCGTCACCCATTGGTTGGCATCTGGTCCACCTTGTGTCACAATACTGTTGATTAAAACCAGGGATCCGAAATCTGCTTGAATCCATTGTAAGTTATCATTGGCTCCTGCTACCCATGCACCTAAAACAATGAGCGATAAAAGGGCAAATAAAGAGCGTTTCTTCCCGGCTATGAACTGTATGCGGGGCTTATGGAGCTCCATGGATACCATTAAAGCAGTTTATGATCGATGGTTACCAATGACTAAACCAAGATTTTCATTCAGACAGTCACTACATGCAGAGCACTATAATGCTGATCTAGATCTCGTGCTTTTGATAATCTCGTTGGTATCAACCAATCAAAGTACGAATTAAAGCCGGTCAGGTGAGGAATTTCCCAAGTAATCTAGGTCAACTGAGTATTTTATTTTGTATACCGGCATTTAAGCACTGTGACGTCCTTGGGCAAGTGACAAGCAAATGAATGCCATAAATAAATAAAAAAAAAAAATACAAAAAAATCCTTTCCGACAGTATTTTTGTGCACAAAAAGTAGATCTCACCGGCATTTCAAAGTGTGATTTTGTTTATTTGTACAATCTAAACTGTCTACCTATTTGTTGCTGTGTACGGAAATTATCCAAGCACGATTGAGATGGGCTATGATCGAGTCCCCTGTTCCAGGAGCTGGACGCCGTTATGCGCGATATCGGATCTTGATTATTACATATTAAAGGCACGATCCCGGGACAAGTTCTCGCTGTAACTGAACATATAAAAAGGAAAATTAAACAATATGATCTTTACTCTATTTTTAAATACATATACTCAAACAACTTAATGCTAGAATAAATCAGATTATAGATGTGAGAAATCTAAATGATGAAATGTTGCAACAAACGGGGCCTTAATTGATGGCTGCCTTTTAAAAGAAGACAATAAAACTTGTTTTTCTTGAAAAAAACATTGTAATTTTTAATCTGATATTCAGGGAATTATTTTCCTTGGAAAATGATACTACAAGACAAGTTAATCCAAAGTTAAGCTGTATGACCTATACGGGTTTAGATGTATAAAACAGGTAAATATCCTTGAATGATATGCACTACGGCACATACTTAAATATGGCTGTGTAAATTGCAAGCCCCTCCCCCCCCCCCCACAAAAAAGAAGAAAAAAAAACAGCTCCCTTCGCTGTAATCATGTCCATGTCTAGACACCATTCTAGAAAGCCAAACCAGTTGAATCAGCGTTTTAAAGACTTATTAACTGTTAAAAACTTCACTTTCTAGCCTCTACAAAGAAGATTTTTAAAGCTGATTTTGAAATTGAGAAGAACATTTTTGCAATTTTTTAACGTTTCACATGAAATATTAAAAATGTTATAATCAAATCCCCCTCCCCCATCACTAGAAAAAATTAAAATCTGGCTTCAGCTAGAATTGTGTAATTCCATAGTGGGCATTCAAACAACATAAAAAACCACTTGAAGAATTTAAATTTTAAACTTTGTTTGTATTTTTTTGGGGGGAGGGTATTCTGATCTTTATGAAATTTTTGCTCTTCACGTCACTTTGTTTTTGAGGGGGAGAGGGGGACTGAAAGGTAATTTAACTTCTGTTATCACAGCTTTAAGATATCAATCATATGTTTTGGTTTACATGAATTTCAGTTTAGTTTATAAAACAGACTGACTCACCGTTGATACAAGTTGTAATCAATGCAAAAAAGAATGCACCACAATGGACGCATCTGTGAGGCACATAAATAAATTATAGTTATAATTTAAACATAATTTGAATATTTTTATAATCTCACATTTTTCACAACAAAGTGGTGACTGAGACTTGATTAATTTATCAACAAATAATTGTGTTTTTTTTCCTTATTTGTAATAACTATTTCTTTAACGTCTTCTTGATCATGTTTTAATGTTTTTTGTATTGAGATATTTATCTATTTATTTATTGATAATAAAACTAAATAAAGTACTGGTTTTCCGCACTGCTATATGTACGACCAATCAAGTGTCTTAAATGTGTGCGTAATGCCACAGTGTACTGAGAAATGCGCACACATCATCGTCCTCATCATAATCGTCATGATCATCATGATCATCATCATGATCATCATGATCATCATCATGATCATCATCATCCTCATCATCATCATAGTCCTCATTAAGAAATGTTCCAATACAAACATTATAAGCCATATTGTTTTACAAGCATACCCAGTAAACATTGCGATGTCGCATCAACGTTTGATTAGCATCGCCCCCCCCCCCCCCACCCCGCCCTTTCTTCCCCTACACTGTCGGTCAAGCAGTTGCGTAAGAGGTCGATTTCCATGAAGATCTTTCAAAAGTAGGTGAGACAAACTTTCGCGCTCTTGAAATTTTCATATTTTTTGGCCCTTGGTTTTATCTTTTTTTTTGTAAAAATGACCTGTCATTATTGCCATTTCCGATGAGCCATAATGTAGGGAGGTTGCGTTTTTTTGGGTTGAGTCCGATGTCTATTCAACATCGATTTTCCAACGTCTATTCAACGTTTCACCAAGGCTGTTGATTAGACGTCGAAGGAAGCTCATTTTGGTTGCGACCAAAGCAACGTCTAAACAACGTTGTTTGCCCAATTCAATTCAAACAGTTCTTTACAATGTTTTGTCAAGACGTTGGTAAGATGTTGATGTGTGTTCGCGACCAAATCACAGACAAAGTACAACCACAGTTGATGTTGTGGGTTTAGTTGGTTTGATGTTGCAACCTGAAACGAACGTTGGATTGACATTAGAATGTTTATTGGGTAGTAATACGGAAACAGACAGTTTATGCTGCCATCCATGTCGTTTACTCCCCTCCCCACCCTACTCCTCCACTTCTAGAAGAAATGTTTCACCGAAAGCGTTATGACTGAAACTGAACAACGTGTTAAATAAATAGATGTATTAAACCGGTGTTACATTTTATGTTACTGTTGGTGATGTTTTAAAAACATAATTTAAGAAAAGGCTTACTTTTGTTTGCGCATGTCTTTGCTTGGTTACGTCCCTAAAGTCGTATCCCTATGACATAATTGCAATTATCGCGATTAACAGTGTGTGCTGTTATTTAACAGTTGTCATGTTTTTATAGTTTTTTCATAAACAGTACACAATAACTACTTTTTTTTTGCATGAAGAGTACCCGAACTACTGCGCTTTCTTCCTTAGCCAAATAATACTATATACACCCTGCTTTGATATACATCGTAGGGTGTCGGCCAAAATATAGACAACACAAAAACGCGTGTGGTGTATTCAACTGCAGGTACGCTACACAAGTTATGGGGGGCAAAAAAAAAAAAAAGATATGCGTGATATTACATTCAACTTCCTTATTGGGTTCACGTTTAGTGATAATTACATTCATAACTGTTCAGCGGCTTCAAAAAGAACTATTTAGTTGTGGCTCATTTATAATATGAAATCCGGTTGTTTCTTAAATAAAGAGGGTTTTTTATCTATAACGTAAGCCATTTGACAGCATATGGAATTTTAAAAACTGTTTTTGTGAGATGTCAGTTTTATTCAGGTTGACAACACTTCATATTTAAACGGATCATATTAACAGTTGCTTAACAGGTTTAAAGAATAATACAATACGAAAAGAAGAAGAAGAAGAAAAAAAAAAAGACATTGTGATTTGCCATGCATAATATTCACCATAGATTATTCGTGACTATTCTAAGTTTTGCTCGCATAAATACAGACAGTTCTTTTTCTCTCTCGCCTGCGATATAACGCTGACAAACCCGATACAGGATCTTTGTTTTTCTAAATCAAAGCGTACATTTTCTCTGCGATATTCTATATATGCAATATTCTGCAATATTCTGCAATATTCTACCCTTTTTGATACTCGTATTAAAATATCGAAATGTGTTCTTATCACTCGGGATAATGCACACTTTTCTCAAAGACATGAGAATAATTTGTATGGTACCTTTTTTTTTATTGGTGGACGGTTTTGCTACGAAACTGGATCCTGGTGAATGCGGCCCTAGAACATATTTTGCCGAGTAATTTCATTGAAAGTCATTTCATGGTTGATCGAAACTCCCCCTGAATGTTTATTCAAGATCACGCCTCGCTGGTTGGTTGTTTTTGCTTTTTTTTTTTTTTTTTTTTTGGCTTGAAATCAAATTAGAAGCGACGAGCGCTCCCAGTGCACCACTGTATGTTCAACGAGTACAGAGCCTGAGATGTCTCTGGGTTGTATTGAATTGGTTTCCGGATCCTGTTTCGGGGATAAAAATAAGCTACCTATCGAGTACATGCTTTCGTTTCTTTTTTTCCTTCACTAAATTAGCAAATTTTGCGAGGGGGGAAATCATGGAAATTGTAAGAGCGCAAGAGGTCATCTTGTTTAAATTTTCACGTTCTTCGTTATTTAAATGCTAAAAGTAAAGTAAAAGTAAAGGGAGTAACTTTGTGGCCAGACGCAGAGTGCCAAGAGGGGAGGGAGGGGGGGGGGGTAATTCATTCAGTGCTTCGCATTTCCCACACAGTGGTTTTTTTTTTTTTCAAAACTGCACTCCGCATTTGGCTAAAAAAGCGGGGGAGGTTGAGTTATTTCAAACTTAGCACTATGTGTTTAGGGATCATTTTAAAATGTTGTGGACACGCATGGTAACCAGTCCAGTTTGTATGTGAGCCCCAACCCCCACCGCTCCGGGATCGAGCTGCTTGCTGTACAGACTGTGCTTTGTTGCTGTGCTGCGATACACTTTTTGCAGCTGCTTGCTGTATACACTGTGCTCTGTTCAATTCATAAAGCTGTTAGCTGTATGCGCTAAACTTTATACAGCTGTTTGCTGTTCACTTTAACAAGCTGTTTGTTGAACACTTTCTGCTTGATTAAGCTGTTTGCTTTCATTTTAGAATGCTGCTTGTTGCACCCACTATGCTTGATTCAGCTGTTTGCTGCTCACTTTAACAAGCTGTTTGTTGAACACTTTCTGCTTTATTCAGCTGTTCGTGGTTCATTTTATCAAGCTGCTTGTCATACACTCTTGAAATTAACTTTTAGGCTTACGCTAAAAATAAATAAATAAATAAAAGACGGGAAATTTAATACTACAGGATCTAAAAAGTTTCATCTGAAAACGTGGAGTCGGAATTTTTTTCTGTATGTTTTTTTTTTATCTTTTTTCACATTTACTTCTTTTGTTTTTTCTGCTCATCTTCCTCCGGTAAGTGCAATACGCAAAAGATCTTCAGCTTTTACAGCTCCACTAAATTGAAATGTTTCCCAGCTATTCGGTTCGTTTTGCGTGCGTGCGTGTGCATTTTTTAAAGTTTGGGCGCTCTTGTGTGCATTTGTGTGTATATGACGTTCTTGTGTGTATTTGTGTGCATGAGCGTTCTTGCGTGTATTTGTGTGTTTGGGCGCTCTTATGTGCATTTGTGTGTATATGACGTTCTTGTGTGTATTTGTGTGCATGAGCGTTCTTGTGTGTATTTGTGTTTTTGGGCGCTCTTGTGTGTATTTGTGTGTATATGACGTTCTTGTGTGTATTTGTGTGCATGAGCGTTCTTGCATGTATTTGTGTGTATGAGCGTTCTTGTGTGCATTTGTGTGTATATGACGTTCTTGTGTGTATTTGTGTGTGTGAGCGTTCTTGTGTGTATTTGTGTGTTTGGGCGTTCTTGTGTGCATTTGTGTGTATATTACGTTCTTGTGTGTATTTGTGTATATATGAGCGTTTTGCGTGCATTTGTGTGTATGAGCGTTCTTGTGTGCATTTGCGTGTATATGACGTTCTTGTGTGTATTTGTGTGTATATGAGCGTTTTGCGTGTATTTGTGTGTATATGAGCGTTCTGTGTGCATTTGTGTGTATATTAGCGTTTTGCGTGTATTTGTGTGTATGAGCGTTCTTGCGTG